>RQTK01000235.1:393741-417608 GCA_003991915.1 Elysia chlorotica | reverse complement strand
ATTATTATTATTATTATTATTATTATTATTATTATTATTATCATTGTTATTATTATTATTATTATCATGTGAATGTTTGGATAGGATAATAAGCTTAACATGCAAACCGAAACAAAACTAACTTAATTTTTATAATGTTGTACGTAAACCATGAAGTTCAATAACAATAACAATTCGCTGGCATGACATACGTTTTCGAACTTGCAAATAAGTACCACAGCACATTTTTCTTCTTTGAAGAAATAGCAGATGCTGCTGTATTCACCTTGGAAATCGATTAGGGAGATAACATTTTGATACGAATGCAACTAAAAACTGAACTTCCTTCTAAAACAACCAAAGAAACTTGCTATTGTCACAATGTCGCATATGAATTGAAATTAAACCTTAACTCTTCTAAAAACTATTCATGTGCCTTGTAAAAAAGCCTATTTCAAAATAAAAGTTACACAAAAACAAAACATGATGTTATGAAATATAAAAGACTGTCCCAGAATCCGCCATTAACATATGTGAACATAACCTTATGATATCCCTCTAAAAACTTCTCGATGTTGTTGGAGCAAACATTGCTGTTAATAAACGTATTACCCGTGGTTACAAGCAGTTTCCAGGTTCTTTCCATTGTGTGTAGAACAGCTTGCAAAACAAGCTAGATTGTTATTACTAGTGCATTTTTTTTTTAGAATGGCCTTGTGAAAGTTTTGTCGTTTCAAATATAATGTAAAATAATTATGTTCAAAATTATATCCATTTTTAGTTGATTCATGGCAGTATGATTGTGGTGGTTGTAGATCGCAACACGTAGGGAATATCAATATTGCATGGCCGATATTTAATAAAAAGGGGCTTGAAATAATAGTTAATACAGTAATAACATGACATTAATTGTTATTCCTAAAACATCGCTTTTAGCACGAAAACGTGTTGGCACCTCTTTTTCCCTTTAGGTTTTCTATATCACTGGGAGATTTTGTGGGGTGAACATCGTAATTTACCGCTTTGTTTACCTCTCTTGAAATTAAGGACTATACCTCCCGTGTGTAGGCCTACTTTTTTACCTCAATAAAACATTTAACATTAAGAAAAGAAGCTCTTTATTGTCAATATGAGATGACTTGAAGCCATAAAAGACATGGTTGCTCTTCTAAAGGCAGTCTTTTTATTAATACTTTACATGTCGATCATGCATTATGAGGAATGTATTCATGTATTGATGCATTTTATTTATCGCAAATAGGGTTGCTTGGGAGAGTCGTCAATGTTTTTATTTGTTTTGGTATGCAGTAAAGGTCAATGTCACCTATTTGTTAACTAACAATTACAAAATCAATTAAATATATGTATATGTAATGAAACCGATACCCATCTCTCCACCCAATAATTAGTTATATAGAAAAATATATACAAATGTTCAAGTATCGTTAGTGAAATTGGAACTGCGAGCGGACAGTGACCGTTAAGTGTTAACAAACAGCTGTTGTTCAGAGTTAGCAAAGCGCTGTTGGATACACGATCTGTTCTTTATAATGATATATTTTGACATTAAATTTTGTTGTAATCTGCTTTTTACCTAGGTCACATTCACCACTTATGTTGTATTTATCTCTTCCTTAATCCTATTAAAATACTTTTAATCATTTGATTTTTACCTTTAAAGAAAACTACCCCTTAAAATACTTTCATTGTAATTCGATCATATCCTTACAGCAGTGCCTAGTGTTTTTAAAGTGAGCGCTATATGGCTTAGGCCATGAATTTTGTCCCCGGCTATTTATGTACCATTGGGTGCATGTCCTGACATTGCCTGACCCAGTGGCTTGGAACAGTTTTTACCGTAGATCATCACTCACCCTGCTGGTGACATAATAATTATATTTCTTTTTAGTACACGTATTTGTCACCAGATAAAGCATTCTTTTGTCAAAATGTGGTAGGCGGTAGATTTTAAAGGTACGTATATAATTATTAAATTAATTTCACGATGAATAGGGTGGGTTATTTACTTCAAAACCGCATCAGTATTAAATTTTTTTTTATAACTTGCACATGGCTAGCCAATAGCTTTTGTACTTTTGTTTTTATTATGTACAACTCTGCAAGAGAAAATGATCTTTAAATCCAGTTTGACCACAAGGTAGGCCACTATAAAAATCTAACCATGAGCAAAATAAGACGAAATCACTGAAGCCACCATATTATTTGTAATGGATGGGCTTGCTTTACGTGGTCACAATGAGAAAGATCCACCAATAGAGAAGGTTTCTCTACGGAGTCCGTATGTCATGTTCAAGTAGTGAGTGGGGGTTCGATATTCCTAGTATGGCACATGAATCATAGTATTAATCATGAGCTAAAAGAATAATATATATTTATGGGGTAGTTACATTTGTCGTCAAACGTAAACATCATTTGTTTTGTGTGAAAATCGTTCTTCAGCTAAGATAATTGGGCTTGAAACCTTCATGGAACTGGGCACTAGTCATCCCCATGGGTTTTCCAACCCACCCGTCGCTACATTATTATTATTGACATCATCACCACCACCACCATCACCACCACCATCACCATCATCATCGTCATCATCACCACCATCATCGAAATCATCATTTCCACTGCCACTACCTACAATAATCTCTTTCATCAATATCATTATCATCATCACCATCATTATTTCCATCGGTGGTCATTGTTACCATCATTGTTCTTCTTTTGTTCTTGCTATAATTATCTTACGCGTTTCTGGTTTACCTTGCCCATTAGAACTGGCGAGATGCTTGGCAGGTGCAGGAATGGCCTCCCCCTGTGTCCTGCCTGCAGGTCCTGGTCCTAGAGGCTCTGCCCTGCGCCGTCCTGCTGGTCACGTGTCCAGTCTACGTCATATGGCTCTTGAAACGCGCGCCTGAGGGTCACCCCACGTGCTGGAGATTTCTTGCCAAAATTGTGAGTGTTAGATAAAATACATGTAGATTCATATTTTACCTAATATCATCTAATGTTTATTTTTCTTTAACATGTTGTTCCTCTTTCTAGAAGTACTTTCGTTCTTTCTCTGTATCATTCTACCTCTATTAGCCGCAACTCTTTCTTAGGTTTTATGAGTTTTGAGGAGAGAGAGAGAGAGAGAGAGAGAGAGAGAGAGAGGTGGAGGGACAGGGAAAATCAGATAAACATTCAAAGAGAGAGAGATAGGCAAACAGAGACATAGACAAGGAAGAGAGACATGGGCAGAGAAAGAGAAAGCCAGGTAGCGCTATTAGATAGGAAACAGATGAAAGAGCAATACACTATTTGTAAGTGTATTTGTCTGTTCTTGAGGAGAGTGTACGTACGGTTCCAGTCTTGGTCATGAGAAAAATATTAAAACTATAATAGGTATTCAGAGTTACCATCTTTGCTGCAGTGATATCATCCCCGTAACTATTCATTTTTTGTTTGTTCATTAATTACAAACAAATTGACGTTAGGCTAAATAGGTGTGACGAATAATATTAATCAACTCGAATTTCTCAATTCCTGCACGATACAAATTTACGATGTCACGATTAACCAGGTGCGGAATTACCGGCTCGGGTTTTCTAAATAAAATAATATTGACCAAAACAATTGTTCATCATGTTCTTTTTTATATAAAGGGTATAAATTTGAACGTGAGGCGTAAAAGGAAATAGTATGTCCCTCATTTTGAAAGTTCGACGATCGCGGCAGTCCCTTCAACACTAAATTTCCATCATCTGTACATTTTCAGGTTTTGAGCCTGTGTTTGGCTGTGGTGAGCATCACCCACTGCGTCCTCCTGCATCGCTCTGGGGATTGGCCATATATGGTCGTCAGGGCGGCCTGGGCTCTGGTAGCTGTAAGTGGATTAACAAACTGTAGTTCTATAGCACTCTGTCCCAAACAGACTCAGGCTCAGAGCACTTGTGTAATCTAATCGATTAAAATCATAGATCGAAGATTTTGAAGTGTCTCCAAATTCAACATCTTCCAGGTTTCAAGAAAGATTCTCTAAGGCGGAAGGACTGAGAACAGGACACCCGGTTGGTTGGTTGGGTTGGGTTGGTTTAACGTCCAACAGCAGCACTATATAGGCTATATTGTGGACGGGCCCCAAGACGGACGTCTGACAATTTTATGTGCTGCCACACATGAGACACGGCGGGGAAACCATGACTACTGTCTCAGCCGGTCACATTAAACTGACCCCCAACCAGCAGGGTTCGAATCCTGACCTTTTGCGTCGGAAGCCGATGTTCTACCCCTGGGCCACCGCACCCCCCTCACTTAAACCTTCAGCCTTTGGAACACCGCCCCCCCCACCCCCCGGACACCCGGAGCTTGGCCGATCATAATTTTATATTGACACGGACTCAACCAGTAGAGAAAAGCGCAGCAGCCGGTGCGGAGCGCGAACCTCAAATCTCCTGTATTGTAGCGTATAGCCGAACGCTTTAACACCTTAGCCACCATGCTTCCCTAAAAAAATACACGTAATATCTTTTGCATGCCCTAAATTTCCAAAAGAGTACTGCATAAAGGTGTGATAGTTGGAAATTGGAATCCCTACCTCTCACTTCAAAACACTGGCTGCTGGATAAATAGTTTAGTTATCACGTTCTAACATAACTGTTTAAAAAAGAATTTCTTCGTTCGAAATTCGGTTAAACCTCTTCAGTGTTGCTGAAGGTAATGAATCTGAGAAGAAAGCAACACTGTTTTGGAAAGGGACCTACATTAGGTTTCACTTTATAAATGAGTATTTTATATCGTCATTTGCTTAAAAGAATAGCATAGTTAGTCTCTTTTTTCGTAGTTTGGAGATCCTTATAAAAAGAGTGATATAATTATTCCCGTGTGGGAACTTCACACTCTACAACCGCCTGTCCTTATTTGATTAAAAAACTGATGCAGCAAATCTCTAAGATATACCACCCTTCTAGCCTGTGAGAGTATGAGGGATAGAATATTGTAGTTTGTTTATTGCTACTTTTTTATCAGCTTTACAGTCTTTATAAAAAAAAAAATTCACACTGTTCACAACGTTTATCGTTTGATATGAGGTGCTTTTGTCAAATTAATATTGCATTGCCTTACTTCCAAATTATACAGAAGAAAAACCCACCAGAAATAGCAATGTTGTGGCTATGATAGTTTTATCAATCATCTTTTCTGTCTATTCTCAGGTTGTAAACGTGTTACTTATTTGTATAGAGCACTCACGTAATCGAATCCGTTCCCCTGTGCTCTTTGTGTTCTGGCTGGTTGCATCTGGGAACGGTGTATTGCTCCTCATAATGAGCATCAGTAGACAGGTACTGTGTTCTAGAATTTATGTTTGTCCCATTAATGTAAAACGGAATTGGAACTTTATAATGTGATATGAAATAAAATGTTTTTTTTTTCATGTAAAATGTAGTAAACATTTTTGGTTATTAACTAAAACAAAAGTAAAATGATTCTAGAAGAACATGCAGAGGACTAGGAGTTTCTTTTTTTCCAGCAAAACTAGAATAACATTACATTGCCTTCATTTACTTGAATTTCTGTCCATGGTAAGACCTACAACTGAAAAAATATACATAATTTTATTTACTGCAGTTACATAGCGCTAAACGTCATAATATATACCTATTTGATGAAGATATTTGTTTATCAAACTTTGATGGTTTGGAGCGTTTACATACTTATTGAAAAGTGGTTCACGTCAAGTTGGGGCTACAAATAATTATATATTACCGCCTGATGAAGATCAGTCTTTCTAATGTCTTTTTTAAAATGTATCACGGTGTATAGTGACTGGTCTATCTTTTTCGCTTACAGGACTATATACACGATTTGGATGACTTTGTGATTAACATTCTTTGGTGTATCCTGACGCCGCTCATGTTTGTACTTCATTGTATGTCAGATTTCCATGGACCTATTTCCAACGTAAGTTTTTTTTTTAAAGTAAAGCGATAAGATACATACATGTGAGCGATCATATGTCGAAACCTTGATCTTTGTCATAATAATGCACACCATAGGTATGAAAGGTAGCGTTGGTGGTACCAATGAATTGGCAAAGCTGATGTGACAATTGATGTGGTGAAACTAAGCAAAAAGGTTGTTTGCATTAATTATAAACATGACAATTTGGTAATGATCTAATATTATTACTAATAGGTGAGAACTCCACAAGATTTTGTATGTGTAGCTCAGTTAATCTTTTTTATTTCAAACCGCAACATTTTCAGATCAAAAACCCAGAATCAGAAGCATCACCTCTTTCTTGGCTTACGTTCACATGGCTTAACAGGTATGTAAATAAATCATTTCTTTATTGTATACATAAAAAGTTGCTGCACCTTTTGGATATGTTCTGTTATAGAAAATACTGCTGGATTTTCTTATTCTATGACCATTCTCTGTGACTTGATTTTTTAAAATAATCCCACATCAACACCAACTTTAGCTCTTTCGTTTCCAAACAACATGGATAAATTCTATTTGCATAATTGTTCTATTTCGAAAAGACATTTTATCACGTCTATATTTGTCCAATAATTGTCCTTCCTAAACGAGATACACTTTTTTTTTAAATTGAGAAAAAAAAATTATACCCTAACGTAATTTAAAAATGTTGGCACTAATCATAAATTATGTTGTTTGAGATTTCAAATTAGGACTACATTGAATAATAACTATAAATACAATTACTGTTGTCATTTTCTAATCAATCTTTCACCCAGACTGATTTTGAGCGGCTTCAAAAAGCCTCTGACCAACGCGGACCTGTACCCGATGATGCCTGAAGACTCCTCTATAGTGGTGAGGGAGCGTTTGATGAAACACTGGGGCGTTGAGACCACTGGAAGGTTTGTCACAATCATTTATAACATGGGTTTTAAGCGCTCTCTTCTTTCTCTTTCTCTCTCTCTCTCTCTCTCTCTCTCTGTCTCTCTCTCTGTCTCTCTCTCCCTCTCTAGCTCTCTTCTCTCTCTCTCTCTCTATCTCTCTCTATCTCTCTCTCTCTCTCTCTCTCTCTCTCTCTCTCTCTATTTTCCTCTATCTGCCCCTGATCCCTTTCTCTCTTTTTCTTTCTCTTTCTCTCCATTCCTTTCTCTCTCTTTCTCTCTCTATTTTCTTCTACCTCCCCCTGATCTCTTTCTCTCTTTTTCTTTCTCTTTCTCTCGCTCTCTCTCCCCTCTTTCTCTACCCCATCTCTCTGTTCCTGTACACTCTTGTTATTCATACCGAAGCTTTTTAAAGAAACAGGCAAAGTAACCGGAGTAAACAAGATAGATTTTAAATTCATAGTTGGCTATATCATTACACTTTTAGCCACAGTTGGAAAAGTTTGCATTTTTAGTTTAGTAAGAAAGTTTTCTGAAGAGACATACTCATATATTCTAGGGCTAAACAATTAAAAAATAGTTTGGAAGAAATAGATAAATGGTACCCATATTATGTAATTAAAATGTTTTTGGTTAACTTCGAGCTTTGGTCTTAATTTTGTTTTTGACTTCGCGATTCGGTTCATATCGATGGATATGTTTCTTTGTTTCTACGTTTTACAACCTCAATCAGAAATTTAACAGAAAATTTAAAAAAGTCTTTTATGTGTTCTGCACCTACTATTTGTTCATTTTATGTATCATCCAAAAGTTTCAATGTACTTTAGTTGATGATCAAAGTCAAGGGCTTGTTTACAAAAATCATAAATGTGCTCATGTACTTAAGTCAACATCACACACGCAGTTACCAAGTACACAATACACAATAGTGCAAGTGCCCCAATGCTAAGATTAATTAATTCCTTCATAGTATCAAGGGTGTAGGGTGTAACAAGAGACAATAGATTTTTTTACTTAAGAGTTTTTACTAAGGCTTAAAGAAGGAAGGAAACCGCTTTATTAATTCTAACCCACATATGCAAAATTATCCCCGTAAAAGTTCTCACGATTTCACTTACTCTGGTGTAACGTATGCAAACACCCGTAGCATCTAGACAAATTTAAATGTATTACAATATTGAGGGCGTGGAACCTTCCCAGTAATTTTAATTCGCACCAACTTTTTGTGATTATGACGCAGTGCTAGGGAAAACCCCCCACTGTATAATTTTACTTTAACATCTGTTTGTCGATATCATTGCAAATACTGTGAATGTTATATTTTTTAGATGTTTGTCATTGTACAGTCCATAGAAACAATGCAAGGCTTGCTTTTTCAATTATAATACGATCCCCACAACAGGGCTCAGGCTCACGAAGTTAAAGCCCGATCCCTTCAAGAGCAAGGAGGTAGACGGGTGCTCACCTCTTAACATTGTCTCGCAGTCTTAAAAAAAAAAGGTTGACTGTTACCGACTCCCCTTACTAGACTCACGCCATTAACTTCCTTCTCTCTCTCTCTCTCTCTCTCTCTCTCTCTCTCTCTCTCTTCCTTTCTCTCTATCTTCTCTCTTTTTATCCATATCTATATGTACCTATCTATCAGTCTCAATTTGCCCCCTTGTCTCTCTAAATCTCTCTCACTCAGCCTCCTTGTCTCTCTTTCTTTCTTTCTCTATCTTCCTCGCTCTCTGTCCCTTTCTCCCATTCTCTCTCTTTCTCTCTCTTTCTCTGTCTTTCTTTCTCTTTCTTTCTTTCCATCTCGTTTATAGTGTGACCGGCTAAAACAAGAGTTCCGGTCTTCCCATATTGCCTCTGTGTGGCAGAGGTAAAAGTGTCCGATTTTAGTCTTGAAGCCCGTCCACAATAACGACTATATAATTCTGATGTTGAAGGTTAAAATACCTAACTCGACTCAACTCTCTATCTCTCTCTCTTTCTCTCTCTCTCTCTCTCTCTCTCTCTCTCTCTCTCTCTCTCTCTCTCTCCCATCAGCCCCGGGACCTGTGATACACACGAGAGCGAACAGCCCAGGGTGAGAGATCGCCCTACCTTCTCGCGGTGCTTGCTGCAGACATTCCTGGGGGATATGTGTGTGGCCCACTGTGGCACCATCGTGCTCGCCGCGGCCAACTTAGTTACACCCATCATACTAGGGTAAGTTCAATAAGCATATGCCTTTGGTTTCATGTCTGTCTGTCTTTTACATTCGCCTTGCTAGGTTTAGTTTGATCGTTTGTTTTTAGGAATGTTGGGATCATTTTCTCATCAAGAGAAATGTATGCTCGTAAACTAATTAAAAAAATAATCTTAGAAATCTTTTTTGTCTTAAATGGATTATCTTTTTTATCTTGTGCCTCAGGCGTATTTAAATCACCATAGATCCTTATTATATTCCTTTTCCCGCTATCAATCCCTGTTGTGTGTGATTTTACCTTATACTGTTCTAGGTGGTTAATCGATTACGCGACCGATGTTGAGGAGCCGACCTGGCATGGCTACATCTACCTGGCTGCGCTGGTGCTGGTGCGACTGATGGGAGCGCTGGCCGATCAGGCGGCTCAGTACCTGTGCAACAGGCTCGCCATCAGGGTCCGCACAGCGGCCGTGGCTGCCATCTTTAACAAGGTCGGTATCCTAGAGCTTGGTAAACTTGACTAGGTTGTTTAACGCCCAAGTTCATCACTGTATAGTATATATTGTGAACGGATCTCTAGACTATAGTCTGATAATTTTACCTAACATCTTTGCAATGGGCTTATCATCAGGGTCCGCACTGCGGCCGTGGCTGCCATCTTTAACAAGGTCGGTATCGTACAGCTCAGTTCAGTTGAGTTGGTTGCTTAACGTTCAATATATTTTGAACGGATCCGATTACTAAGTCTGATCATTATTTTTATCTAATACCTGTGCAACAAGCCGTGGCTGCCATCTTTAACAAGGTCGGTATCATACAGCTCGGTAAACTTGACTAGGTTGCTTAACGCCCAAATTCATCACTATATAGGATATATTGTGAACGTATCCCAATAATTAAGTATGATGATTTTATCTAATACCTGTACAACAAGCCGTGGCTGCCATCTTTGACAAGGACGGTATGGTTGAGTTGAGTTGAGTTGAGTTGGGTTGTTTGCCTAACGTCCAACGTGCGCACTTTATAGCAACTATTGTGTGACGGATCCGAAGACATCAGTCTGATAATTTTACCTAACATCTGTGCAATGGGTTTATCATCAGATACCATCTGTATCGTTGAGCTGGGTAGAGTTGGGTCTGTCTTTAAGCGTCTAACGTAAGCACTAAATAAGCTTTTTTGTTTCAAAGATAGCCCACTTCATAGTACTTTCGATTGACGAGGTTCGATTTACAACTGTTTAAGGAACTTTCAGAACGTCGAATTAGTCAAAACATTTTAGCTCTGAGGTATAGCAACATGTAATCCCTTTTTAACAAGTACATACAAGATTTCATATTTGTCAAATGGTTACATGTATATTTTAACATACGCTTGTATTGTTTTATAGAGCTTAAGAACTTTTTGAACGAATGGTATACAGGTAACCGTAAAGTAATACAATGTTAGTTAGTACAACTGTAAGAAAAATTACACGCATATATTTGAACTCACATTGTTGAACATTGTATACAAAACCTTCTGAAGAAATTCTTTATAGTTTTATGAAAAATATACTCCGCTTATTTGCCGTATTTTCAACTGCTGTCCTAGGCCTTAACAATGCGCCAAAACACACAGAAGGGTTCCAGTGTTGGTGAGATCGTCAACCTGATGTCCGTGGACACGAAGAACTTGGAGCTGTTCCTGGTCTACTCCTGCAACGCCTGGTCAGGGCTCTTCCATCTCGTCTTCGGAGCCTACCTGTGCTACACAGTCAGCGGCATCTCCATGGCTACAGGTGAGCTGGGTTCTGTTAACGTCCAACGCATGCAGCAAAGCTATAGTATCGTGGGACTAACGTTTGACAATGTTACGAGCCGGCACACATAGACAGTGCGGGAATATCAGGACTCCTCTCTCAGATGACCAACAACAAAGCTATAATATCGTGGATGGATCATTGAACTAAAGTCTGACAATATTACGAGCCGGCACACAAAGACAGTGCGGGGATACCAGGACTCCTCTCTCAGCTGGTCACCAATATAGAAGTTACTGTGCTGACGTGCCGTAAAACAACTCAGCTGGTCACATTATAACGAAACTGATTAGATGAAATCAGACAAATACATTTTGTGCGATCGCGGGTTTCGAATCTTCCGATTGGGAGACCAATACTCTACCAACCATCCATTGAACATGAAGGCAAAGTCTTCTGCAGAGGCCATAGACCGAAGCAGTCACACAAACAACGAAGCTAATATATGCGAATATAAAGGCTTAGGGCGAGTATTAATCTATCTATCTATCTATCTATCTATCTATCTATCTATCTATCTATCTATCTATCTATCTATCTATCTATCTATCTATCTATCTATCTATCTATCTATCTATCTATCTATCTATCTATCTATCTATCTATCTATCTATCTATCTATCTATCTATCTATCTATCTATCTATCTATCTATCTATCTATCTATCTATCTATCTATCTATCTATCTATCTATCTATCTATCTATCTATCTCATCTATATATCTATCTATCTATCTATCTATCTATCTATCTATCTATCTATCTATCTATCTATATATCTCTATATATATATATATCTGTCTGTCTGTCTGTCTGTCTGTCTGTCCGTATGTCTATCTGTCTATTCATCTATATATCTATGTATCTATCTAGATCTCTACGTATCACTTTATATATCTATTTATCTATCCGCCTATTGACCAATCTATACATCTCTTTCCATACCTTTTGAACAAGTTCGTGATTGTTTGATACGATTTTGTCTTTCCAGGTTTTGGGTTCATTGTCGCCATGCTGGCTGTGAACCTGTTGACCAATCAGAGGGTGGGGACTTACCAGGAGGAGCTCATGAACATCGGAGACCGCCGCCTGAAAGTAGTCAGCGAAGTTCTAGATGGAATGAAAGTGAGTTGGTGAATTAACAGAGTGGAGAAGGTAAAGGAAGAAAGAAAGAGAGAGAGAGAAAGAGAGAGAGAGAGAGAGAGAGAGAGAGAGAGAGAGAGAGAGAGAGAGAGAGAGAGAGAGAGAGGGAGACAGACAGAGACAGACAGACAGACAGACAGACAGACAGACAGACAGACAGACAGACAGACAGACAGACAGACAGACAAACAGACAGAAAGACAGACCGACAGACAGACAGGCACACTAACATACAACGATATAAAATGAGAAAGAACGAAAGAGTCGACAGCTGTTGGTAAAGAAGTCCATGGTTGCATACATTGCTCTCTTGATTTTTTTGTGTATTAATGTTTGAGTTAACCTTTTAATTCTAAATCTTTCTTGCCCATGTGTACAAAAAGATGCTGCAAAACATCGCCACTACAATAAAATGCTATCTTAATTAAAGAATCCCATAAATGCAAAAGATACAGATCGCGCAAGATCATTCTGTTGATATTTATGTACTAAATTTTCCTTTCAGTATATAAAGCTGTTTGGGTTTATCTTCAAAACTCAAATTCTACTTATCTTCCAAGATCCATTTGTCGACACATTTGTGTCCTAAATTCTCCTTATTTTAGGTGATAAAGCTTCACGCATGGGAGCCGCTATTTTCTGAGAAAATCGCCAGTCTGCGTCGCAAGGAGCTCAAAGTTCTACTGCACATCGCGCTCTTTGGAATTCTGGAGACTTTTGCCTTCACAGCTTCCAAGTTCTGGGTGAGGCGAAGTTTTGAATATCAGATCGCATATTGGTATTTTATCATGGACCTCATAAGATCAAGATTATCACAAGTCATGAACATCTATTGATAAAACTGGGACAGTCTAGATTTAGTGGATAATATTGATTGGATGCACAGAATCAGTGCCATCGGCGCCGTTCTTCTACAAACATTAAACAATTTTTTTTACAGACAACCATATCTTCCCTTAGGGCCATACAAAATGAAATCGTCGAACATCTGAGTACTGTAATCATAATAATGTTTTGTTTTCAACATATCTTAAAAATCTTTGGCTCTAAATTAATTGGCCCGCCTGCTGACAGCCTTTTAGTTTGACTAGGGATGTAAACTTCATTGTCTTTTATATGCCATTCATATTTACTCACCTTTAGCAATGTTTCTATTGATAAAACAAAATCAAAGGTTTCTCTAGTAATATTGAGGTAGCGTTGGTAAGGGGAAATGATACTTTAGATTACTGTTAGCTTTTTTCCCTTATTTACTATATCTCTCTAATAGCTCTATTTATCTACCACTTTTTACTTCTTCAAGATGTCAATCTCACTTCTAATTAAAAAAACTCATTCTTTTACGTGTACCCGCTTTCCATTTCTATCCGTGGCCCCAACTTTACGTCCCCATCAGATGACGTTCTGCATCCTGGCCACATTTGTCGCCCTTCGCTCCTCCCACCACCTGGACGCCAAACGAGCCTTCCTGATCATCAACTACATCAATATCATCAACATGGCTGTCCTCTGTCTTCCCTTGGTAGTCAAGCTGGGCGTGAAGGTGAGAGCACCTAGTTACACTTAAAAATTCATCATTTTCAACAGTAGCAGTTCCAACAATACAGTTTTACATTCTGATCTTAAATAATGCAGACAGGCAGAGAAAGTAATCAAAATCTGCAAGAGAAGGGTGTAAATAGATGTATACTGACAAAGAGCAAACATGAGTCTCTCCTATAAATTTTGCTTTATTACGTGCTCCAAACTTTGAAATTTCTTCAATATTTTTTTCGTAAACCTCACAGCTATGCTTGCTAAATAGACAAATAAACCAGCCAACATAAGCGGCTGAGTAATCAGCTACTATCCCGTTACAACCTATTCTGATCCTCAGATCGGGCAACGTTATTTGTTGGGGTTTCCCCCTTTCTGGTTGGGTCATTGAACGTGACTTTCAGTGTCCTACTAAAACTAAAACCAAGGATTATTTTAATTATATGGTAATTTCTTCCGAAACATGAAATGTATATGCTATGCCCTCATTTGAAACAAGAGGTAATTCAATTATTGTTGCCTCACTGATTTGATCGATCTCATGAAAATGGGTCCCCGTTCTTTGACAGTGTGGCAGTACGCAGGGAAATTTGTCAGACATTAGTGTAGGCTCGATCTTCGATGTAGTCTAGCTGCTGACGTTTGACTTTAAGAAACAAACCAACCATTAGGCAATCGTTTTAATACCATAAACTCTTTGCGACATTGCAGATGCGGATTTCCCTATCTAGAATTGATGATTTTCTCCAAACAGAAGATGTGGGAAAAGCTGATTTTAACAGAGACACAAAAGATCGTAAGCTTGTGGTGCTATATGTCCAAAAGCTAATAAGTAAAAACAAGTAAGGTGAGACACCCGATTTTGGCGTGTCTAAACCTATTTCTTGATTTTACTTTAGATCCTAGATTCATGTACCTTAGTTATTTTAAAAAATCTATTTCTTGTTTTGTTTGGTGTCGCTTTTTTCATGTGATAGCTTGGAGGTTTGTTTTGTCCTCCATTATTTTCAACAGTTAAAGAACAATGGATGATAAAGGGAGGGGGAAAAGATGATATATAATTTATATATGAGAGAGAAAGAGAGAGAGAGAGAGAGAGAGAGAGAGAGAGAGAGAGAGAGAGAGAGAGTTAGAGATACTAACAGACTTACAGACTGACAGAGACATAAAGACAGTCCGACAGACAGACAAACAGATAGACAGAAAAAGAGAGACAGAACAAAGAAGGCAGATTTAAAAGAGCACACGCAGGCAAGTTAATTAGTAAGCGTTACTCAATGTGAGTTTACAATCGCTTATTTAAAGTGACTGACAGAAAGAGGCAAGATGAAAGGCCTGATTATTCGATTCTAAATGTAGGTCACTTGCAATAACGAATTTTTCACAATAAAAGATAGTTGTGTTTAGTTAAGGTATTTTCCTAGTTAAGTGATCAGATGACAAAATCCAATTGCAAAATGGACTAAAATTACAATGTTTAATAAATCTCAGATATCAACTGTGTGATGATATGAGTTTTTCAATTTAACTGGTCATGATTTCTTTCCCTTTATTTTGTAACTTGTACGTGTATTGATAAAATGAGAACGTTTTAGGAATGCATAAAGCCTACATAAATTTTAATACTAGCTTTGAAAGATTATTTAAGATAGAAGTTTTTTATAATTATTATGAACATTGTGAATGATGATATCTGTTATCTTTTGTAATTCATACTTTTACGCGTACATGTACCATTGGTTAGACAAAGAGAGAAAAATAGAATCGATAAGTTTGCTTATAAATACAATTTTGAAAAATCAGGGGTTAACCTTTTACACACGTTGCGATCCTAAACTAACTCTTTACACACATTGTTTATTTTTTATCTAGCTTTTGCACTGAGAATTACCAAGTCAGATTTCAAATGGGAAGCATCTGGACCAATCACGTTAAGAGAGTAGGTGACTCTTTAAATTTGATACAAAAGCCTTTTGGGTTGCCGATATTGTGTTGTCTGTACAAGATTAAGCGTACAATAAGAGTGCGATTGGACAGAAATGTGTAACATGTTCATTCTATATATTCATGGCAATCGCATCGAGTTATACCACTTCGACTCAAGCACAAGTAATATTAAATGAATATCATCCTTCTCACTCTTTCTCTCCCTCTCTCTCCATGCCTCTCTGTCTCTAACGCCTATATTATGCAGCAGTGTTTATTATTCAATGAAATAAGCCCTTATGCCCACTGCCTAAATCACTACTCACTCACTCACTCCTCTATCCACTTTAGTATACACTGACTAAATTACCCACTTATTCCTCTATCCACTGTAGCATACACTGACTAAACTCACTCATTCCTCTATCCACTGTAGCATACACTGACTAACTCACTTATTTACTCTCCTACACTGCAGCATAGACCTGCAGGTGAGGCCAGGCCAGCTGGTTGCTGTGGTCGGTGCTGTAGGATGCGGCAAGTCCTCTCTCCTGGCAGCAGCATTGGGCGAGATGGTCAGGGTCGGCGGCTACAGCAACATCAACGTGAGTATGTGTTACATTAGCATTGTATATGCTGTATTGTCAATACCAATGTGAGTACATGTTGTATTAGCATTATTAATGGTGTATTGCCAATACCAATGTGAGTACATGTTGTATTAGCATTATTAATGTTGTATTGTCAATACCAATGTGAGTACATGTTGTATTAGCATTATTAATGTTGTATTGCCAATACCAATGTGAGTACATGTTGTATTAGCATTATTAATGTTGTATTGCCAATACCAATGTGAGTACATGTTGTATTAGCATCATTAATGTTGTATTGTCAATACCAATGTGAGTACATGTTGTATTAGCATTATTAATGTTGTATTGTCAATACCAATGTGAGTACATGTTGTATCACTATTAGCATCATTCATGAGAGTACATGTTTTTTAGCACTATCAATGAAAGAAATGTGGTGTTAGCAATATCAATGAGAGTACATGTTGTTTTAGTATCATCAGTGATGTAACTTGTTTTGGTAGCATCATCGACTAGAGTACAAGTTGTATTAGCATTATCAATGAGAGTACAAGTGGTATTAGAATTATAAATGATTTTTAGCGATATTAACGTCGGTACATTATTGAAATAGCATATAACTGTGAGTTGAGTTGATTTCACGAATTTGTTGACACACTTGGTGATAAATAGGTATTTGTTTCTCTTTTTTATAGTAATTGTATTTGCGACAGCTCAGTCTGTAGTGCTCAAGATTATCGAGCAGGAGGTTTGAGATTCGAATTTCAGCTATTTAAGGAACTTAGAGGACTTTAAACTAATGAAAAAATAAAGATCACCCCACTGACAATAATACTTTGGTGTACCATCTACAAATCAAGATTATCGAGCAAGGGGTTTGAGATTCGAATTTCAGCTATTTAAGGAACTTAGAGGACTTTAAACTAATGAAAGAATAAAGATCATCCCACTGACAATAATACTTTGTGATATGGTATTTATATACATCTATGTGTACCATCTACACATCAGTCTAGCGTGGCGCACGTCCCCCAGGAGGCCTGGATCCAAAACTTGACCATCAAAGAGAACATTCTGTTCGGTCGTGAGCTGGATAAGGCCTGGTACAAAGCTGTGGTCAAGGCTTGTTCTCTCAGACCTGACCTGGACATGTTGCCGGCCGGAGACTCCACAGAGATCGGAGAGAAGGTGGGGCTTCACAGTCACGTCATAAGTATTATTAGCAGAGAGCGTGAAATATTGGCAGCGGTGGATTTGGCGTTTAGAGTTATATACTTATTATTAATATAAGTCCATAGATAAATAAAAAAAATGTATATATATTTAGTTTCTTATTCTAAGAAAATAGAAATGAATTTTCAAGAAGTTAGCGTTTTAGAACTGCAAATCCTAGTTGTGATATCGTCAAAAGAGGGTGTACGTCTTGTTGTGCTTTATTTCACGATCTCTTTCTCCCCCCCTCTCTCTCTCTCTCTCTCTCTCTCTCTCTCTCTCTCTCTCTCTCTCTCTCTCTCTCTCTCTCTCTCTCTCTCTCTCTCTCTCTCTCTCTCTCTCTCCTCTCTCTCTCTCCCTCTCTCTCTCTCTCTCTATCTCTCCTCTCTCTATCTATCTATCTATCTATCTATCTATCTATCTATCTATCTATCTATCTATCTATCTATCTATCTATCTATCTATCTATCTATCTATCTATCTATCTATCTATCTATCTATCTATCTATCTATCTATCTATCTATCTATCTATCCACCTCTCTCAGGGCATCAACCTCTCCGGTGGTCAGAAGCAGAGAGTATCACTGGCCAGAGCTGTCTACAGCCAGGCTGACATCTACCTTCTGGACGACCCGCTCAGCGCAGTGGACAGTCACGTGGGCAAGTCCATCTTCAGGGAAATCATTGGGCCGGAAGGCCTGCTCAAAGCAAAGGTAGGTCTGACCAGGAAATCAGGTCTAATGGAAAATTGATATTAACGGATTTATTGGAGTGAACTGTCTGCTATGGATCATGAAAAAAAACTGACTGTGACAAAGATAAGGTTTTTACAGCTGAGAACTCCGACCGTATTATATTCGCTAGGGAAAGATGGTGTAGCCTGGAAAATTATCGGACTTAACAGTTTGATAAAGAGAAAGGTGGGGATGACCGGAAAATCATTGGGTTAAACCATGACCAAATAGATCAAATAGGGGCGTGGTTAAACGGTCTGTTCAATGGAAATGTGGGTATTATAGGGAAGTTATCGAAATGCAAGGTGTGCTCAAGGGGAATATGGGTATAACCGGGAAATTGTCCGGAGGAACCGATCTACTCAAGGCAAATATGGTTTAAAACGAAAATATGTTCTAGGTAAAGGTGAGCACAACCGATAATTAATAAACAATAAACCATTGGGTCGGATGGTGTACTCAAAGGAAATGTGGGTATGACCAAGAAACTATCGGTCTAAACGGTCTGCCGAAGAAAAAGTTATGTGAATTTTGAGAATTATATGACTGGGACATGGAGGTGTTTGCAACCGGGAATTATCGGACTGTATTGCATGCTCAAGGAAAATGTGGTTATACCGGGGATAAATTGTCGGGCTGCTGAGTATGCTCAAGTAAAATGTGCGTGCGTGCATACTAGGTAACATTTACAAAAGAAGTTTTAAGAAAGAGGTCTAGACAAGCTGTTTTAAACTAGAGTTGTAGAAAATGTCATATACTGAGATAGCTTAGTCGTTTAGTGCATTGCAATGGCGAGAAACAGGTTCGCGTTTTGAAATAAGCTGATTCCTATTCACTATTATTGGATAAGTTAGACTCATCAACGATTACATTTTGTAATACGCCCTATTACCTTATTATATCATTTTCTGTTCCTATACTTGCTAACCAAATCACTGAATATAATTGATCATATTTTGTCTCTTTCTGACTACAACTTATCTTTTTTGTATTACTAGACCCGAGTCCTAGTGACCCACGGTCTCCAGTGGCTACCGTACGTCGACCACATCTTTGTCATGGAGGATGGCAGGATCAAAGAGGCCGGCACTTACAAGGAGCTCACGGCCTCAACAGATGGAGCCTTTGCAAAGTTCGTGGATAAGTTCATCCTCACCTCAGGTTTGTTACCTTCTCTCTATTTGTCTGGTTCTCTGTAAGTCTGCCTGTCTCTTTTTCCTCTTCTCTATCTGTGCACTCTGTATCCTTCTTCCTATCTCTGATCTTTCTCTTTCACTTTGTCAGTTTTTCTCTCTTTTATTTGTTTCTCTCTTCTACTTTTTCTCTTTTTACCTCTGTCTGCCTGCCTGTCTGTCTGTCTGTCTGTCTCTCTGTTTGTCTGTCTATCTCTCTATGCCTCTCTCTCACACTGTCTCAATCTATGTACCTCTCTATCTATCTATCTGTCTATCAATCTACCTCTCTCTTTTACAATTAACACCTGGATCTCTATGACTCCGTCTCTCTGTCTCTATCTGTGCCTCCCCAGGGTTAATATGATTTATGTGTTTTAACAATAACTTGAAGACTGCAAACAGTTCTATGATTCCTAATCTTTGAATGACAATATTTTCCTTCCTGTCCCTGATAGCGATTCGTAGTCGATAGTTAAATGTAAAAAAGATGATCGATGGTTTTAATTGCAAACTAATAAAGAACTTAGGTACTATCTACTGTTCTGGATATCTGCACCACTAACTAAATGGTCCACTTTTTTTTTCAATTCTATGTTGAAATCTCAGAAGAAAACAAAAGAAAAAGTACTTTTTATTACTAATTCGATTTCGGCTTTGCCCTTTTTCCAGGATCCCAACAATCCGACAACTCGAAAAAGAAGAGCTCAACTTTAACAAGGTCGTATGTTATTTTCTGTTACTTCACTTTATTGTATCTACTTTTAAGATTGTTTTGTTGTTGTTGTTGTTGTTCTTGTTGTTCTTGTTTTTGTCTGTTTTTATAAATGTTTGTTGTAGTGTGTAAAGCTCATCTTTCAGTGCATTCTAAATACCATACAAATTAATAATCTTGATTTACAATTATTATTATACATGACAGTTCTGTTTTTTGACCCTGTCAGACTACCTTTTCAATTAGTCAGTTTCGAAATAAATTAACTCTGGCGTAGTTCTCCCTCTTAATCTCTCTCTTTCTCTCTCTCTCTATCTCTCTCTCTCTCTCTCTCTCTCTCTCTCTCTCTCTTACATTTTTTATTTTCTTCGTATTTCTTTACTAGATCTGTGGATGGATCAATTGAAGAAGAGGACCTCATACCCTCAGTAGAAGGGGGCGAAAGCGGATCCAACCAACTCACATTAAATGAGAAACTTGGGGAAAGCAGGGTAAAAGATAGTTGGATACGATTCAAAAGTTATTCATTTTTTTAGATAATATGAAAAATATCTTATCAGACTTAATTACATGCCACTGATGCTAGAGGAATATTAAATAAGAGAAAGAATTTGAATTAAGAAATTTTATGTTTTATCTTATTCAATGTTGAACAAAAAAGATACATATGTGTTAACAAAATTGAATCCTGTGATAATCCTTAAGGGTCTTTGAAAACCAGACAAAAATGTCCAAGCATTCGAAATTATTGCATGTATCAATTGCACAATCTATGTTTCTTTTAAGAAAAATATATATTTGTTAATCTGTGATCAATATCATTTTCAGTTCAGGTAAATTCAGATATATCGTCAATCTCAATAGATATGCTCATACATCTTGAAACGCTTATATAAAATAACAGTTACTACGTAAACTTTATAACCTAATAAACATACAATAATGTCCTCAGATCAAATGGGGCGTGTATTTGGTCCTGCTGAGAGCCTACGGATGGAGGTATCTCTATCTGTGCCTCCCCAATGTTAATATGATTTATGTGTTTTAACAATAACTTGAAGACTGCAAACAGTTCTATGATTCCTCATCTCTGAATGACAATATTTTCCTCCCTGTCCCTGATAGCGATACGTAGTCGACAGTTAAATGTAAAAAAGCTGGTCGATGGTTTTAATTGCAAACTAATAAAGAACTTAGGTACTAGGTACTATCTACTGTTTAAGATATTTGCACCACTAACTAAATAGTTCATTTTTTTTCAATTCTATGTTGAAATCTCAGAAGAAAACAAAAGAAAAAGTACTTTTTATTACTCATATTTGATTTCGGTATTGCCCTTTTTTCAGGATCCCAACAACCCGACAACTCGAAAAAGAAGAGCTCAACTTTAACAAGGTCGTATGTTATTTTCTGTTACTTCACTTTATTGTATCCACGTTTAAGATTGTGTTGTTGTTGTTGCTGTTGTTGTTGTTGTTGTTGTTGTTGTTGTTGTTGTTTTTGTCTGTTTTTATAAATTTTTGTTGTAGTGTGTAAAACTCACTTTTAAGTGCATTCTAAATACCATACAAATTAATAATCTTGATTTACAATTATTATTATAAATGGCAGTTCTGTTCTTTGACCCTGTCAGACTACCTGTTCAATTGGTCAGTTTCGAAATAAATTAAATCGGGTGCAGTTCTCCCTCTTAATCTCTTTCTCTCTCTTTCTCTCTCCCTCTCTCTCTCTCTCTCTCATTTTTTATGTTTCACTCGATAGCAAAATATTATATTGTGACATTTTTTTCACAAGGCTTACATTTTTTATATTTTCTTCGTATTTCTTTACTAGATCTGTGGATGGATCAATTGAAGAAGATGACCTCATACCCTCAGTAGAAGGGGGCGAAAGCGGACCCAACCAACTCACATTAAATGAGAAACTTGGGGAAAGCAGGGTAAAAGATGGTTAGATACGATACAAAATATTTTTTTTTATGAAAAGAACCAAAGATCTTATCATACTTAATTACATGCCAATGATGCTAGAGGAATATTAAATGAGAGAAAGAATTTGAATTAAGAACTTTTATGTTTAACCTCTTTAATGTTGAACAAAAAAAAAAAAGATCCATATGCGTTAACAAAATGGAATCCTGTGATAATCTTTCGAAATTATTGCATGCATCAATTGCACAATCTATGTTTCTTTTAAGAAAAATATATATTTGCTAATCTGTGATCAATATCATTTTGAGTACCGGTAAATCCAGTAATATCGTCAATCTCAATAGATATGCTCATACATCTTGAAACGATTGTATATAATAAAAGTTCCTACGTAAACTTTATAACCTAATAAACATACAATAATGTCCTCAGATCAAATGGGGCGTGTATTTGGTCCTGCTGAGAGCCTACGGATGGAGGTACTTTGCCCTGACCGTTACCCTGGTCTTGTGCTTCCACGGTTCTTTTAACGCTTTCTACGTGCTCCTCTCTTCCTACACGGACGATCGCCATCTGGCAAACTTCACTGAACTCCCAGAAGACAGTCACGGTAGAGAGGATAGGAACCGCCACCATTTTTGGCTGCTAGCGTATTGTGGATTAGCACAAAGTAGGCTTTCAAGTCGTGTTCATTTCCTTTAACATAGAACGATTGTTGCTGCTTTTGTAGTTCGTAATATTGTTGCGTTTTTCTTTATTTAAATGTTTAATAATATAATCGTGTTGGTTTCGATTATGTTTTCCTTTTTTCATACTCTTGTTTGCTTGTACATTGACTTTCTGTAAAGCTTGCCTCTCCCTTCATCGAAATTATGGTTGATATATATTTTAGGCAGAGGGGCCAAATCACAGAAATCTAAAATATGGTGTTGATTTTTGTCCTTAATCGAGGATGCAATTAATTACTTATTTATATGAATGGATGCTTTTCATTTATTCTAGTTGGAATCATATTAATTCTTTGTTTAGATATCTGAAAACCAAATTAGGTACACAATTTTCCTTCTAACCGATTCTTAACATAATTCTACTCTTTTCTGAGCCCATTTGACAGCAAACTCTCTACGAAAACTACACAGTGATTGTCTTTACAAACAATATAGAGTTAAAGAAAGAGACATGGTTGAATGGTAATAATTTGGAGCATTTGTAGCTAAATCCTTTTTATGTCAGAGACAATGTTAATATTTTCTATCATTATTACTTTGCCATTCCTAGATGTAATCATTTTTGTGACAAATAATGCTATGCAGTTGAACCTTTAACAAAAAAAAAATCTTTTTCAAAACTTCCAGCTGCCTTCTCGTTACTCTACGCATCCGTAATACAATGGCGTCACGTGACGACATCACGTGTCCTTCACACCCAGCTGCTTCGCGGAATAATGCGAGCACCAATCAGCTTCTTCGACACAACGCCTACGGGGCGCATCCTGAATCGCTTCAGTCAAGACATCGATTCTCTAGACTCTTTTGTGTTTTTCTTTCTGGAGATCTGCGTTGAGCACGGCCTGTTTGCCTTGGGGATCCTGGGAGTAATCAGCTATGCCATGCCCATAATGACCATCGCTACGGTACCCACTGTAGTCACCGTATATTTCCTGCAGGTAAAACTATGTATAATAGTGTTCTTATGCACGAATGGGAGCCATTGAAAATGCATTGCAATAAGTCAATTCTCTGTCATCCCTTTTGCTGTTTTATGATGTGATTATCCACTACAACGAACAATAAAAAAACAGTAAACCGTATTATTGTTTAATTGTAAATTAATTAAATACATATTTAAAAAATCAACACATATGAACCGCCAGTGAAGATTTTCTTTGCAACTTCGAACTGGATAAAGTCAACAAGTACATAATACCTTTTTTGTCCAGTTTTAATGTTTGATTTTATGTGGATTCTATTATCTTTTTAGGGCTGTTGTTAAGCGTGATTTTGTTATCTTATTTATTATCGTTTCTGTTGGTGGTGGTGGTGGTGTTGTTGTTGTTGTTGTTGTTGTTGTTGTTGTTGTTGTTGTTTT
>RQTK01000235.1:374625-393315 GCA_003991915.1 Elysia chlorotica | reverse complement strand
TCATCATCATCATCATCATCATCATCATCATCATCATCATCATCATCATCATCATCATCATCATCATCATCATCATCATCATCATCATCATCATCATCATCATCATCATCATCATCATCATCATCACCATCATCATCATTACCATTATCATTATCATCATCATTATTATTAATTTTATCACTATCACAATAATATCTTCACTGTAGATGTTTTACTCGCGGTCAGTGTGCCGCCTGAACCGCCTGGCCTCCGTGAGTCGGTCCCCAGTGTCCGCCCACTTCAGCGAGACGGTGTCCGGCCTGAGCGTGATCCGTGCCCATAGACAGCAGGCCAGGTTCATACATGACAATCAGGTCAAGGTCGATCGCTTCCAGAGTCCAGCTCTTCTGGCTTACGCTGCCAACAAGTGAGAATGGGTTGACTCTTGATATTCTCTCTCCAATAGTCACTAGTATCAGTCCTTTATGGTCAACATTGATTCATTCATTCATTGATACGTTTTATTTCTACCAATATCTATTAATTCCTTTATTGCATCAGTTGTTCATACTTCATCGATATACTATGTATTGAATGGCACGCGCAATAGTGATTTATCGATGCACTATGTATTGAATGACAACAGAAATAGCCTTAAAAAATAAAACTTAACTCTATGAATGACAGTAGTCAATAGTTTATAATTATATGTACATGTACTTTGAATTGAAGAGCAAAAAGGACCTCTGGTTACAAGCTACTTAACCACTTAGCGCTACATAGAAAAATACTTTAGATATTAATACTTTTTTTATTCTTTCATTTAGTGAGTGACCCCATCCACTCTGTTGTCTTTTATTTTGTCCATCTCCTTTTCTCACTCTATTTAAATGTGTCTATCTCTAATATCTATACCCGTCAAACCCCAGTAATAACTAGTCCCTCTAACGGTACAGGTGGATGCAGCTATGGCTAGATCTCCTGGGCTGTTTCTTACTGTTGGTGGTCACTGTCTCTGTCATCCTGTACCGCGAGGATGCCAAGCCTGGGCTAGTGGGCCTCTCGCTGTCTCTGGTAGTCGCTGTAAGTGTGTTTGTTGATGGTTTTGTTCTTGTTGTTTAGCGCCAAACTTCAGCACTATAATAGTTTATATTGTGGGCTTGTCCCAAGGCTAACTTTGGACAATTTAACCATCGTAAGTTGGAGCAGGGGTGGCAGGCATGACTGACACTAGCAAAGGGGGTGGGGTGGCAGGCATGACTGACACTAGCAAAGGGGGTGGGATGGAGAGTGTGGGATTGAAAACTAAAAGATGAAATAAAATCAATACCGTGATATTCATATTGTTCATTTATAGCCTTTTTTTTAAGAGAATTCAAAGTGGAAGAGATATTTCCTTCACTGTATGATATTCTAATCTCACCATAGTGTAATAAGTAATATTGAGAACAGGGGATACTAAAACAACTGGATGGGAACAAAGTGATAAGACTGGAATTAAATCAAATTTGTTTGATTGTTATTATGATTCGCTGGCAGACCTCCCTCCTACCTGTGCCGCATGTGTGCCTATCTGTTTGTCTACCTGACACTCTTCCAATATTAATGTATCCAATCATCTTTGTATTGTATATTTCTCATCTCATTTTTTTTCGACTTCTCTCTCCCAGCTATTCCTACTTTCCGTTGTCTTTCTGGCTGTTTAAATTGCATTCAGTTTCACTTCCTCTTCTTTTCTTTTCCACCCACCTAACAATCTTTGTATCTATAGCCCCTCTCTCCTTTATTCCTCTCGTTTCTATTTTATTTGTCCTTTGACACCCCCCCCCCTCTTCTCAAACAGATCACCACAGAATTCAAGGCCATGTCACAAAAGTCAAGTGACCTTGAAAGCAACATCGTTGCGGTCGAGCGCATTCGGGAGTATTCCAAAATCCCTAGTGAGGTAATGGCAGGTGGAATTAGAGGGACTCCCTCACTCTGTGCGATAGATTCAGCATCGCTTTGTTTGGTAGAGATATAGCATCAACTGTTCAGAATAGTGCTAGATCCGATAGGCGTTGGGTAAAGGGCCATGTTGCAAGTTACTAAAGTTATTGTTCATCGAAGCCTTCTAATGCATGACATAAGGTCCATTTTTGTGCACAGTGATAGTTATAACGAAACGCATGGCCTCCGCCATGTAACCCAATGGTAAATCTAAAGAACAACCTATAACTCGTCGGGCCCTACGTCCAAAGTCTCCTTAGCTTACAATTAGCTTTAAGGCTTCTCATTCACATATCTCAAGCTTACTGCTAGCTTACTCGCGACATAATGTATTAAACCTTTTTATTACTAGACAAAGATGATAATAACAAAGCAAAAATTGTAGTCTTTTTAAAAGAGAGATTTAAAAACATCTTACACTTTCAAAATCTATATATTTCTTCAGGCCCCATGGAACTTGCCCGGAGACGATGACCACGAAGGCCCACCTCAATATGACAAAGCAACAACAATTGGTCCAGACACAAAAAGTGAAAGCCTTTCCAAATCCAGGCTGTGCAAACCGCCAATATGTCCTCCGCACGGACTCTTTTCCTCCCGGGTTATGTCCGAATCCAAGTGTCACCTTGCGGACACATCACCGACCCAGTCCGCTCACAACCTCTTCCCCGCCGTGGACTCGATCAGCAAGAAGTACTTCCTGGTAAACGGCTACTCTCAAAGATCTAGGTATAACGTAGACAGTGTCGACAAGAAAAGCCCAAAGACTTACGGGAGTATTTCAGTCGGTCACGCCAATGGCGTAAATGGTTTCTATGGAAACTCCATCAATAACTCAGACTTTGAAGAGGAAGGTCCATATCATGAAGCGGTCCAAAGACAGACAAATGCTAACACTGGCTGGCCACAAACAGGAAAAATACAGTTCGTTGACTTCAGCTGCCGGTATAGGAAAGACACTGAGCAGGTGCTTAAGAGGGTCAGCTTTGTCATCAAAGGTGGGGAGAAGGTACGGTGGAATTATCATTGTTTTGTTACAGGTACTTAAATTCATATGGCATTGGTTTGTTCAGACAGATTCAATTATCTTTCAGACCATAGTAGTGTATAAAATGATTGTTTCTTTCTTCAGGCTTTTGTTGTTTTTTGGTTGTTGTTGTTGTTGTTGTTGTTGTTGTTGTTGTTGTTGTTGTTGTTGTTATTGTTGTTGTAGTTGTTGTTTTTCGTTTTTATAATTTGTGTGTGTGTGTTATGCCTGAGCGGGGGAAATGAATGGTATTGGAATAAATCGCCCAAAGCAAGATTGTTACTTGAGTCAATTATATCCAGTTCGTGCTCTTCAGTATAGACCAAGTCGTACTGGTAATATAACTATGTCTTCTACAAACATAGACGTTGCAGCCAAGATAATTCTAGGCAGATGGCCTCAATCATAAGTATCATTTCGAGTTATGAAATTACACTACCTTCTGTGGCTGTATGATTACTGATACCATCACTAATAGTATTTTACAAATCATTGTCGTATTGAAATAACGACCACGTTGAGCTTTGTAAAAATGCATTTTCTTTTCTTTTTTTTAAAGAGAAAACAGGCGTATGTGTCCGCATGTGTGTCGTCTGTATAATTGTTAATTTAAAAGTCAAAATAAAATTGAATTGGTCTCGAACATTACATGTAGTTAATGTGATAACCGTTAAATTTTTTGTTTTTACCACTGCCGTCCCTCCCCAGATTGGCGTAGTTGGGAGGACAGGGGCAGGTAAGTCCTCCCTGGTGCTCTCCCTGTTCCGCCTAGTCGAGGCTGACGAAGGTCGCATCCTGATTGATGATGTGGACATTGGTACGTTAGGCCTGCACGGCCTGAGACGGGCTATTACCATCTTGCCACAGGTAATTAGGTTACATACATAAATGTAGTAAGTCTTACAGTCATAGTACGTATTGCCATCTTGCCACAGGTAATTAAGATACATGCATAAATGTAGTAAGTCTTGCGATCCTAGTATGTATTACCATCTTGCCACAGGTAATTAACATACATGCATAAATGTTGTAAGTCTCACGATCCTAGTACATACCATTTTGCCACAGGTAATAATGATACATTTAGGAAGACCTAGTAGGATTTAGTGCTTATGTCGTAATACAAACAATAATAATACTGTATGTTATGCAGTTATGCAATTACTTTGTGTACCATATTAAAATCGCGAGCTGTTCATGAAAACACAATCATAAATGACTTTTGTCTTACTAGTTAAAAAAATGTAGCCAGGAAATCAACGGAGTATAATTATGAAATACAACACTATTGAAAACTACATAGTAATGTCTTGTAGATATTCCAATGAAATGTTAAAGTATAATCTCCATGGCTCAAAAAGCTTATTATATTCTTTACCGATGTAATAAATAGTTAACCATGCCATTAGCATCAACATTAGCATAACAAGTTTCATAGCACGTATTACCATCTTGCCACAGGTAATTAAGATACATGCATAAATGTAGTAAGTCTTACAGTCATAGTACGTATTACCATCTTGCCACAGGTAATTAGGATACATGCATAAATGTAGTAAGTCTTACAGTCATAGTACGTATTACCATCTTGCCACAGGTAATTAGGATAGAGCATAAATGTAGTAAGTCTTACAGTCATAGTGCTTTTTACCATATTGCCACAGGTAATTAGGATACATGCATAAATGTAGTAAAAATGTAGTAAGTCTTACAATCATAGTACGTATTACCATCTTGCCACAGGTAATTAAGATACATGCATAAATGTAGTAAGTCTTACAATCCTAGTACGTATTACCATCTTGCCACAGGTAATTAAGATACATGCATAAATGTAGTAAGTCTTACAATCCTAGTACGTATTACCATCTTGCCACAGGTAATTAGGATACATTTAGAAAGTCCTAAGATTTTATTACTTACGTCGTATTAGAAACGTAACGTGTGATAAATAGATAGCTATGCCAATAGCATCAACATTAGCATAACAAGTTTATGCAATGTTATCATCATCATCACCACCATCATCATTAAGTGTTTTGCACCATGGCATTGACGACGATCTTCTATTAAACTGTCCGATCCTTGGTTCTCGAAATTACTGAAGATGTATTTTTTTGTCTCCACCGATACATCAAGATTGTATTATTGGTATTTTATCTCAATTCTATACAATGTTTTTACCTAACGAACGGTACTAACAGCCACCCGATGATAGAAACAGCTTTCAATGATTGTAATTCTATGCCCATCGTGTATCCTTTCCAGGATCCAGTTTTATTCTCTGGGAGTGTGAGGGATAACCTTGACCCTGCTCATCAGAGATCAGATTCAGAACTATGGAAGGCGCTAGAGCAGGCGCATCTCAAACACTTTGTACACAGCTTGCCAGGAGAGCTGGACGCCATGGTGGGGGATAATGGCAGCAACTTCAGGTACCGTTTGAGCTGTGGTTATATACTGTGCATGAGGCGGGGGGCCAGTGGTGGGGGGGGTGGGGGGGGCTGAACGTGCTCAAGTGGTAGAGCGTTGCTCTTCAAATCGGGAGGTATCCACCATCGGTCAAAAAATGTAGTTACGATTTCGTCTTTTACTGGTTGGGTCTGTATCATTACAATGTGATCGGCTGAGACACTCAGATAGGAGTCCAGGTATCCCTGAATCGTCTCTGTGCGGCAGCATGTAAAATTATTAGACGTTTATCTTGGGGCCTGTCCAAAAGTATACACTATATAGTGCTGACGGTGGACGTTTAGAAACTAACTAAATTTAACTATACGCCAACAAATAATTATAACATTGGTATGTGTGGTCAGAGAAAGTGACGTTCTCTTCTTTTATGAGGTCTCCTGGGTTCTAAACAAAGATCCATATTAATGGCGTCGCTGAAAGTCAGTTTTAAAACGCAATCTCTATTGCGTCGCTCTGCAGAACTAAACCAATCTATTCATTCAGTCACCACCATGTCATTTTGCATTACAAAACAAATTAATTCTATAAACCAACCACTTCGATGTCAGTTGTCACTCTACATAAATAAGTCAGTTCATTCACCCAGCCATCAATATTTCAATCTGCATAAATTAAAAAAACATTTAACCCAAACACCGCTTTACCACTTTTCATTATTATGCCAATCACTACTATGACACTATTCTGCATAGCGCATAAGTAAGCCAAGTCACTAAACCAATTACCATTATATCTCTTGTCACAACTAAGTCAATCCACGCCATGTCAGTCTACATAACTGAACTCATTGATTCACTCAATCCACACAAAGTCACTCACCATAACCGATCCAATCACAATTATGTCAAGCTACGTTACCAAAAAAATCCATTAATCTAATCAGCCGTAGGTTACTCTACATAACTTAGCTAATACAGCACTTTAACCACCACTAAGCCTTACTTGGCCACTCCACAAGTTGTTAAGGCATTACCAAGTCAATCATATGTCAGTCTGCATAAGTAAACAAATTTCATATTCTATCACCCCCTGTCACTCTGCATATTATTAGGTAAGCTAATCCATGCATGCAATCCACACCATGTTTCTTTGTATAACCGAGGCAATCACAACTGTTACTCTACCAAATCCATTAACATTTTAACTCCCTGTCACTCTGCATATAGTTAAGCCAATCCATTCACGCAATCCACACCATGTTTCTCTGCATAGCTGAGGCAATCACAAATCCATTAACCTTATGTCACTGCATTATTGAGCTAATAGTGACAATGAGGAGATAGAATTAACGGATGTGTTTACTTTGTGACAATGTTACTCTGCATAATAGGTAAGCCAATCCATACAATATCACTTTGCGTAGTGAAGCCAATCCATTCACGCAATCCATACCATGTTTCTCTGCATTGCTGAGGCAATCACAACTGTCACTGTACCAAACCCATTAATCTTATAACCCCATAATTATGTCACTGCATTATTGAGCTAATAGTGACAATGAGGAGATAGAATTAAAGGATTTGTTTACTTTGTGACAATGTTACTCTGCATAACTGAGCTACCTCGGTATTTCAACCATCTTAATGTCACCCTACATTATTGAGCTAAGAGTGACAAAGAAGTGATAGAATTAACGGATTTGTTTTCTTTGTGACAATATCACTCTCCATGACCATCTCAATGTCCCTCTACAGCATGGGCCAACGTCAGCTCGTGTGTCTGGCCAGGACACTTCTGTGCCAGACCCGGGTGCTGGTTCTGGACGAGGCCACGGCGGCAGTGGATCTGGAGACTGACAGTCTAGTCCAGGCCACGATCCACTCGGCCTTCGCCCCGTGCACTGTCATCGCCATCGCCCACAGACTCAGTACTATACTGGACTATGACAGGTCAGTGGACAATTCTTTTAACATATTTTTCGTTCTTTCAGTCCATGTGGAAACGGTGTTGAGCATGTAGGCCTATGTATGTGTTCCGATGAAAGTAAAGTTGTTGTCGCCACCTAAAACGGTGAATTTACAAATGTTATTGCACAAGAATTGGCAAGTAACATAATTCAAATGCACTTAACTAATACATCGCACATTTTGTGGAATTTTGATCCCCCGCTTTACCATGTCGCCAATTATATAATCTTCAAAAATTATCGCAAATCATCTGAAATCATAGATCCTACTCGTAGCCTTTTCATTAGTTAGATATTGAGTTGAAATAAACTTTAGAGTTTAAGGATTGTGATGTGATCATCTGATATGAAAAGTAGATAGCAGAAAGTCTTCAGTGAAAACCTAAAAATATCATAAAGTGTTTCAACTTCAAGCTTGTCCGTCTGTTGAAGCAACAAGTAGATCAGAGCGGTTATCCTTTAAAGTCAAACCCAGTTAGTGGCCATTATTATCCTTGTTTTGTGAATACCGTTTTTGTTGTTGTTTTATTTACTTGGATGGAGTTAAGAAATCAGTAATAAAAAAGAGAAAAACTATCGGCACAGTATTCTACAGTAATAATATATGTAATGTTGTTGTAAAAGATCAGTTGTGTTTTTTTAAGTAAACTTTCTTATGTGTCATTTGAATGTTCGCACAGTTTCGTCTGAACGAAATATTTTCAGTATTAACACGTCCCAAATCCTATCAAGTAATTATCTTATTCCTATGTTGTCCTCCTCAGAGTGTTGGTCCTGCACCAGGGGAAAGTGCTAGAGTTTGACTCGCCCAAAGTCCTGTTGGCCAAACCAGATTCCGTTTTCTACTCTCTTGCCAGTGAAGCTGGTCTTACTAGTGAGGAAAACAACCGCAGGCGGAGCGCCGTTAGTGCCAAAAAGGATAATATAGGTCGAGCAATATAAACATAGGCCAACAAATCTTATAAAGTAATTAATTTAACCTGTTAGGGTTTTGGTGGGTTTGGAAAATGTTATTAAGCTTGGAAATGTTGAACTGAAAGAAAGCAAGTACTTTCTGAACTGTAAAAGGTGCAAGTAAAAATTGTGCAACGTCTACTTAGAATTAGGGTAAAATAAATGTTTTAATTTTTTAACTACATTCAATATCAAGCACTGCCTTTAATTTTTATAGTCTTTTAAAGATAGCTTATAAAATTTAATTTTTACCTTAAATATAAAGTGTTAGTTAATTTTACAACGAAAGGCCACAAATTTCTATCAATTAATAAACACTAGTCAGAAACCTAAGTCTTGATGACACGCAATCATAAAAAGATGCTGTGCAAGAACTTATGCCTCAATTCATTGCTTCAGTGGTTTGACGCATTAGAAAGAACCCCTTATTTATGGTCGTATAAAAATGATACCATTTGACTCTTGTGCAAGTTGTCATATTATAATAATGAAGATGTTGAGAATAAGGTCTATAAGTACATTGCAAAAGACAATTGCAAGTGGTGTCTAAACAAGTGCTTCATTCCAACTTAAAAAAAAAAAAGTATTCTCTCCTGTTGTATTTTGTTGTTTTTAACATTTCAACATTTTTATAAACGTATGCTTTATTAATGTCAATACAATCGAACGCATGCATGTATTACTATAAATTTATATTACTGGTATCTCTGATAGCCGACAGGTAACAAGAGGACTGTTATTTTTAATCACAATTTTACTCAAGAAGAATCTATGATTCAAAAATGAATTAGGGAAATAAATCTACAATACACTGTATAACTATTATTGATTTTGTAAAGTCATAATTTAAAAAATCAAATTTTCCGACTTTTTCCTAAAAATGGATGTGCTAGAACTGCTACTCTCCAAATGTAAACAAACTCTATTAACTGTCATTTCTTCTCCTTTTCACTACTGGTTTTATCTTCACCTTGTAAAATAATGTAGGAAAGGCAAAGAGTCAGAAGATTTTTTCCTCTCAAGCCTTGCTAGCGGGAGTTCATTCAATTTGTAATTTTGTACTATCTGATAAAATAATCCCTGTGATTTAAGCCAAACCAACAACAGTGGACTACATTTAAGCCCCTAATGGGAACTAATCATTTCATATTTCATTGTGATCTCAGGAATTAATTATTGTTTTTTTTTTTTTTAATCTAATTTATTTGTAAGCTAAGTTTGTATTTTTGTCATTAGTCACATGAAAAATCAATGCCATTAAACACTATACAAAAGTCATGAAAAAAATATGTGCTTTCTGGATTTGTTTTGTCCAATGTACATAGTCTTTACACAAGTTTAATTGATGTACTTCATAGTAAATACGTTAAAAACGAAATCTACATGTCATGTCTTTAAAAAAGACAAATTAACACTATTCTACTTTTTTCTTTTAGCTTATCCTATATCAGACTGTAGATAAGGGCAAATATGCTAGTGTTATAGATTCAGAAATTTCAAAGCCTAAAAATTTTGATGACAATACCCGCTAGTTTTAAATGTGCCAAATAATAACAGGTATTCAGCCAACATGAGTTGCATATTGCCCCATTTAATAATATTAGATACTTTAACGAGACAATTATTTTTCAGGTTCTCAGTGGTATAAAAGTTAAAAATATAAATGTCATTATGAAAAGATTAATTTTGTATCTAATATCTAATGATCGAACGGGGCTAAAATTAATTTACCGATACATTTAAAGTAGGAAGACATACTACCAGTGATATACTTTTCCGGTTGGATAATAAAAAACCTTGATACTGTCTGGCCCACATCATATTTAACTGAGATCTTATATGCAATATGATGGCGAATCCTTACTTTTTTAACTTGCAATTGTCACTCACAACACTGATCATTGCAAATGGATGCTATGCAATGCAGAGATTTACTGCATATTACACTATTGCACACAACCCAAACAAAAAATGATGATCGGACGCTAGTATACAGAAAAGTTGACTATCGATATACGTTAAATCAACCAATACAACTAATAGTAGTAGTAATTGTATCAAATAAATCAGAAAGGTGATATCGAGAGTCCTTTATTATTTGTATGAAGTCTATTTTGTTGGGCCATATCTGAACCAGCGGCTAATAACTGAAGTTACTGGTATAGATCATACTATTTTCCACTCGCTGTAATAATGTTGGCAGGTCTGTATGAACAACCTTTATGTCAGTATAGAGGTATAAGATGTGCAGACTTGCTATTCTTTCCAAGAAAAGATATAGATACATATTTAAGATATTCAAACTTAGAAAATATAGAAACAATAATATGTAATTTTAAAACAGTTTTTATTTTTATGAAGGAGGCTATAAGAAAAACAATATTCAAAAAATAAGGAAAAATAAAACTCAAAATCATCAATTGGGTGCATTCTGGATATTTTTATACAAAAGAAAAGAAGTACCAAATTGAAAATTTAAATTTTGAAAAGCATAACTAAATGCAAATGCTACATATAAATTTGAAAACTGCTATGACATTATAAAATTATGTGGCCTGTAACAATTTTATCATTTGCATCTCAAATAGCCAAATATAATATTACTTGCATCTTTGTCCGTTTTGAATAAGCCAAAAAAATGGGGAAAAACACTTTAAACTTTAAAGTCTGAAAAGTTAGTGTCAGTACTATATGTAAGTACCTAAAACTTCAAAAATCCAAAGCCGAGATATGGAATTTTCAGTTTTGATGATTACGCAAGTTTTTATAACTTAACAGAGTGGCCACTTTGAGCCCACATAAAACAAAAATTTTTATTATCAAAATTTTAAACTTTTTAAATTAAAAAAAAACATTTTTTTAATCATCAAAAATAAACTGAGTTAACATCAAGAACAGTAATCATATGTGTCTGTTCCTTATAGCAAGCTGTACGTTTGAAATTTATAAATTGTCCATTTCTAATATATATAATGCATGTTACTTCAAGCTGAAAGGACAGGAAAATCGAGGCTTATGGGAATAAATATTTTGTTTAAAACTATGGTTGAAAAACATGACTGTTGAGACAGCTGATGCACCTGTTTGCAAAGGCTTCCCATTGTAGGTGTACAAAACAGGTAGATTAAAACCATTGTTATCATTTATAGCATACCGGCATTAATTGTGAGACAAGCCTCTTCCTTTTTATAATTTAATATTCAACTTAGAAAAATAAATTTTGCTGTAGCCTAAGTTTTCTTGCTGAATTAGAATTAGAGACTCAGTATTGAGCGCTTGACGATCTCAGTAAAAGAATCAGTGAAAACGAAAGCGATTCTGGTAGCACATTGTCTCTTGTACACAAAAAAATAGTTCTTTCGAAATGCTTGATTTTAAAAGAAAAATGGACGAGGATTCTAAATATGTAACTTTCGTTTAAAAATTCCTTCTATTTTACTTAAAACGATTTGATTTTTCCATCGTCAATTTTTAGTGGGATACATTGGATACTACTTAAAACAATTAGCATGAAACTCAATCTTGATAGACGAATGGACTTAGTCCTAAGCTAATATTAACAAGATCACTTTTAAAACAATTGAATAATGATGGGCATCTGCATTATAGTTATGCATGTATAAAACAAAACAAAAGGATCATTACAGATTTTATTTTAAGTGTACTTGATGACAAAGTAATGGATAACAGTAAACCAACCCAACATTAAATATCAGTGATTGTTCATATAAGAGACTTAGCTCTACCCAAAGGTATTTTTGGTTCTATTACAAGTAATGAAATATGTGAAACATTACCATAATGATACTCTACAGGAGTTAGAAATAATAAATTATGTACATTATATATCAGTGTAGCAATATTTTAAAAAAATGAAAAAAAAAAACATATTTATGGAGATACGAGGTTAAATGAAAAAAGATTTATCATGTAAGATCATGAGTTGTTCTTAGCCAAATATTAATACCAAGAACTTTAACTTAGTACGATGCAAAATATAGCAAAATGACAGATAAATTAAAAAAGGTCTCCAAGCCTGAATATTTAGGTTTATATTACATAATTACATCATTCCAGTATCTACTACTTCACAATTTGAAAAAAATGTCCAATTGGTCTATGTTTAACTTGAGAAAAAGTTTGAGGTTTACAAAAATTCCAAGCCCATCAATACACAAAAAAATCCACGGACACAAATCAGAAAATGATTGAGATAATGCAACATTCATTAAAGTACCTACTAATTCTGTTACAAGACAGATAACATGTTATCTTCTCTAATGCTTAAAACAACTTAACCCTTTGTGCATTGATATCGTTAAGAAAACCACTGTTCTACAACCAGTCATATTGAAATGATGCATCCACAGGGAAAAAGAGTATTTTAGGTAGTGCTTACTGCAAAGGTTATTATCTCCAAATTCTCAAAAAAGTAATGTCTACATTGTACATGTGCCTATGACTACATTCTTTGCAGTGGGGGCAGTGGTTGGGATGATGGTCACAAATATCGAAATGACAAAGATAATGCAACATTTAATATTCAACCCTCTAGGTACCTAGCCATTCTGTTACACGATCGATAACATTTCATCATCTACATTGCTAAAAATGACTTAATATATCCAAATTCCAACACAAAGAAATGGCTACTTTTGCATGTGCCTATATCTACATTCTTTGTGGTGGAGGAGGCGGTGGGTTGCCAAGGGGCGGGGGTGGTTGCCTAAACTGCTGATGCGGTTGGGATGGTGGTGGTGGCTGGTTCCAGTTGTGCTGCGTTGGTGGTGGTGGTGGTGGTTGTTGGTGACGATGTTGCTGTTGCTGCTGCTGTATACCACCATACATGTTCTGTTGCTGCTGCTGCTGTTGTTGCTGACCTCCATATGCAGATAGGACCCCCTGTTGCTGCTGTGGCTGAAAGCGTTGACCCTGACTGGCATTCTGTTGTGTAAAGTTGGAGCCGCCTGGTCCCATGAGAGGCTTCCCTGGCACAGCCATCAGTGGCTTGGGTGCACTCTGGGTGTTCTGTGGTGAGCATAGACATTCATCACACAATTAAGATTAATTATAACTATTATAATTTTAAATTATAAATAAATAACTCTTTACAGTGTATGGAGGCACAAGTGTCTAATGTTTTTAACATTAAAAATATCATAATGTTCCATACTATATATGTAAACATAATTATGACCATTCTTTAAGTTGTTTTGAAAAAAAAAAAACATCTGAGCACACAATATGAAAGAATGATGTTTGTAATTCTGATAGTTTGTCGATAATAGCTATTTTAATATACAGAAGAAAAAGACATTTAGACCATGCAAAAGGCTAAAAGGTGCACTTTTTTTTAAAGCCTAGAAGGATCACAAATATGTAAAAACATTGGAAGGCATATCATTGCATTTCCCAATATGAAATCAATATATATATTTATATGCATATTTTTAACACAATATCATTTCTGCATTGGAATAAGAAATTGGGCTTTAAGTCATTATGATGGGTATTTTCAGACGCTGGAACTTACTATGTTAAGGTTCAAACTATTAGGAGTATTCTTAAAATACCCTAATGAGAAGTCCAACCTGATATGTACACTTTGGACCTGATAGCATGTCAGATTGTACACATCATTCGTGCCATATAAATATAGATAAAAATTTGTCCTTGGAAGAGGACACCACATCAATAAGTAAAGTACCTGAAAGGTTTGTGAAAAGTTTGCAGAACCAGTGGATCGTTGCAGCTGACTACTGTGATTGCTGTGGCTGTTGGAGTCCCTTGAGCTCGGGGGTTTATCCCGGCCAAACTGGTCGCGTCCACTCGAGTGGCTAGAGCTGCTGGAGGAGCTGAAAGCAGCTCTAGAGCCAGACCCAGAGCTGAATAGATTGAATGAAGATTGGAACTATTAACTATGGACGAGGGCTGGATGGTCCGCAGCTACTTATCATAAAAAATAATAAAACTTCTATTGTGCATGAGTCTTTCCCACATTAATCTTTTCTACTCGCATGATTGAAGGCCTATTCATGAATTTGTTAAAGGTAAATGCTTTGATATTTATTATTTTAAAAGGAATGGTGTTGATCAATACAAAGGGGTGCCATCACAAGGATATAATTATCAATGTCCACAACATGTATGCAGCGTGATAGAACAAGGTTAGGCATATTCAAAGATCTCTTAGTTTAATATCTCCGAAGCTCGCAAAGAGAATCTTTTACAGTGACCTGACCATAGAGTGGGATATCCAGGACTTGGTTAATCACATAATAATGACACATGACACCAACCCAACCAGCAGGGAGCAACCCAGCATGAGCAGCAATTTCCCAATTAGAAACTGTTTCTTTTACTGTTGGACCACTCAGATCCCAGAAAATATTTTCAGTAAGTGGCATTCCCACCATAGCTAGGATTTGTTTTGATGGTTTAGTAAATAATCCTCAAAGCACGTTGTTTTGAAAACAATTTTTTCCCCTTTGTCTTTGCTACAATTTCGAGTTTATTCATTAAATAAATATATCATTCTGACAAAGATTTAAAAAAAATTTGAGTGACCGTGCAGAGTTTTTATAAGGTCATCAAGTTAGAGCAATTTCAGAAAAACATCCTCTACCATTCAACGAAAAGAAATTAAACAGTTGGCTGTGGAAATTCCTGATACAGCTTTTCCTATCCAAAATAAAATTGAAAATTATTTGCCAATGATGGAAATGAAATTTTCAACTCCCTGAAAAGAGAAGGCTAAATTCTTAACCACTTACCCATAACTGCTGCCGCCCCCTCGGCTGGAAGAGCCAAAGTCGCGGCCACCACCTCCACCAAATCCTCTGGATCCACGATCATCTCTGCTGTTCCACCGAGATCGGCCTGTCAGAAATACAAAGATAGAGCCTATTGAAAATCTTTGTTCTTTTGTAGGGGAGAAACTCTCTCCCAGGTTCCCAAGGAGGATCTTATGCAGCTGCGGGTTCCAAGACGGTCTGACTAATATTTGCATGCTGCCACACAGAGACAGAGCCAGGATACCAAGGCTTCTGTCCAACCTGTCATATTATATTGATATCAACCCAACCAGTAAGGAGATAATTTTTGGACCCTTCAGTGTTTAGAAACATAGGACTTGACATTTTTTTGCAGGAACAGAAACTTCAACTTAAAGTACTTGGAAGAAATCAATAAACCATCTCATCATGACATATCACAACTAAATGTTACAGGTATATTGTATAAACAATAATATTGATTTCATATCTGGTCAACAAAACCATTGAAAAGTGAATAAAACTTATCTAAAACATTAGCATTTTCTCATACTTATTAGCTGTCAATAAAAAAAGGTGACAAGAATGTACTAATGGACAAAGGAAATGTACTTTCAATTACATAAAATCAATAACTTTGAAAATCTTTTGATAGCAATATTGCAATGTTATTAACTCTTAAATTTTGCAATTCACTTTTTGCCACAACAAACATAAGGCTCCACATTATCCGAAAAAGATATGGAAAACCAGTTTAGGGACTATCTATCCACGATAAAATAGTTAATATAACTATGATCACAGTGAAAGTAAGAACACTCACTCTTGCCCTGGAAGTTGCGAGAAGACTCAGCCATTTGCAAGAGCTTTGGGCTGACAACTTGCTTGGCCTCTCTTAGCACAGAGATGAGATCAGGTGCTTGTTTGATGTTTCCAGGAGTGAACAGCGTGTACGCAGTGCCTGTCTTGGTGGAACGGGCTGTACGTCCTATACGGTGGACATAGTCTTCTGAGCAGTTGGGGTAGTCAAAGTTGATGACAAACTTGATATCCTCCACATCTTTTTCAGCACGGGGTTGTATGTGAGATTGAGATTGGGGATATTGGGAAGAGGAGAGATTTCTACTTCAAACAGAATCAGACTAACTTGATTTGCATTATAAAGCAAACAAAAATGTGAGAGTGAAAGATAAGACAGTGATAGAAGAATATAGAAATCTCATTTTCATAACACAAGGCTCAGACATCGTTTCAGACATCGTTTTAAAAATTATTCAATGACTTTTTTTTTCCAAAAGGGAGAAAGGACTATCCTTCATATCCACTCTAATGTAGGGGATATATATTCACAGATTAAGAAAATACTTTAAAAAACTTTCTTAAATCACTTTTATTTGGAGCATTTCAGGGCAGAAAAAATATAAGCTGTGGAAATTGAGTAGAGTCAAATTGATGATATTCTTTTTTTTTTTCCTAATTTGGAATTCCAAAATCAAGCATACAAAGTTTTCTCTTTTCCCATACAGCTTGCTCCAATGTGTCACCTGCAATTGTTATCTTTCAGTATTTTTTAAATAAGCATTTATACAATGTTAGTTCAAAATATTTACAAACACTTCCATACTAATAAATATATAGTTTCATTTCCGATGGGAACCATGATTACATTCAGAACATATGTGAGCAATTTTCAAAACATGGAACACCATAGAGGGTCAACCTTGTTGCAATTTGCAAATCATTGTCAAATTGTCAAATATACACCTTTCTCATTTTATACAGGGACTATGCCTAATTTTTGCCAAATTTAATTCCTCCGTAAATTAGCAGCTTTATTTAATCCCCAAAAAGCTTGCCTTTTAAGTGACCCTCTGAGTGTCATTATTGTACCTTACAAGTTGGGGGACTCAATTATATCTTATTAAAAAATTAAGTGCAAAAAAGAATCTTTTGTCTTCACAGTCCAAATCACATTGAACGTTTTCTAACGTATGCAAAAGAAATTAAAACTCAACCATTTTTACAAAAAAAAAGTTATCTTTGAAAATTGAATGACAAGTTTGTGACAACTGATAACAATTTGCTTCAGCAGTTGCTAAGTCAGTCATTTCAAGTATTTGCCATAAAAATATATATATTTAAGTCACAGAGCAATACATCTCCACTTACCTTCTCTTACTTCATCAAAACACAATGCATAAAAAACAACACATAAATACAATTTGTATGACCTATCTTAATGATTAAAAATGAAAATTCTGCCCCACTATAGACTTCATTGCCCTGATGCAAAAAAAACACACACAAAAATCCCCCCACCACAATAACAAAATTTGATGCTTGATTCTAGTCACTGTAGCCATTTATGGTCTTTAATTAAATTTGATGGATACTAGGAAATCTACCCACACCCTGAGCTTGCATGAAACAAGGAAGCCTTTACAAGAGTGATGGGGCAGAACAATTCCTATCACAGATAATCGCCGCACACCTTACGTCTGATGACATGACCTTATCCCCGCGCCAAGCGAAATGAGAGAGAGAGAGAGAGAGGCTTGTCCTTTTAATCTAGGCTGGCTCTAACTAGGGCATTTCAGATAGATTTAGATGCAATTACAAAGGGGTGAAAAAAAAAGAAAAGAAAGCGGGATGGGGGAGTGATGAAAATTTTACATTCCATCACAGGTTGGGAGGCTGAATTCAATATTGTATATCATAAATATAAGCAGAGCTGCCAACCTAGCTTGTGTTTACTATCAATAAAGCAGAGCTTGGAAAGGTTTACAAATTGCTGAGTTATTGTGAAACACTTGCAGCAAACCCCTACCATCTTTTTATCTTGGCCAAGATAATTTTTGTCTACAGCAGTGGGTGTTTCACACACTTGACACAAATGTTTGATACTATTCTTTTCACTGATTTTTCATGGTAAAATCAGCAAATATGCACAAGCATATTGGTTGGCAGTTCTGTAGTGGACTGAAATTTTGGTCTCGGATAAAGTGTGGCGAGATAGCAGGCTTCCAGGATTTTTTGTCTAATAAAATACAACAACATGATTTAATGCAAGGATAGACAAGATGCACACGGTAAGAAAGTAACACAAAAACAGACATTTTCAATTAAAAAGAAAGGGAAAGACTTACTTTAACTATAATCTGTAGCCTGCTGCCACACTCCCGAGTCTAGACTATGCCATTAGGGCACAATAGGCGGAGTCAGCCCCACAACCATAACTTGTTTAGCGGTAGGAGTATAGGAGAAGTTTTTTCAACTTCCCATCATCCCTACAGGAAAAGTCTCTCCATGCAAGTCCTTGCCATTGGGACGGGCAAAATTTGTGTTGTGTCGCACACTTCAAGACTGCACCAGATAGGCTGGTGGCTAGCAAGCCCAGCAGAACATGCATGTAGAAGACACAAAGCCCTTGCCAGCGGTATCGAGGGTACGGGGGATCTGAGGCCGGCCGTTTGGCGCTCCGTGGAACACACTCAGCCGGTCGCTCAAGGACTGGGGCCGACATCCAGCGACTGGCAGAATACACCAGCCCACTGGATCCTGCGCACAGCAGTCCTGGTTTAGGGGGGGGA
>RQTK01000235.1:365818-374615 GCA_003991915.1 Elysia chlorotica | reverse complement strand
GGGCGGACCATAGGGGGGATCGGCTAACCAACATCTCTCATTATTTCCCTCTCAGGTTTCTCGCTCGATCTGCGGATCTCCAGTCATGATCAATCAGACCTCCAGGCGAAGCAGGGACACAACTCTGTGGGAATATACGCTACACAGGTTAATATTTCGGAACAGATCTGTCAAATGGTGTTACAGACAAAAAAATTACAGAGACGCAAAAAAAAAAGGCAGAAAATTTATCTTGCTCTCTCACATACACGTACTTAAGGTGAAGACATAACTTATTTCAAGTACAGCAATTGACTGATTACAAAAAAAAAAAGAAAAGAAAAGAAAACAACAACAGAAAAACAGTGTTGCCTCAACAGCTTATTTCTTCTATAACCTCACTCACCCGTATTAACTTTACAAGGAAAGCATATCATAGATATTGCTTAACCAATTACAGTAGTTCAAAAGAAAAGTCTTGACACTATAGCTTTTACTTTCATTTTTCCTAATAAAATTCCATTGCTGGCTTTATTTCTAATTTTCTCACCACAAACCAGATTTTTCTAAATTTGTATTTTGCACTAACTTGCTGTGAAGAAAAAGAAATTACGACGGCCCCATTTCATCGATTCAATGAAAATCTTCCCGAGAACAAAAGTGCAGGTGTAGCTAGGAAGTAACAAACACTTCTCAAATCTCTAAAAGCTGCACATTCTATTCCATCATATTTGTGTATTCGAAAATTCAAGAAACAGAATAGACATCTACAATCTTTGATAAAAACAAAATTACAACCAGGAGTGAAGGAAAGATATTTGCACTGAGAATGTTTCAAATGTCTCAAAATTTAAACAAAATTAAGAGCCTTCAAAATATTAAAGATGAGAAAAAAAAACAAAAAAAAAAAAAAAAAAACATGTCTCCTAATCATTTTTTGCAGAAGAACTTATTCCTTATTTTTTTCCTGCATGTAATTTATTTTAATCATGTTTAACGAATTTGTAAAACTGAAAAAAAAAATGTTCTTTTTAAGTTTTGCCTGCAAGTCAAAAAGATATCACAATGAAAGCTTATATCCCTGCATTGTAGGAAATGTTTTTCATTTTTTATTTTGTGTATTACGAAGTACAAACTTTTTTTTTTTCAATAGTTAAAAAATGTATTAAAGTTTCTTTTTATAAACTTATTTCAGTTCTTAATATCACACAAATGACAAAAAAGAGAAAAGGATAAAAAGACAAACCTGACTTAATTTTGCTTAATCTTATACACATAAATTCACATGCTACTTAGTGCTTAATTTGATTGATTGATTTTTATAAAGTAAAAACATATGTTGCTTACATTTAAATCTACATCTTACACGCCCCTTGCCCCCCCTCAAGAATTTAATTTTCTTCTTCTCAATTATTTCCTTACCAAGCCCTCGTGAGGCCACATCTGTTGCAATAAGTATTGGAGTTTTGCTGGAACGGAACTCTGAAAATAGATCGTTAAGAAGTAAAGAACCATGAAAATTTAATACTTGATACACTTCTTACGTAATTTATGTGGTTGTCACATGGTTGTTTTATACGTCACACCTATGATTATGTTTGGGCAAACAGTATTGCACTTCTCAATAAATTTTAGTGCTGATTTGTTTCACCAAATTTATGTACATTTGCTTTAAACAACAGGTCCAATTCGGACTTCACATATAGCATGAATTTATTTGATATGAAGGTCCCTCTAAAAAGTAAAATAACTGGAACCCATCACAGATAAAAAAAACATAATCAAACATCGTATCATATACACAACATTTGACCTCAATTTGATCTAAGGGTAGTGCAAAGACCAATACAGGCAGACATAGTGGTAAAAGAGACCATTTTTCCCCACAGAAAAAAAAGTTACAGGATTTTTAACACATATTCAGTTACAGATATCTAATTACAGAAGAACTTGATCGCCTAAAGTATACCTTGAAGGGCCCAGTCTCTCTCCATCTGCGATTTGTCACCATGAATACATATTACAGGCCACCTATAGATACAAGTAGTGCAAGAAATTAGTTGTCTCATATCGAAATACTATGTAAGTTGCAAATAATTAGAAACATACTGGAATCCAGATATGTTTTCTTGATTTCTTACTGGCATAGGATTCAGGTGGCAGAATGCTTCTAAGAATTCAAACTCAAAGTAGCTACCTAATACTGACGTGAAATTGTGTTATCGGAAGGATATTTCTACATATGATCAACTTCTCACAACAGATAAAAGTATTAGGCTAAGCTTAAAATATAGAGTGCCTTATATGGTTGGAAAGATCTACTTTGTATCTTTAAGATGGTGGTAAAATGTATTTTCTATGATGAACGGTTAAACAAGTTACAAGTTTGTGAAGAAACACCTAACACAGGATTTTCAGCGCTGGCACAAGCTGAATCGTGTGAAAATGTTACCCTCTTTTTTTTATAAGATCTGCGCGATCATACCCCAACACAGTGGCTGCAGAATATGTGTGATATAAATAGTCCAAAACTTGACCTTTCATGCAGTGTAACATTTGACCCAATAGAAGTTTAAATACGTTGTTTTGTTTTTTTTTTAAATAGAAGGAATTTCTCAAAGAAAGTTGCATACTTAGAATCCTCGTCCATTTTTCTTTTAAAATCAATGCATTTCGATAGAACTACTTTTTGTGTGCGAAAGCATGAGACGCTTGAACGAGACAATGTGCTAAGAGAATCACTTTCGTTTTCCCTGCCGTTGGGCGAATTTGAGAGACGAAAAACACTGCACCTGCCCGCCCACAATGGCTACCCTTCACTCCTCTATGATAGACGACGGATATTTGTAAAAAGAAGGGTTAATGCTGATTTAATGTTACTAACTAAATATTTTCATTGAAAGGATGGTACAGATTTTAGCATTACGTTTAAAACCAAAAAATTGGATTAGATCGAGACTCTACATCTAGCCTATGGACCCAGATCTTGATCTAGACTTTAGATCAACTATTGTCAGATTCTTACACTGAGATTGTCAAGTGCTAGGAACCGAGTGTCTAACCCTAATTCAGCGAGAAAACTTAGGCTACAATAAAATTTATAACTTTCTGAGTTGAATAATAAGGAAAACACTTGTCTCATAATTTATGTCATGCTATAAATGATAACAATAGTTTTCATCTGACCATTCTGTACACAAACAGAGATGCATCAGCTGTCTCAACAATCATGTCTTTAAGGTCCATTTATAGACAAATGTAAAAAAAAAAAAAACACTTTATTTTAGTGACAATATTTTGTGAGAAATTGAACCTATGCTTCATGATGAGCCTATCGTAAAAGTTTTTAGCTTCATGAATGTTGACTTGCGTTAGTCGGATCAGCGCAACCATGCAGGCTATAGCACTCCAGTGTCTCTATCACCTAAGGTGATTAACTACCATGCGTTTGTTTCCGTAAACCTTGATTTTTAAGCCCCTTCAGTTTGAATTTACATGCATTATATTATTAAAAACAGAAAATTTCTTAAATTGAAAACCTAAAGCTTGTATATACATTTCAAATTAACTTACTTTCTTTTTTAATGTGTGCTTAAAGTGGCCTCTCTGTTAAGTTGTAAAAAATTGTGCAGTCATCAAAATTTTAAATGCCATATCTCCGCTCTTGATTGAAGTGCAGACTAAAAATTTGCACTCCAATGCTCAGAAAAAAACCTCTACGCACAGATCTAAAAATCTAAATATATCAATGAATTGGAAAAATCAGATTTAGGTACCTACTCATTGCTTGATCTGGGAACCACACACGATGATTTAAATACTCTTTTAAATGTAAGTGGTACACTGAATGGTCTAGTGTTACTTCCTTTGCATCTTCATTGTAAAATAGAGAGATTACTTTAAAAGATACTGCTTGAATTGAAGCATACCCGTCTTTCCTCATGCGCCTGGATATATCATCAGCTTTGCGCTTTGTTTCCACAAATATAATAGTTTTGTTTTCCTTCTCTTGCATTATCTCTGTCAACAGCTTCACGAGTCTGGGCAAAGACAAGGGAGTTTAGATAAGATCATTATTGATATGATTCCAAATGCAGAATTCCTCAAGGAGAGGACTTTAAATTCAACAGAAATAACACCACTACAGAAAAAGGACAAGCACAATATTTTGGTCACAGCGATACCAAGTGGATCAATATTTTTACTGAACTTTAACGCGTAAATAAATACATATTGAACCACAAGACACAACCCCTTGACTAAGTTTTACTAAACTCTGAATTGCCAACTTCTTTTTACTGAGACTCCGTAAATTTATGGAAAATTGGCATCACTGTGGTCACATTAGAAGATTAGACAACATACAAAAGAAAACCATACACAGCCTGTATTAACAAGAGCACAGAGAGAGGACTATGGACAGACAGACACGCGTGATGTGATGAGCAATGACCTTAGAATAGAATAGATTCAAAACTTATCCTCATTCACTTTAATTTTTAAGAGGGACACAAGCACTAAATGGATAAAATAACAATTATTTTCAGCTCATTAATTTCTTTAAGTTAATTTAGTAATGCCAACTGGATCCTTGATTATTTAAATTAACCTTTTTGCGTGAAGCTCTATAGCATAGTGAATAACATAACACCTTGATACACTTCCCTTAGCTGAACTCTGATCTGCGAATTTTTTTTTTACTGAGAGTCTGTAAAATTATAGAAAATTGGCATCGATGTTAAAATTAAAAAAAAAAAAAAAAAACTCATTAATAATAAAACACAAATTCTAACTTCATAATCTAAATCTTAATACGCACTTGTCTTCCTTCTCAAACTCCATACACACGTCAATGATCTGCAGGATATTGTGGTTAGCTGTGAGCTGTAGCGCACCAATGTTTATCTGAACATAGCTATGCAGAAAATCCTCAGCAAGACGGCGCACCTCTTTAGGCCAAGTGGCACTCCACATTAGGGTTTGACGGTCTGGCTACAGATATTGAAAAAAAAAAAAGACAGTAATAAGATAAGCAAGATTTTGAAGTTTGTGGGCAGTGTGAAAAATGAAATCCAAAAGGCTCTAACCTGCAGTAAAGTCGTCATTCTTTTGATGACAAATAATCATCCACAATGCCATGTCCTAGGTATAACATCAATGGAATTCAATAAAAATAGCCAACAACACTACTTCATAAGTTAAAAAAAAAAAAAAGGCAATTCATTTTATGAGGACGAATTTAGTGCTGGGTCTCCAACACTTTTATAGAGTATTACCCGAACTTGTTCCACAATTTTTCTGATCTGAGGTTCAAAACCCATGTCCAACATACGATCAGCTTCATCTAACACAAGATAAGTTGTACGGCGCAGGTTGGTTTTGCCAGACTCCAAGTAGTCTATCAAACGGCCAGGTGTTGCTATACAGATTTCAGCACCTGCATTGGAAAGGTGAGAAGATACATATTAAAGGGTAAAGTTAAAGAAATCATAGCGACCCGCCGTATAGGACCCCCCAGGGGAACCTAGGAGACGTTAAACCCGGAGAGAGGGAGAGAATTCTCTCCCTCCCTCTATAGAGAAAAATCATAGCGACAAAAATTATAAAGAAATGAAAATCAGAAACAAAATCATTGAATGTTGATAAAGAATAAAAAATTTGTTCCACAAACTTTTTTAGTTTTCTTCTTATATAAACAAAATGGAGCAAATTACTGCAAAGTGGCCTTTTTTCTATTCATAAAACTAAAGATAAAAGAAAAAAAAATGCACCATCCTCGAGGTAAATGAGCGTATTATTGATAAGTAACCCTTTTTCTTTTTATAAAATAAAATGCTCACAATCCTTTAGGTGCTTAGGCTGGTATAAATGGAAAGGACCTAATTATTGATAAGTAGCCCTTAATAATTTATTCTCTGAGATTAAACAAAAGGCATGAAAGAAATATGCAACATCCTTGAGCTTATTATTGGTACATAATCTTTTTTTTCTCGCCGAAACAAAACTAACAAAAGATGTCAGAAAATGCGCACCATCCTCTAAGTCCTTGAGCTGAGGCCTCTTGGGGGCTCCACCATACACGCAGGCGTTGCGTAGCTGGGAGAGCCGCCCAAACTCGTGGGCCACCTGTTGCACCTGCTGGGCAAGTTCTCGAGTTGGAACCAGCACGAGCACCTGCCAATGAAAAGATCTTTCTTATAAGATCACGAAAAAAAAAAAAAATGCGATTTCATCAATAGTGAGCAATACTCAGCTGATATATGTAAATGTAGTTAATCACATTTGTCAAAGAATCTTACTAAGAATATCTCCAATTGAAAGTTTGATTATCTTCTGGATAAAGTTTGATTATCTTCTAGATTTAACAGTTTCATGATAATCAGTATTCTCACATATAAAAATTTGGCATACATAAAAAGTCATATATTCCTTTAAAGTAAGTCAACAATAGTTAAATACTATAAGAGTAAAGTATTATTGAAAAAAGATAATCTTGCTTTAACATAAGACTATGATTAAAGTATTTGATATGAAAAGGTACTTAACTTAAGAGGATGCCTTTCTGAAAATATCACTAGTCACATATGTCCAAGGAGGGATCAGCTGAGATTATCTTTTTTTAAATGTAGATTTATTTTTAGTTTAAACAGATAAAAAGTAGCAAAAAAAAAAAGCATTGGCACATGGAATTTTCCAATATTTTAAATACTTATAAATAAGTTCTTAGTTCTCTAAGATATACAGAGCGGCTGACACTTATGACAGTAAGGGCAATTAACTTACAATTGGCCCATCCCCACGCTCCAGGTAGGGCTGGTGATTGATGTGAACAATGGCCGGAAGGATAAACTGAAAAAACGACAGAATGGAAAAGGTTAAAACAACTTGATTCACGTGAACTTGTATCACCATTACAAATATGTACTATCTATTAAACGTGTATCGTTAATACAATTTTAAACACACTAGTTATGACTGAATACTTAACAAATTTTGTTTGGCTGTAAAAAAAAAAAAGGGAAGAAAATGCCTACTATTATTTTTTTTATTAGTCACACTTACCGCTAGAGTCTTGCCAGAACCTGTTTGCGCAATGCCGACCATATCAAGACCAGACAGAGCCACCGGCCAACCCTGGCTTTGGATTGACGTCGGCGCTGCCCAACCATTTTTACGTATCTGGCTCATGACGTTCTCTGGCAAACAAAAAGTGCATTCAAATTATTCAAAAGAATTAGAATTTACTCACAACAAATCTACCAATTTCTGGAAGCTAATAAGTTTGAGACAATCAAGTATTATAGAATTTAATCTTTTAAAAGTAACTTGGGTAAATAAAAACATTTACAAAACAATTATCAAAAAATTCATTTAACAAAGTTCAAATCAAGCCATAAATGTGCATTATCTGTTTCACTAACCTGGGAAACTTCCTTCTTCAAAGGTAAAAATTGGTTTAGGGACATTCTTTCCAGATACTGTTATTTGCTTCGATGAGTAAAACTGCTCTACCTCATGCTGCAATAAAATGATTTTAGAAACTTATTGAAGGTATTATAAAATATACTGAAATATTTTCAAAGGATTTTCTTAAAGTAATTGTAATAAAAAATCTGCATCTCAAGTTCAATTAAAGATCGTAACCTGATGACAGCTAATTTAAGATTGAAGATTTTACTTCAGTTTTAAATTTGAAAACATGTATGTGACAATCAGGTGTTCTAATGAGTTTTAAATACTACATTAATTCTACTTAGTATGACAAAGTTTTATTGAAAATTGTAGGTTTACCAAAATTCTCAACGTCAAAAACAAAAACAAACAATTTATAAACAAAATATTATGATAAAAACACAGAAAAAATGTAATGAACTGTCTTGAAGTTTTTAAAACATCACAACTAAGGTTTTAATAACAAAGTCTTCGTACATGGCTCCTTCGAGTTACAGCTGGGTGCTCCCTGTAGAAATTCTTTTCGAACTTTGGTAACTTGTGGAGATCCCAACGAGGCTTCTTTAGACCCTGACCAGGTTGTGTGCCTTTCAGAGAAGATGGACGTCCACGGTCACTCATTCCGCCACGCCCCCCTCTGTCTCTGTCTCCAAAACTACGGCTTCCATCAGAACGGCCACCAAATCTTTTTTAAAGTACATTGTATAGAAAAGTACATTGTTAGCCCAAATTTGGGGTTAAAAGAAACTTAGAAAGTTTGCAGTTTTTACCCACGATACATTACATGACAGGTTTGTTATTGTTTTTTGTTGTTTCGTTGTTGGGTTTTTTTTTTTTTTTTTTTTTTGGAGGGGGGGGGGTGAGGGGAAAGAACATGTTAGTAGTTCATGTATTGCAAACTTAATTTAATGAATAGGCTACCATACTTACTAACTTAGCCTAAGGTTTCCTGATTAGTTGTATTTAATTTAAATAAACATGTTTGATGTTTCCCTCAAGGAGTGTTTAGGGTGTACCAGATTATAATGAACTATCATAATAAGATTATTCTATAAATTATCTGAATTTGAGCTAGAATTTAGATGTAGATGTAACAATTGGCTAGATTATAAGATCTAGATTCTAGATCTAGACTCCTCAGTTTTTAGATCTAATTATAATTTCTAAATCTACATCAAGATACTGGACTCGTTCAGTGATTCACTGTGGACTAACATACCCTCTGGATGATCCACTTCGGTCACGATCTCGGTATGACATTTCTATGGAGGTTATTAGTGTTTCAAAAGTGGAAGAAAAAGATTGTGATGAGAACAAAACTATTTATGATGAATGAACGAGCAAACCAAAACAATCTAATTATTGT
>RQTK01000235.1:355818-363318 GCA_003991915.1 Elysia chlorotica | reverse complement strand
CATTCTTCATTTCCGTAATCAATACAAACAACACTCCATTATCCCCCCATGCTAAAAAATTTTCCTTATCTGACTGAAGACGCCGGGGGTGTATCGCTTTACTCAGATTCCTGTACTCTGAATAGGGTTTCTCCGATACTCTGTGGGCTTCTCGGTACTGCCTTAGGTCTTTTAATTTCCGTATCTGGACGCATTCACCTTTTGGTTCACCAACCCTTAATTATCTCTGTCTCTGGAATTGTATGGTGAGCTCAGTACTTGAGGAACCCCCCCCCCCCCCTTTCCATGTTTCGATATTGTCATGTTTTCGCTCTTCTCAAACAAGTAGTTGATTGCCTCTACAAAATGTCCTTCCTTTCATAAGAAGTGTTGGAATTTCCACATGTTCCGGTTTCATTGAAAATGCTCAAGCCCAAAATTGAGGTAATCATACTCTTCAAGGCTCCTCAATCTCTCTCTCTCTCTCTCTCTCTCTCTCTCTCTCTCTCTCTCTCTCTCTCTTTCACTATCTTTCTATTTCTCTTTACCCCTTTCTTCCTTTATTTCTCTCTTGCGCTTTTTTCTCTCCCTCTATCTATCTTTGGATCACTCCTTTCTCTCTCTCTCTCTCTCTCTCTCTCTCTCTCTCTCTCTCTCTCTCTCTCTCCCTCTATCTGCGTCTCCCTCGTTCAATACCTCACTTATTTCTTCATATCCCCGATTCCCGCATTCAGTACGACCAACACCCCATTAACATCCCATGCTCAAAAGTTCTTTATCTGAAGACGCCCGGGTTGTATCACTTTACCCAGAATCCTGTACTCTGAATAGAACAATTTCCCCCCAAACTCTGTGGGCTTCGTATCTACGTGTCCCTCGGTACCGCCTTAGGTCTTTTAATTTCCGTATCTGGACGCATCCCCCTTTCGGTTCAGCAACCATTAATTATCTCTGTCTCTGGAATTGTATGATGAGCTCAAAACTTATGAAAATGTGTTCCCTCTGTCTCAAGATTGTCCTGGTTATGTTCTTCTCAAAGAATTTAATTAGTCGCTCCAAGAAATGTCGCTTCTCTCAGAAGACATAGTGCTGGCATTTCCACTAGGTTCAGGTTTTATTGCAAACGCTCAAAACCACAATCTATTGATCTCCTGAGTGAATAGACAACCCTTCACGATCATTCAACCGTCTAGCAATTATATATCCACCATATCACAGTGAAAATCAAATCTTGATAATCTGGTCTTTCATTGGGAGAAATTAAGTGTAAAAGGAAAGTCTCAAACTATTTATAAACCCTTTTACGAGCCCAAAATGTGTTTAAATGGAATTAAATGCATGTATACATCCTCTCCAAGAAGATCTTATCTTAAAATGTTCATTATTTCTTAAAATAGTTTGTATTCGTTTTGCGTTGCCCTGGTTTCCAAAAAATCTTCTACGGGGAGTTGGAACCACCAGTTTAGAATGAAAGCGCGGCCCTCCGGCTTATCAACTCAGAGCACCAATCGACTTGGATTCCGGCGTTCCTTAGTGCCTATTCGAACACTTGTTTTGGAAATGTAAAATGTTCAAACGTGGTTTAGCAAAAATCAATTTAACTAGTAACCACAGTTATTCCATGACAAGAACCTCGATTTTATTGTGAGACAATGACATGTCAAGTAACTTGGCTACCTTGGTTCATAATTTATACATCTTCGTAAAAATGTCTAGGGCTGGCACTATAGTAGTTTGCATTTCTTGCCTTTGCCTCAACTCCTCGTACATAATATTATAGATGAAATGGTCGAAGAGTTTTCTCTCAGATGTTTTTCTTCTTCTCAGGTACCATAATAATGACACCCTTAACATTCTCTACCGGAGACTTGTCAGACACAATCAAAAGGCGATCTGTCAAGTCGTTGTTTTTCTTTCCTCCATACTACTTCATGACTATGATAATTGAAGTACAATAACTTTCTTTGTTAGTGATTTATGGAAGGGCGAGCATTCCGATTATTAATTTTGTCCTATTTTCTCATTATCTCATTTTTTTTTCTTTTTATTCTTTAGACAAGGCGATGGAATATTATTAGAAAACCAATCTTTGTAGCGCCACTTGGCCAATTATCGTTACAAACGATCCTCATGTAACAAAGGGCTTAATATCAGTGCTTGTTTGGCTATCATCTCCCCCCTTCCCTTCCCCCTCCCATCTGTGTCATACCTCATATTCCTTTTCATATTATGGAGTCGCTCTATGTAACACAGCGCAATTTACAACAAGGCAACACTTTTGCTCTCGAAGATAATCATAAAAGTCTCTCTCTTCAATTTTTGTTTCTTCACATCTGTGCGTGTGGTAGAAATGGATAGATAGATAGATAGATAGATAGATAGATAGATAGATAGATAGATAGATAGATAGATAGATAGATAGATAGATAGATAGATAGATAGATAGATAGATAGATAGATAGATAGAGAGAGAGAGAGAGAGAGAGAGAGAGAGAGTGAGTGAGAGAGGGAGAGACAGAGGTGGGGGATAGTATCTATCTATTATGGCAGCTTCTCTTTACATTTTGTGTTTTCAATACGTTATTTTCAAAACCTTTGGAGCTGGAAACAATGCAAACGAAATGTAAACTTGTATATAGACAGAGTGAAACCAAAGAAGACATTTTTTGTGTATACAGTCCCCTTATACTGTTGTACAACCTTAGAAAAGAGGGTAATGGTGACATTTAAAAAAAAAGTTGTCAGATAAACTTCAAGAACTGCATAGGATAGCACAGAGAGAGAGAGAGAGAGAGAGAGAGAGAGAGAGAGAGAGAGAGAGAGAGAGAGAGAGAGAGAGAGAGAGAGAGAAAGAGAGAGAGAAAGAGAGGGATGGGGAGTTGTGGGTGAGGGAAGGAGATACATGGAGAAATGCAGAGAGAGAGAGAGAGAGAGAGAGAGAGAGAGAATAAGGAAAAAAAACAGAAACGGGATGTTAAAATGCGAAGGAGTGAACTCTCCGCACAACAAAAAAACAACCAATAAGATGAGTTGTTAAAAACCCAAAACCAAAACAAAAACAAAAAAGAAACAAAACAAAACTGATTCAACCAAATTACTCTGAAGCTTTCACTGAACACGTACCCCCAAAACAACATCCCGCGGTCTGAACCCAATTCATTTCAGAATTTGTAAGAACTCAGGTCTTCATCTGGCGCTACATTGCTTGACTCGCTCACACCATCTCACAAGATGACATGTGGCCCCGGGCCATGTGAGGTAGGTGTCGGTACTCGCGATCGTGCGTGCCTGGTGATTTGGGGAAGGGATAGGTAGGGGATTGGAATTGAGTTGGTTTAACGTCCAACATCAGCACTATATAGTCTATATTGGGGACGGACCTCAAGACTGACGTCTGACAATTTTATGTGCAGCCACACACGAGACCATGACTCATGTCTCAGCCGATCACATTAAACTGAGACCGACCCAACCAGTAAACGAAATCGCGAGGGCTCGAACCACGGACCTTTTGCGTCGGAAGCCGATGTTCTACCCCAGGGCCACCGCACCCCCCGGATAGGTAGGGGGAAGGGGGCTATGGTGGTTGTGTAGGGTATGTTCAGTGGAGGTGATTTTGAAAAAAAGTCTCGATAATGCTTACTGCCTGAGTTGGCAACGGGGGATAGGTAGGGGAGAAGGGGATAGGGCGGGGGTAATTATAAATACTACTCGATAACAGAATTTAATGGTAATTACTGTGTGAGTTTAGAAAGGGGAAAAAATTTTCTTGTTTGTTATTTGGTGCTTAGCGTCCAACTTCTGCACAGTATAGACTATAATGCGGACGGACCCCAGGTTTAATGTTTATCAATTTCAGTTCTGCCACGCAGAAACAGTGCGGCAAAACCACAGGGGAATAAGTAGGGAAAAGGGGGAAGGTGGGTATTCATTCTGAGGTGCACGTAGTACACAATTCAGAAGAAGAAAAAACAGACAAAAAAACCAAAAAAAAACGGATGTTATCAGTGGAAGCTATCCATCTTGTTCAGGATCTATGGAACCAGGTAAAAAAACTACATATCAAGAAGCTGGTGGGGGAATGATTCTGAAAAAAGTCTCGGTATAGTGCTCACTGCTTGAGTTGGTACTGAGTGGCTTGGTGGGAAGTACATTTCTTGTACCACGTTTCCAAGGACTTCTTTTATGATCAGTACACATAGCCATCCTTGTAGAAAGTGAAATTACATAATAAATACCACCCAACGACTACTTGTAGTTCGGTTTTTTTTTTTTTTAACGTCTATCAATAACGCTAAATCGCGAACGGTTCACAACAACTAACACTGACGCATGACAACTCTATGTGCTGCAACCAAGAGGCAAAGACTAATGAACATGAAAATTAAAGACTATGTGACGTCTGTCCCATCTGAGTTTTTCAGATTCTAGTTACCAATCGTATCATTTTTATCAAGCACTATTAAACATGTAATTGTTCAGTTGCTGGCGACTGTAGCTGACGAAATGAAGGTAAAAAGTTCGTAGCTGTGTATGTAAACCTAGGAAACCGAGGAGTGTATAATACAAATACTTCCTTTTAAAGATAAAATTATGACCAAAATCACTACGTATATCATTCTTTAAATTCTAGTTTTGTTGACATCAAGCCATGAGATGGACTCAAAACTATTAGAGATTATACATGTTCTAACACTTTAGAAATAACAAAAACATTAAATATGAATTATTCCTTTGTATGGAAATTCTTTCATTTGTTAGACAATCAAAATGGCTGTAAAATTATTTCGAATTAAGTTGAGCTCAAATTAAATGAGCACAGCAGATCTAGTCATCGAGGTAAATACACTTATGTACTAAAATTGATTACATTGGTTTATTTCACTTGCCAGCATAGACCTAGTTAATGCTGAATTAAGTTCCTCTGCATTTATATTTTTGGTGTATTGCGAACAAAAAGCGACCCATTAGATTGTTATATATGTATCTAACTGGATCCTTAAAGAAATTAATGATGAAAATCTGACGCTGGCTGCTAGATTCAATTTACTGTGGCGATTCGTTTAACAGTTAAATAATATTGGTAACAGTGATTGGAGTTGTTTTTATCTTTCTTGTTACTGATTGCTGTTACGGTCAGATACATTTAGCCATGTTTTAACTCGTAGCAACGAGCCAACAGTAATGCGTGTACCAAACAAAATAATTATTATTATGACGGTTGCTGCGTGGACTTTTTGACGTACGTGTTGAAGTTGTGATTTTTTGCAATATTTTTTCTGTGGTCTTCAATTGTTTTTTTTTTTTCCCTCGTGACTAGGCTTGGTTCATAGACCTTCAACTTTCCCCTGAATCGGATAAAACTTTCGACTTAATACGTGAACAGAACCTTGGGGTTTCCTGGACATCAAAACGTATTGACTTTCTTGAGAAAGACACGATGTTAAATGATTCTATGATTTAGGAGTGTTAAGTTTCATGAAATTAATTACGCAGACTTTTCCAATCGATATTTTTACCGCATAAAAAGGCACGTTTCTTTTTAAAAGTAGTACTGTACTCAAATATTAATTAACAAAGTTCTAACTGACGCCCATATTACAATAACATCTGGCTCTAGAGATTAAACAGGCTGTGATGTAGTACTCATTTACTCTCCCTTTTGCGTTACGCTTTTAAAATTACAATAATCATAATGAGAATCCAAAATAATCGTGATTTTTTAGCATTGCTTTTAATAAAACAAACAACAAACAAAACATCAAGCAGCAATATCGTTGCAGTTAACATTTTTTTAAATTATAATTATGTTCTGTCATATTTCAACAACGTTTCAAAAACTTGAGCTTTCAAACATATCATCTAAAGATGCTGTTATGCCAACAGCTGCTGAGACAGTGGTTCTGGTATCCCCTCTCTATCTCTGTATGGCAGCACGTACAATTATAAGACGTTAGTCTTTAGACCAGTCTACAATAATAAGCCTCACCGCTTATATTGGACTTAGGAACACATATCACTCGCATGTCAAACAGCTAAATAAAAATAATGTAAGAAATTTACGGAATGAACCGCTTTTCTCTCTCTCCCCCCCTCTCTCTCTCTCTCTCTCTCTCTCTCTCTCTCTCTCTCTCTCTTTATTCCTCCACCGCAGCAACAACTTGATTTGATTGACCTGGCTTCCTGTGGGGTTTCCCAGTGCCCTGACACTTAAGGGGAGATACCTTCGCCAGGAGAAACAGCTTGTCTGGTTGAGTTATTGACCTTGGCTAGTCGCCATGGGTGGCAACAAGACATTGAGAAGAGAGTGAGTGAGAGAGAGAAGGGGAGAATGAGATAGATAGATAGATAGATAGATAGATAGATAGATAGATAGATAGATAGATAGATAGATAGATAGATAGATAGATAGATAGATAGATAGATAGATAGATAGATAGATGAGATTAGACAGAAGAAGACAAAACGAGAGAGCAGCAGACAAAGGGACGAGAGAGAGACATGAGAGAAAGGAGACAAGGGGAGAGAGAGAGAGAGAGAGAGAGAGAGGAAGAGAAAATAAGATCATTAATTACAACTTTTTTTTTATAATCACTCAATATTATCGTTCCTAGAGGTTACATCTGATATTTATAATCGTCTCGTTACATCTTCACGATTCTCGTCTTATATTTGATTGGTATTGATACTGCGGTAGTTTCTGCCTCAACGATTTTCCTTCTCTCTGCCTCTGTCTTTCTCTCTGTCTATGTGCTTCTCGGTATATATTCATCGCTATATCTCTAAGCTATGTACATATTTTTCAAATACTCAATCCCTCTCTATGTTGGCCAGTCTCCCTCTCTCTCTCTCTCTCTCTCTCTCTCTCTCTCTCTCTCTTTCTTTATATTTATAAATATACATTATAGACATACATATTTGCGTGTCTCTCTTTCAGTCTCTCAATAATTTGATAATGGAACTATTCCATCTACAAAATAATGACCTTCTCTCTATGAATTTCAATCACTCATACTTTAGCCCTTTCTAACTTTATCTGTCTCCATCTCTCAAAGAGTTTTGGTCTATTTTGGTCTGTCTGTCAGTCTGTCTGTCTGTCTGTCTGTCTATCTGTATGTCTGTCTGTCTGTCTTTCTGTCTGTGTGTCTGTCTGTGTGTCTGTCAATCTGTCTGTTTGTTTGTGAGTCTCTCTCTCTCTCTCTCTCTCTCTCTCTCTCTCTCTCTCTTTGTTTCTCTTTCTCAATAATCAGAAAAGCAACAATTCCCCCTTAATCACACACACACACACACACACACACACACACACACAATCGCTCTTACCAGCACTATATAAATCTATGAGGTTCCCTGATTAATATCATCGAAAATGGATTGTCAAGAAACCCTGACTGCGAGGGTCTCGGGGGTTTAGCCGGTTAACCACCAAGCTAGGGCCTAACAGTTGGCGATTTAAGAGACCCAGAGTCTATAGATGGTTTGCATCGGTTCCCGACTCCAAGTTTCTGAAGGATCCTGAATATC
>RQTK01000235.1:323318-353318 GCA_003991915.1 Elysia chlorotica | reverse complement strand
TATCTATCTATCTATCTATCTATCTATCTATCTTATATATATATTATAAGTTGCCCGGTTCATCGATTCCAAAGTGTGCATCGCTTTCAATAACTGTTACGTACCGCACTGTCTGTTTTTCTAGCCTTTTTTCCAACTGATCCTGTTGACTAGAGAAAAGACTATCTTGCTCTTTTCAACGGTAGTTGTGCTACACTTTCCATTTTCCCTGGTCTTTCACACACGTAAATTTCATTGATGGTATTAAATGCTGCACAGTCTTTGATGCGATGGACTTAGATGTAAAACCCCTAAAAAATATTTTTGAAGAGGATAGCGCTTAAAACAACAGCTTTTATGAACTAGATAGCGTAGTGGTCTAGTGGTATATACCATGCTCTCCATAAGTGGCAAGGCGATTCGCCGCCTATGGATCATCAAGACGTGGGTTCTAATCTCACAAAGCGCAATCATTGGTTTGTGGGCACTTCAAGCCCACTCTAAATCGCTGTGGAAAAATACCTCAGCTTTCCAGCCCTACTCATGGCCATTGTGAACATAGTTTAAGAAGGGAGGTTTGGGAAAAAAGTGTTATTTATCTTTTGGTCCTGATAATTAGCATACACATTTGTTTTTCTATATTATTTTTTGTGTGAACTAAATCTAGGGCCGTAAATTTTTTAAATATAAAAAGTCTTGACTCGTGTAATTTTAAAAACCTAAAATATGGTTGTTATAATAATTCATTTCGATTAAGTAACCGCTAAAGACAACATTATTTATTTATAACTCTTAATTACATATTTATTAAAGAAAAAAGTTATGAGATTATCTTATTAAACTTTATTTTATATTAATATTTGCATTGATTTTATCCATTAGATTTTCTCTTCTTGAACATGTTTTTTTTCTGGCCAACTTCGTATTGAAGGTATGTGTAAAAGATGCAAGATAAGACTATGAAAGACGCTCATGGACAATGAAATAGTTTATAAATCTTTCTGTCATTTTCTGGGAGTGGCACGTCAACATAAACAAAAACAGTATTTGTAAAGAATTAGGATTTTCAAAGAAGACCAATTCGAAAAGCCTCTATGGTCCATGGATAAACATATCTAGTATTGAGCCGTGGTCAGCACACCTGAGGAGGGGGGGGGGGGGGGGTCCAGGGGTAGAATATCGGCTTCCGACGCGAAAGATCCCGAGTTCGAATCCTGGCTGTTGCGTTCCCTACTGGTTGAGTCGGTGTCAGTATAATGTGACCGGCTGAGGCAGGAGTCATGGTATCCCCGCCCTGTTTCGTGTGTGGCAGCACATACAATTGTCAAACATCCGTCTTGGGGCCCGTCCACAATATAGCCTATTTTGTGATGCTGTTGGATGTTAAACCAACCCAACCAACCAACCAGCACACCTGAGGACGTTTCCTGTCAGCGACGTCAGATTGTTAGACCTTTAACTAGGTGAGGATTTCTGACCACCTGTTCTCTTCAATTAACCAGAGCTCAGTTATGTAGGCCTACTTACACCTTAGACCATGCCTTGGGAATCCATGTAGGTCATTCGGTTCAAAGAATAGAATGAAAAAAAATTAGATACCCAGGATACAGAAATAAAGGTTGGTTTGGTTAAATAAAGCGAGAAAAGACTACTCGTGTACAGGACTTTTATCATATAGAGTCTATATTCTTGAAAAAAAAAACTTACCGCAAAAATTTAAATGCATTTGATAATATAATTTACACCTCAGTATCACTTTCAAAGTAACCAGGTGACATGATCTAAATGTGTAGAACTATATATTTATAACAAACGGTAAGCTATAAACTAGTTCACCCACGCATTACGCATGCGTCGAAAAAGAGCGATTCATTGACATTTGTTTATTGCTTAGCGTCCAAGGTCAGCTAGTCTTGGGACCCATCCACAATAAAGCCCATATTATATAGATCATGGAGGAGAGAATAATGAAGAAGATAAAGAAAGAGGGAAGGATGCATGTGAAACAAGTGTGAATGTGTGGGAGGCAGACATGACTGCTCATCGATCCACACTCATTGCACGCGCGTCATGAAACAGCTGTGATAAGCTCAGTGCCCGGGTCCACGTAACGGTTCCATTCAGCAGGGCAAATTGGAGAGAATTCGAAACCTCTGGTAATAACAGTGCCACTCTGTTACTAGCATACCTCGACCCCTCTACCTATACAGTGTGGCACCTTCGTGCGCCTTTTGGAGGCAAGTTATTATTTTCCCCACTGCTTTTAATGTGGACAGAATTGATAAAAATATTCTTTAGATATTCTATTAATAGAGAGGGAGAAATGGATTTAGAACCAGAAGAGAAAGTGAAGTTTGGAAAAGAATTCTAGAAAAACAAAAAATGGATAAACAAAAGAGTAAGGGGAAGCTGTCGAGGAGGGAATGGGCAGAAAAGAGAGAGTGGCATAAAGAGGGAGAGAGACAGCCAGAGAAAGGCATTAGGCAGACAGAAGGAGGGAGACAAAGAGAGACAAAGAAAGAGGGCTAGAGAGATATAAAAGAGAGAGAGAGGGGGAGGGAGAGAGAAAGTGAGAGTGAGAGAGAGAGAGAGAGAGAGAGAGAGAGAGAGAGAGAGAGAGAGAGAGAGAGAGAGAGAGAGAGAGAGAGAGAGAGAGAGAGAGAGAGAGAGAGAGAGAGAGAGAGAGAGAGCGAGAGAGAGAATCGGATGCAGAGAAGCCAGAGACATGGAAAGTGAAGCCCAAGAAAACAATGTTTTATTACCATAAATTTTTGAGAGAATGTTACTTACATTTGGTCACTCCACGTAAAGCTTCCCATTTTTTTTTTCTCCCCCTCAGTTTCAGGGCATCATTGTTTCAAAGTTAGAATAATCTCTACATTATCATATGTCTTCATGCGCCCAATTTTTGTCATATTTAATGTGCACTTATATATTCCTTTTTTTCAAACCGAATTCTTTTAAGGTAAATAAAAGTATTTTTGAATGACGTCACAAACACATGAGCCAAAAATGTAAGTCTTTGAAGCAGTAAATGAGAATCTTTATAGAATAATCATCGAAACGAAAGTCATCGCAAGAAAAACAGGAACAGAATTGTATAATATACATCACTCGCTCCAACAATGTACGTACACTTTGCGTCATAACATTACGAAGCTGCGTGTAGTGTTGCCTTTTCACTGATTGATTCTTTCCACCAAAACAGTCGAAGTTCAATAATAATGCTATGAAATGCATTATTTCTATACCTGATACACAGACATATTAACTAAAGTGGAAGTATAGGTAAAACAATGATGTACAAAACATGATATCACATCATTATAAATGAAACAAAACCCTCAAACGTACAATATTGTAAAAAAAATTAATTGAAAAAAATGTATGAAATTGTATTGAGTTTAATTGTAACAAATTAAAGGAATAAGAATAATAAATACATTTATTTATAACATTCATATTATTACAGTAATCAAAGTTGAAGCAGTTGTAGTGATAACAAATCGATATATTGATGCAGTTGAACATTTTACCGTTAAAATGAATTTGGAGGCGATTGGAGATGCTGATTCGTAATGATGATCATGATAATGACGATGATGATGAGGATGATGATGATGATGATGCTGATGCATGATGATGCTGATGATGCTAATGCTGCTGCTGATAATGATGATGATGATGATGATGATGATGATGATGATGATGATGATGATGATGATGATGATGATGATGATGATGATGATGATGATGATGATGATGATGATGATGATGATGATGATGATGATGATGATGATGATGATGATGATGATGATGATGATGATGATGATGATGATGATGATGATGATGATGATGATGATGATGATGATGATATAAATGGTAATTTCAAACCCATTAAATGTTTTATTTTTTCATATTCCACACATGTTGCATCTCTCAGGCAAACATTGCATCCTAAAGGTTTTAACAGAATTGAACCATAGTAATCGATATTGTAACAGACAAAAATAACAGTAACGTAGCGAAGGATCATGAATTATTGTATAGTATTGATTGAAAAAAACATGGACCCACAGGATGTTCAAACACTCTCTTTTTAATGTACGAGCAACTTGCGATGATACTGATGTCTTTTTACTTTATCTTAACTGTATATAACCTTGACTCGCGATACTTGATAATGGACAACTATTGTGGTGAACGCCTTTTCCCACTTTCACCCACTCAAGTTTCTATGTACTTATTTAGGAAAACGTCAATGATGAGATTGAACATGTATAATTCATATTTCACATTTTCGAAGCGCATGATATTGAGTTTTATTATTTGGCATCCTGATATCTCCTGGAACACACTAAGGAGCAATATTCAGAAATTAAAAACAACAACAAAATAATCATTTATGGATGTGTAAATATTTTTTGAAGAACTTGAACTTGGGCACAAAATTATCTTTAATGGCTATATTGAGACTTATTCCTTTAAATAAGAGATTCATTAAACTTATGCCCACCTATGATCAATGCTCTTAAAATATCATTTTATGTGTCTGTGTGTCTAAATATCTCTGGTTTATGTACGTCTCTCTCTCTCGCTATCTCCCTCCCTATCTCCCCTATGTCTCTGCTCTTTATCATTTTATGTGTCTGTGTGTCTAAATATCTCTGGTTTATGTACGTCTCTCTCTCGCTATCTCCCTCCCTATCTCCCCTTACTCTGTCTCTGTTTGTCTGTCTGTTGAGTCTTAGTCCTTTAAATATCTCTCTCTCTCTCTCTCTCTCTCTCTCTCTCTCTCTCTCTCTCTCACTCTCTATCAATACCTACATAACGGACAACTGAGTGTTTCAATTCATACAATATAAATTATTATCTCTACCAAACATACAATTACTACCTCACTTAAAGGATTGTGCTCGTTATACATAGTTGTAGGTGGGTTTTAGGTGGGTTGGTTGCTTGGTTGATTGTCTGATTGGTAAAATTACGGTCCACGTCATCAAATCCACTATCTTTTATAGGGGTCCGAAGACACTATTATGCCGAGCTGCCCCACGCCCCACAGAGACAAAACGGAAATGGTGGCACTTTCACCTCAGGTGGTCCTTTACAGTTGGTTTAAGTTCTTTACACAGGTTTATTCCATACATTAAAATGCATTGATTTGTGTGTGTGTGTGTATATTATATCATTTTGTTTTTAAAAAATTTTTTTTTTCGCGTAGGATTACATTCGCCTAATTCAAATCCTATCGGTGTTCTTTTGTCTATTTTGAAAACAGTTGGTAAGTTCTATGTTTTTATGCCATAACTTGTTAACATAGCTTACCTAAATGCATCGTATTTCAATTGCGACATATCCTACACCAAAGAAAAAAAAGTATACTTGGGTAATAAAATTATCCTATTTTACATAAATAACTTATGCATTGAGGTTATAGTGATTGGGTATAGGCTAATGTAATAAAAATGATGAAAGGAGCGCTTCGACAGAAATAATTTAGAGGTCCTCCAGTAATAACATCATTAAACATCACAGTAAGCATGCTTCTTGACATGCCGTTTACTCTCCTTATCTTTATTTTAAGCATCGTGATTACTCTTTAGTCTTTACATCTATAATAATAAGTCCATTTATACCTATCCCTATTCACATATGCTTTTTCATCCTCTTTATTGTTCTAATTACTGTTGGATACCATTGAAAGTAGGCTTGTTTACATTCACGTTTTGGAATACAAGATAAAAGAACTGAGGAAGAGTTTAAATACCAGAATTTCCATTACAGTTGTGCGATGTATGCATGAGAGAATCATAATCAGGGGGTTAAAGTATCTATGTCCAGGAAAAAAGGCCAGTTTCAATTTGTTGTGATAAACACATAACATTTAAGCTTTGGTTTATGTATCGTGATCTGGTTATAAATGAATGATATATTTCAAAAATAACGCCTCTGCTTAATTATGTTGTTTTCTTTGCTAAAATAAAAACATACAAAAAATACAAGACAACCAACCTGCCATTAAAATTATTTTTTCTGTACGGTTATTTAAGGTCCTGCACGTGATGTGTATAATTCAGTGATTAGATTTTAGTCATAGTGTTTTGGTGGATTTTTGTCAACACGCATTCCCCATTATTTAATGCAAACAAGGAGTCTGTCGTCTAAAAATTTTTGCCATTTGTTACCCGCGACCACCGCAAACATCTACCTTCACAAGTAGCCTATTGTCACTTTAAGACAACAATGGAAAATTGTAAAGAGTTGAATACAAATGGCATTGCTTGAAATATTTCTGGAGCGTTGAACTCGTCTTATTGTTAAGAGTTTTACTGTATGGACCAATAATTGTAAGCATCAGACCGCTTATTTTAGCTCAATTTAAGATGTAAAATCATTCAATTCGTTTGCGATGTTCAGAAACGTTGGCACTGATTGGTATCTCTTTGATCTTTTATTCATTTTAATTCTATTTTTTGTGTGCAATAATGCTTTGGATATTATTGGTATTTCTGAAACATCACATGTTCACACATTCTTTTGAGACATTCATATAAGAACCAATTCTTTGGCATTTCAAAAATGTAAACTAAAAAAAGAATCAATATATAATAACATATACATAGTCATTCTCAAATCATTATTTTTTCAAGAATGTATAAAATTAAGTACATGTAGGTGATATACAAAACACACACATTTTGCCAAACGAATTCATTTGGTTAGCGTCTTCTCCAAACTCCAGGGGCTGTAAGTACAAGTTGGCGGTAACTTGCGACTCGTTGTAAGCCTTCGTATTGGCATTATTCTTACGACGAGTAGTAGGCTACCATGACGTTGTACTTACGGCACAATTTGATAAAGAGATAAGAATTTACACCTTTAACGACGTCATTATATCACTGAGAGAAGCTGTATTGTAGCTCCTGAGAAAGATCTTTGAACCTAGTATTTCTGTTAATTATGCACGGACCAAAACTTCTTTATTTGCAACATATTTCAATCCCTCCTTGCATTCATATCATTCTACCCTGAACACTAGGATGTGCGATGAATTGTTTTCTTCCCTTCATATAAACATAAATTACAAGGAAAACATGCACATACCCTAATGCACTGTTATTCCAAACACTTGAATTTGAACAATTTACAGCACATCATAAAATAATGCTGGTCAGGTCAATAACAATAATAAGCTTGAGGTCCATTATGTCCACCCTGTTCCATGAATATCACATGACCAGCCATTACTGACTTTGGTCTGAACCCTCTGCACCAACTCCTGGTGTCAAATGGTAGTCACGGTCTCTGCTGTCTGAAGACTTTTTAATGTTTTATCTTAACTTTCAACGAAGCCTCTGTCATCTGGTATTACATCTACAGTGCCTTTTCTGTAACTCCAGAATACCAAGGCTGTCTCTCTTGTTAATGAAGCAATAATTATTGCCTGCAAAAACATCTTTGAACCGGTGATCCGTAATCTTCTTCGAGGCAGATCGATGCTAAACTGGCACCTCTCACGGCAAACCGTAACCTTAGTCCTCTGTAGCGCTGGGTCCAGTAGTCATGAGGCATGCTTTGTAGGGAGAGGGGAGGAGTTCCAGTCTAAGGCCGATCAGAAGTCAACATCCCAGCCCGACATTTCATCCGCTGCTATGTCCATGTCTCGCGGGTAGGTGTCGAAGTTGCTAGTGTCTGTTGCAGTTTTCACCTGCGATAGAAACAAGAGGAAATATTATTGCTTTAAAAGGTTATGTGTAATTAATACAAGGCAATAGTATTTGACTACTACAAGAGGACAACTTCTACATATGCCCACGGAGTTTGCTCATAAACAATCTTCATGGAGCAAAGTTTGACTTCCAGACACAATTTTTGACTTTTAGGGCAAAGAAGTTAAAACGTGGGAAATTTATCATGGGTTCTATATCTACGTTTATAGAGTCTTTCGGTTTGCAAAACCATACTTATTGTACAGAACAGTATTTTGCTTCTAAGCTTACACCGAGTATATGTCACATTTCTCGAGATATAATTGAATTCTTATAATTACCTAAATCCAGATCTTATATTATTATTATTATTATTATTATTATTATTATTATTATTATCTAAACTCAGATCTTGTGATGGAACCAACCTATATATGACTAAACCAGTTAGCGATTTTAGGCAATAACTAAAATTGCTAATTAAATTAATTCTCAAATCAAGAATATTTATAAATTATTACTAGCAGAAACTTCGTAAAAAAAAGTTATTTTTGGCAGACATGCCATACAAGATGTGTACATGTATTTCATTAGAAGGAATACAGGAGTAGGCCTCAACCATGTTGTTTGACTTGGATTTGATAAGCGAGGATTCAAGCATTCAAAGTGTCAAATCCTTATCTTCGATCAATATTGTCTCTCTCTCTCTGCACTGAACGCGATAACCAGAAATGTGATAATTCGGGAACTAATGTGACAACGATGATTTTATGTCGAAATACCTCTCAAATATCTTTTGACTTTACAGATTTAAAATGAATCGAGCTCAAAATTAATGTTACTGGTGCCATGGCGGGTTCTACTTACTAAATGTTAATCAATGATTTAAAAGGAAATCTTTTCATCATCGGGAAATCTATTGATGGTACTAACTAGGCTGTTCGATTTACATGAAAGAAAAAGCTGCATGGCTCTTCTTCCTCACATCTCTATATGCATAGTTACATAGAGAGATCTAGGTCAAGATGCCATAGCGAAATGAAGATAACAAGGACAATCGATTGATGTTCATTATAACACAAACTTCAAACGCAAATAAATTGATGTTAATTCCTACACAAACTTCAAATGTTGTTAGGATGCATTTTATAAGTGGACAAAGGTCCATCGTTATTTTGAGGTTTTCTATAAAAGAATATTGAGAAACGCAAGTGGATGTGTAACGTAAAGAGTATACATATCTGTCATTATGGATTGCTAGTTGCATAGTGCTACATCATATCGGGTCCATGACTAGAAAATCTACAATGAAAAACTTTAAAAGGTAATAAATATTATTGGAACAAACAGATCGTTTAGGTAAAATGCTTTAGAAAATATCATAATCTTTTGTGTATAGGCAACAATTTAAGCCTGTGAAACCTTGGTGCAAGTTCGGCGCGTTAATTCATTGAACAGCTTGCCTTACCTTTGGAATTATTGGCGGTGTCAACGTCAAATTCATAAGACCTTCCCAGTCAAAGCCCTGGAACCACCTGTTGAAAGATACACGATTCGTGATCAGCTTTTATAAGTTCTATTTTTTGTTCATTTGACATATCAAACTACTGAAGTTTGTCACCAATAAAAAAAAAGGAAAAAAAGAAAGAAAGAAAAATGACATCGATAAATGTTTAAAAATGACATCAAACACTAATAATAATACAGTCGCAATGATTTATGTTTGCATTGTTTGCCATTATTAGAGAGAGAGAGGGAGAGAGAGAGAGAGAGAGAGAGAGAGAGAGAGAGAGAGGGGAAAGAAAAAGAAAGAGGCAGGAGAGAGAGAGAGAGAGAGAGAGAGAGAGATAGAGAGAGACTAAGATAGGTGGATAAGGACAACGAGTTTAGAAAGAGCTCGAGAAAGAAAGAGGGAGAAAAGGATAGATCGAGAACTAAGAAATCAAGGACATTGAATACAGAAAGGTGGAAAGACAGGTAGAGACAGATATACAGAACGAGAAAAACAAAGCCTTGTCCATTAAACGTTATAGTTATGCGAATGGCAAACAACCAAACAGAATAATTATTTTTCTGTTTTTCTGTCTTGCCATCCACTTACTCCAAAAAGAACACCCCTCTCTTTAAAAGTCAACCCAACTCACTTGTTCTTCCTGATGTCCGAGATGCCGTTCTTGCCGTAGCCGAGCCGCTCCATGGGGTTGTCGCGGCACAGCTTCTTGATGAGCATGTGGGCGGGCCGGCTGATCTTCTTGGGGAACTCGATGTGGTCGATGCCCTTCAGGATCACGTTGTACGTCCGCATTGGGTCGGAGCCGGAGAAAGGCGGGCTGGGAGAAGGCAGAGAGAAGGAAGATAATAATAGGTTCCGTTATTGTAATAATAAGGTTAGAGCCAAAACTTGCAAACAGTTAAGTGTGTTGTTAACATTGCCAAATCAAGCTGGAATATTTCTATCATTTAAAATTCCCCTTAATATTTTAACCAAATTAGATACGGAAATAAGCCAGAACTACTATCAGTAGACTCACATATAGTGGGAGGGGAGCGTTGGTCTCCCAATCGGAGGTCCCTCTAAGCAATCAACCAACTTACTAACAAATAACCATCAGAAGACTCATATTCCTTTGAGAGGGAAGGGGCAGACGTGTGCATTAGGCGTTGGTCTCCCAACTAAGCATCTAACTACCAAAAAACTAGCAGGACACTCACGTTCCGTGGAGCAGCTCATACATGAGGATGCCCAGCGACCAGTAGTCTGCCGAGTGGTCGTGGCCTTTGTTCAGAATGATCTCCGGGGCCACGTACTCTGGCGTGCCGCAGAACGTCCACGTCTTCTTGCCCATGCCGATCTTCTTGGCGAAGCCGAAGTCAACCTGGACAACACAGCAGCGGGAGTAAAGTTGAGTTGGTTGCTTAACACTAACGTCGGTATCATTTAAGTTATATTATATTACATGAATAGGATTTGAGGCGAGTTTAGTTGGTGATCCAACGGCAGGACTATTTGGGCTATATAACAGAACATTTAAAAGTTTGTTTGTTGCTTACAGTCAAATGTCAGCGTTATTTAGTCTATACTACAGTAATGGGAGTTAAGTTAATAGAGTTGGTTGCTTAATGTCCATGCCAGAATTAGGCTATTAATTACAGGGCGACATTGGTTTCGCTACGGTGCAGACAGGCGGTGAGTAGAATTCACTAAATGTTTTCGGAGACGGACTTAGATTCTGGAAAGTTCGAGAATACTAGAAGTTTGATTAAAAAGAGAGGGGTGAGTAGTGTTAATGAATAATTATGTGAGCTAGATGTTGGACTTTTTTCGAATGTTCTCCAGTATTCTCGAATTAGTTAGAAGGTCTAGAGATTTCTAGATCTATGTTTTGCGTATATAAGAGCACGGTTGATGTTTTTTGTAGAGACGAGTGTTTATACTTCTGATCGTGTTGCAACATTTTGTCGCAATGAACGCTATTATTTTGCTTTTGTTTAGATCGATTATAGATCTAGAAATAATAATTATTTATGGTCAAGTATTCATTTAGATCTAGACGCTCTTAGGGTGTATTCTCAACCTCAGACAAGGTATATACGAAGGACTTCTAGCATTCCTTTTTTGTTTGTTAATGTTGACAAGATCGTGTGTCCAAGTATATGCGAATTATATTAAACAAATTGACATGAATCCGGGACGTGCTTTGTCGAACTAACGTCTCATTTAGGAACGGGAGTTGAGTTTAGTTGAGATGCGTTTAGTCAGCATCCGCTTTATATAGGCTTTATCACTGGAGGGGGAGTTAAGTTTAGTTGAATTGATTGCTTAACGCCGACGTGAGCACTATTATGGCACAGGAAGGGAAGAGACTAGTGTGAACTGAACAGCTTTAAAACATCAAGGAGGGCGTGGTGACCATAGCCTCCGATGTAAGAGCTCCGTGGTTTGAATCGCACTGGGGCCACTCTGTTGTCCACTGGGTGGGTCAGTGTCATTTTAATGTTACCGGCCTATATCTAGTCTTGGATATCCTGTTCTGGCGTCCCATGCCGTATAGGATATTTCTTGACACCTACAAGACGTAGAACTACTATATAGTTCAGAAACATTGTTCCGTGGTAGAGATTAAAAAAAGAAGATTCTTCAAGAAAAAAAATGAATACAACATGACGAGTGTGAGAAGGGGCTGGAGAAAACTTAGAAGCCTTTGGTAAGGAGATAATTGAAAGTGGAGAATATTTTAACAAAAACTAGAGTTTGACTTGATAACATACTTTTTTTTTTATTAGAAACACACAAACCTGCCCCATTCACAAAACAAACAAACAGAAAGCCCTCCAAAATCCCAAACAAAAAACTGCCGACCCCCCCTCCCCTCCCCGATAAAACACTTTAAAACTTCAAAAAGAAAAGACGAATCAGTTTAACATATAATTTAGCATCCACGTTAATAAACAAGCTTCATGAAATTAAAAAACATGACAATTTCACAAAAGATTGTCCAGTGAACGCACCAGTTTGACGTATCCCCGAGCGTCCAGTAACAAATTCTCGGGCTTGAGGTCTCGGTAGATGATGCCCTTAGCATGCAGGTAGGAGAACGCCTCAAGAACACACGCCACGCAGAACCGCGCCGTTATGTCGTCAAAGTTACCCCTAGGAAACACAGAGTAAAAATATGTATGAGTTTAATTGATGTGGTTGCTTAGCATCCAACGTCAGCACTATGTAGGATGTATTTTGGACAGGCCTCAACACTAAAGTCTGGCAGTTTACGTGCTGCCCCACACGAGACCGTGCGACAGAGTAGAATAAGTTTGATAAGTTCTACATGTATGTGTAATGGACATGTAAAGTAAAATGTATCTATAAGAGCATCACCAGCTTCATTTCATTTTTTAGCAGTGCTAGTCCTTTAAAATAAACTACAAGTTCTTACCGACACATTTTTGAGGCAAATTACGAATCAGGACGCATATGAAATGAGATACAGGGTAGTCAGACTTGCCGTTACTCATTGAGAAACTTGTCTTAGCTGATCATAATTATTATACTAGCAACGACCCAACTAGTAGGAGAAGAAATTGGACATATACATTTTAGACCGATTGTGTGTTTCGAAACAAGGACCTCCAATAGGGAGACCAAAGCTGTCCCACTTGATCTAGTGCACCCCCCTTTTACGACCCAATAGGATAGATCTAGTAGGCCTACCTGTCCCTGAGGATCGTCCACAGCTCCCCACCCAGACAGACCTCCATGAGCATGTATACGTACTTCCTGTCTCGGAATGTCTTGTGAAGTCTGGATGTAAAAATAAACAGGCAACATGAGCATATCAGAAAGATCATAAATATATCACAAAGATCAAAGCAATCGTTTGTCGGTAAATAGATATTATCGAGTTTCGTTTGTACTTTTTAATAGTTTAAAGCCAAACATTTATTTTTAACCTTGCATATTTAAAAAAAAAATGTTTAAAAGCCAAATATCTTTTAATTTGGAGATACTCAGACAGACAGCGTAATAGATAGACAGTGTACGACGATAGAGAGGAAAGTTAATATAGCCACACATATACAGACAGGTGAACAGGCAGAATAAAGCCTCAACCCTCTCACTGACCTGGTAATGAAAGGTGAGTCCGCCTCCATCATGATTCGCTTCTCTGAGTAAATGTGCTCCTGCTGTCTCGTCTCCACGATGTGTTTTTTCTTCAGACACTTGAGGGCGAAGGTCCGGCTCTTGTCCTTGCTTAGCTGCACCTGAATCGTTAACATAGTGGTCAGTGACTGGACATGATACTTAGCTTGAGAACTGGTTTCATACAAGAAACCAAGCTTATCGTTTATTGTTTAAGTATGTTTTTCAGTTGGCCATGTCATGCGCAAAGAAAATGTAGCCTACAATATTACAAATGGAAGGACAAACGGAAAGAGAGCGAGAGGCAGACAGTGAGTAAGGATTAGGGACGAACTAGGGAGATGGACCGGTGGAAGCAAAAGGACCGACCTGATCATGAAATGCTAGGTCAGAGAGATATGGAGGGACATAGTCACCTATGTCAATGATCGGCACGCTCTAAATAAAATGTCTCTTTCATATATAATCACAATGGACATACCACAATGTAACTGTGCCTAATAATACTTTAAACAAAACAATACAAAAAAGACCACAGTTGTTTGTTTGGAACATTTTAAAATGTTTCAAGTTACAAAAAAAATTCGAAATAGATAAAATCGTGCCGTTAATGTAGAACGGTGAATACCAAGCATTATGGTAGTGTTTTTTTTTATAAGGCATTTGAATTTTCTTCGTAGACTTTCAATAATCAGTTTATATCTGAACATTTCTTGACACAGTTGAAAAGATAAGATCTAAAATTGCTTTTATTGTTAGAAAGACACAACTTTTGACGATCGCTCAGCCAGAACATCCACGGAGCCAACTTATCTAGCTCATCAAAGGAGATAAGAAGACCAATCAGAAAGATCAATGTATTTCTTCCTTGACAACAATAAGAAAAAGTTATTTTTCCCCGTCATCGCTTATCATAAGCAAGGATCATGGAGGCTGATAAGTTCAGAATATCATGATCCTCTTCTCTTAGCTTTGTATCGGTATAAAAACAGCAACAAAACCTACAGTACGAACACCTTAGATTGAGATGTTACCGTTTCAATTGCAAGAATGCACACAAAAGCACTTTCGAAAAAGTGAGACAAATTGACTTGTTGTTTTGACGAAAAAAGGTAAATCAAGGAAAAACATTAAGAGAAATAAAGCAAACGGCGAATGTGTTCACGCGTGCGATCTAATGATTCAATACGCAGAATATCTGACGCGAAATTGCACAGCCCAATGAGGCGAATTTCTCTTGCAATAGAGTCTGATTCGTGTGGCTTAAAAAAAAACCTTTATTGCGGGATGTCTATTTTGTGCAATCAAACACAATGTCGATCTATGATGAAAACCCTATGACTCTTCAACACTATTGCCCATAATGCTTAGTTGCATCCGAGGCAATTCCCCAATATTCCATGTTTATAAAGGCATTACGCTACAAATATGAACATTGTCTTGTGATGAATACAATCTTGCCTGTATATTACAGCAAATGCCACAAACAAGCAAATGTGCAGTGCCTCTGGCTCTATCGAAACAAGTCTATTGCATGCAGCAAACCTAGAACGTTCTTCCTTTGAATTCTTAAAATAATATTAAAATATGAAGAAATAAAAATAAGATGATAAAAACCTGTCCGTTTCCAAACTTTTTTTTTCATAATTATTTTAATTGCATTTTCTCAGTCATGAATCTGAAAACGTTTCGTACGCTCGTGAGTCACATGTTTATAACACATTTCAGACTCAGTTTGAATCTTATGGTGTATCTATCTATGGTTAAACAGAAACAAAAAACCTAAAACTAGACCAACGAACGTTTTAGTACACATTCTTAAGCATGTCTTGTCTATCGAGTCTTAACATTTTTGCGGAAAGATCGATAGCAAAGCCGACCTCTTTGCTGGCATCAGGGAGATAGGTCAGCCCTCGTAATAGTCTAGCTTTCACATCGATCCGATTTCCCTGAATAGTTGCGTATCTTCCCGTGACTCTGAATATGCATCGATTTGATCGAGGGCGCCACCCCGACTTCCGCATACATACATGCATACATGACCCAAAGTAGATTGCCCAAGATTGGTAACTAGCAACACAGTGTTACAGAGGGAACCACATGATATAGAGTTACAGACTCCTAACTCTATAACAGAGTATCTGAGTTACGAAAACCAAAGCTTGCCTTTTGACCGTATAGCACTGCCTCTCAGAGTGTGAAATATTTTGTTTGGTTGGTTTCTTGCTTAGCGTCCAATATCAGCTATCAGCACTATATAGGATATGTTGTAGACGGGCTCCAAGGCTAACGTCTGATAATTTTATTCGCTGCCATACAGAGACTTGTGTTGATTGCTTAACGTCCATCGTCAACACTATATAGGCTATGTTGTGAAAGGGTCCCAAAACTAACGTCTGTCGATTGTACATGCTGCCACACAGAGAAAGTGCGGGGATACCATGACTCCTGGGCCGCTCATATTATACCAAGAAAAGAGTAACAAGTATATCAGATAAAAAAGGAACAAAAAGAGAAAGAAACAAAGCTTGATGCTTTAACCGCTGAGCACTCCCTGTCACAACGTAAAATATTTAAGTTGGGCAGAATCAGAATACTCTACTTTGGTATGCGAACTTTTAGATTTGTATGTACTAAAAACGAAAACAGAGGGGGTTATATTACGGGCACCAATATTTTAAAGTTTGGAGCATATGTAAATTCAAGCAAAAGCAGTGGGGGGTTTAAAAACTGCTAAAGATTTTATCTCAGTGCAAACCAAGACTGATTTCAGCGGTGTTGTAAATTTATCACACCCTTCAAGGTAATACATGATAAACGGACAATGCTTTAATTTTCCCATCGCACTTATTTGGATATGGAATACAATCACACAGTGGAATTCTATTCCGTAAAATCCATAATATCTCAGCACAGGAAGAAAAAACTTGATAGAGGTAAATTTATCAATAGTCAAACAAAACATGATTTTAGCATGGAGAAAGCAATCGCTTATTAAAGTTTTAAAAGGTTTGAGATGAAGGACAACTATAACTTTTTGTAAAATCTTTTGATGGATAACCGTGATGATGATGATGGTGATGATGATGATGATGATGATGATGATGATGATGATGATGATGATGATGATGATGATGATGATGATGATGATGATGATGATGATGATGATGATGATGATGATGATGATGATGATGATGATGGTGATGATGATGATGATGCTGATGATGATGATGATGCTGGTGATGATGGTGACGATTACAACTGTTATAATTGTGTTAATGGCAGTGATTAAAGTACAGCAATCAATATTTCCTACCAGTTCGACCCTGCCGAAGCCTCCCATGCCCAGAGTGGTGACAAGCTGAAGGTCGTCCAAAGTGATATTTTCGAACTCCTTCGCTATTGGCCAGTCGCCGATGGGGGACACGGTCGTGTCACTTCCGCTACGCCTGAGGTGAGAGGTGAGGGGTCAAAGGTGAAGGTTCAATGTTAGAGTGTCAAGGTTTTGTAGCAAGGTTGAGTTGTGTGAAATAAATCTGTGAAATGAATTTAACACTCTTGTTCGATAAAAAAGGATAATAACAATAGAAAAAAGAAGAACGAATTGATTTGTTGTTTTTTTCCTTCAGGATGATAAAATCATAAAATAATTGCTTTTCATTTCGCTTGCAGAATACACTCTTTTATTAATTGCATTACCCCATCCCCTTACCTAAAATAAAGAAAAAATAAAATATATAGTGTAAATGAGAAAGTTAGAATATGGAAGATCTCTTATGAGATTCTCTCCTAAAAATGTGTTTTCTTTTGATCAAAGACTCTGCTAAAGTTTGAGCAGCTTATCACTTAAAAATATTTATAAATATACTTAGCATTTAATATCAAAATAAAATACCCTATCAGTATTAGCTCAGAAAATGATCATTAAAAGAGAGATTACCTAAACTGTACATGCAAAGTTCATTTAAGTTTCTAAAAGACATTATTTTCTAATAAGATCATTGTTATCTTTACTAATGCACGAGAACACAAAAGGAAAAAAAAACAAAAAACAAGCGCAAGTTAGGTCAGGGAAAACTAAAGTTTTAAAGATATCAAAATAAAAAAGCAGTCGATACAAAGAAAGAAATAATAAGATTCTTTTCTATGTGTTAGACTTAGGCAAACTCACACATCAGCTTCTATCCACTTCAAATATTTTTTTTTTACGATAGTTGAAGCTCGAAAAAAGAAAAGCCCTCTTACTATTGTTAGACTGTTAATGTTTTTTTTGTTGTACATATTACCTCTAAAAACTCATAATAAAGCATATATTAGTACCTAGGTGCGAAATTGCAACGAACAAAATATCAATTACCAAAGTATTTCTGAAACAATCGTCATATTTTATCTAATGCGTGCCTCCTGTTTTTTCACTTCTGTGAGTAAAATATACTTTCAACCGCTTTAATTCTAATCCATTTTATTTTAGTTTTAAATCTGTTTCTGACGGTGGGCCTTATTCTCTGGCAATCACTTTGTTGGATATCATTGCCTTTGTCTGTCTATTGACGCTGGCTCTGCTAAAGACATTTGGCAGCCCATTTCTACTAATCGCCTTTCATTCTATGTTTGGCAACTGCTGGTGACTTAATTTAAATGACCGATGAACAGATCTCACAATGATAGCACTGTGTCTTAACAGACTCTTATTTCTTTTTACAGCAGCATGGTTAGGCCTGAAGCTGGTAAAAACAGTGCTGATGTTTCGATAAGAAAACATTAAAAATAGTATTTCTTGACTACAGTTTACCCAGTTCTTATAATTTACTAAGTCCAAGAGAGGGGGGCATTCTTAAAATAGTCTCATATGCGTAGAACAACATAATTACAAAAGAGACGTATCAGAGGAGAGTTCTAGTAGTTCTAGACACAATGACCCTATATTTGACTCCATATACGACTTGGGTTAAACAAGTTCGAAACAAACACTAAAAGGGAACCCCTTGAAAGCAGCACACTAACACTGTTGCTAATCAAGGAAGCCAAAATGCAATCTCAGTAAGAAAGACTTAATCTAATTCTTTTTTTTAAATTACAACTGAAAACCAATCTAATACGGATAATTTAACATGGGCGAATGTCTACGGGATAATCATAATGAAAACCCGTTGAGGGCTTAGTATCGTTGAATTATCATTGACTTATCACTGAATTGTGTTAAGAACCGAAAAGCGCTATATTTTAACACTGTTTTTTTTTTTTTATCAATTACGCTCTCAGCTCATTTAGATTAAATGATCAATTGAAATATTTCGCATTGATATGTTGGAATAGCCTCCTTTTGAAAGGAGCATTGGTTGAAGCTGGCCTCATTAGTAAAAGCAATGATGCTGTTTCGAGGAAACATTGATAGTCTTTAACGCCTTTTTTTATAGATGCTTAATGAAAACCTACAAAGTTGGCGGGGATTGTCGGGTGATCAAACCTGACAGAATGTTTTGATGATTTCGCGGTGTGCTAATATAAAAAATGTTTTCTCAAGTTTAGGTAACAAACAAGCAAGCACACCATTTTTTTCATGAAGAGATTAGCCACGTAGCTGAAAAATCACTATATTTTTTTTTCTTCGGGCTGTAAAAAAAAATGTGCAAGAAGCTACAAAAACACTGTTTAATTGTGCATTCTTCTTTCCTCGTTTTTTTTATGTTTCCTTATCGGTTATCTTTCGTATGAGAAAATTTAAAAGAAAAAAAGGAAGTAAAAATATTGTACGATAATGAGAAATGGTATTGTATTTTTTATTATTTTCGTCCGTTTTCGTAAAGTGTCTATTCTTTCGATTATAAAACGCCTATAAGTCTTAATAAAACAAAGATTACAAGAATAGCTAGACAATTTTCGAAATGTCCATTATACATAATTATACTTATACAATTATAGGTGAAACAAAGAATTTTTGAGAGGAAATTTGTGGGGGTTCAGTAAAAAAATATTTCTTTGAAAGCAAAATGAAAGCTAACATAACGTTTCAAGCTTTTATTTTAAACTATAGACTTATATTCATCGTTATTTTCACAAAGATTAAGTCAAAATAGAAAGATCGAACCACAGGATATGAATTTATCTGAAGATCGAACCGCCCTAAACCCCATAAAATGAAACAACAAACAAACAAACAAAACGGTGCGAAACATTATGAAAATTCCGAACTAACCGGCAAATGAATCGAAAGGAAGTGAATAAAAAAGTGATAGTGGAGCGATACAAAAAGTAGGCCGATTCATGAGTTTTATAAAGGCAAAAAAAAAGTGAGAAAATATAATCAGTGGGCTAATTAGAATGGAAAAGGAATACATTTGTAATAGTTTGAGTTAAAAATTAAGGCAAATAACAAATTTAAAATCGATAGGAGCAGCAGTAAGGGCGTAAGCTCTCATACACAGTTGGGCCTATTTTTTAGAATATAGATTTAAGCTAACTTCAGGTCGTAAGTACAGTGTCGTGGTAGCTCACATTTTGTCGCAAGCCTTCTTATTTCTATATCTTAGGACGAGTCGTAAGCTTACCAAGACGTTGCACTCACGGCCCAAAGTCTATAAACAATAGAAAACTGAATGCCAGTTTATAGCTGTGTGACTTATAGTCCGAAATCTCGTAATATTGTTGAACAGTTTCGCGAACTTATGAGATGGATTCAAAGATGAACACAATCAAAAGTTGCAGGTAGTCAAACCTCTAAGTAACTGACATAAGTTTTTTTTATGAAATGTGTTAAATTCGGCAATGAATAACACTAATGCATTACTAAAATCATAGCCTTTTTTTTTCATTGTAAACGTTATTTCCTTTTGTAAGCCTCTAGTTTTCTTCAACATTTAAGTCAAATTAAGTATAATTATATACCATGATAATCATTTCTTTTCAACAATACCTTTTCAAAAGGTGGATTTGTGCGAGACTTTTTTCACAGTGCTTTTTCACAAGGTCGATTGTACGACTCTTTATTCTATTTATAAGCATCAATGTAGAAGCAGTTTATTTCTAATCTCAAAAGCAGAACAAAGACTTATTATTTATTTCTAAAATATTTTGAAGACAACCGTCTCCCAACCGACTACTCTCTCACGCAAAGAAGCTTTTCCACGAAATTACATAATTGACAAATGACAATCTCATATTCAATATTCTTTTAAAATAGAATGGAACTTTGTAGAAACATTCTAGGAGAATGGCTGCTCTATGGAAAGGCATAGAGGATTAGAACCGCATCAACTGTGCCAAGAGGGTAAAAGGGCGAGATAAGAGGTAAGAGGTGGTAATCCTGTAATTTTGGATGGCCATTTTCTGCACCAAGAGATTTTCTGGTGAGGTAAATTCTATGAGAGAGATGAGGTGAGGAAAGTAGAGAGAGACAGAGAGAGAGAGAGAGAGAGAGAGAGAGAGAGAGAAAGAGAGAGATAGACAGAGAGAAAGGCAGGCAGACAGACAGAGAGACAAACAGACAGACAGACAGACACAAAAAGAGAAATAGGAAAGATAGAAAAAGAGTTTAGATGAGAACTGAAAACATTATACAAGTGCTCTTAAGAATAAGACAGGGTAGGACTATCAACTAAAAGAGATAGGATACCCATGATTTAAAATAGAACGATAATCTTGAGGATCGGGAAGTATACAAAATACTTTGCTCAGTTTACGGGTTCTGCTTTTTCCAGTTACAATTATTTGCTTTGAGAGAAAAGAGAGGGGGAGCTGTTTGCCTTCCCCTTATAACAGAAAATTTAATTATGCGGCCACAAAAGAAGCCTTCTGACGACAATTTAATTTTTGCTAAGCAGAATTTTAATAGCTTCATACGGACGTAGGCATTTACATTGAAGAGCGTTTTAATTTTCATGAATGATCAATTTTTTAAAATGTGGGTTTGAAATGTGCAATAATTATATTTTTTATTATAATTTTGAAAAATGTTCTAATGCTAAAATAAACTAATTTGAATCAAAAGCAGATTTTCAGAAGAGACAAAATCTGAACACGTGATCGACAGAAATTGATTTAGATAAAAAGATCAATATAATTGTATGCTTAATTGGAATCGAAAGATACAAGATAAACAAACCCCACTTAAAACATAAAATGCCCAGGTTTTATCATTCACGGCATTAATTGGATGCAGTTCCAACTAATGATTTAGTATAGTAACTAAGGCAGTATAGTAACTATAAAAGCTAAAGTCATGAAGCCAGATCTTAAGATTTAGGATGAAAACGATTGAGAAAGAAATAAAATCGATTAGACGAAAAAATCGCAAACTGGCTGGTGCCTAAAAGATAAGATAAGACGAAGGACGAATAGACCAGAAAAAACCAAATAACTTGGATGGGGCTAAAAATTTCACTTTCTATGCAGCATTCATTCGCATTTTCCAATGAAAGATTTAATAAAACTCCAACTGTTAATTAGAATTGTTAACTCGCCTCCCCGTAATTATAATTATGATTTAGCATCATTATAATAAGTTTCTTCTATTATCAACATCATCTACACCAGCACAAGTACAACGAACAATTAATATTCTTGGTATGATAAAGGAATATCCGTAAAATAAACATATTATCTGTGTACCTTAAAAAAACGACGTTACTAATCTGAAAAAAATACCTTTAAAGTTCAATTTCACTTTTTATCTTCTACGACTGGTCCAACCATCACTCTCATCAATGAATTTAGTTAATACTGGAAACTTACATAAAAAAGAAAGAAAGTTGGAATATTAATTTTAAATAAACAGCGAGTCTTGTGAAATATTCATACCCATTTGAAAAGGAAAAAAATTAATCCATTTTAAAAGTTGTTTGAACTACGAGTGCAACAATCTTTTTTTTAAAGTTGCGGGCACGTCCTTAGTCTAGAAATGATTACTACACCCACGCAACTGCACGGAACCGAATATAACGTGTGTCGTTTGACCAAGCATTCATTAAAGGAAAACTATAGGTCTATTCGCTATCTAAACCTCTGGGAAGGCAACCCACTCATATCTTTGATTAGTACAACTTTAGAAAAGAAAAGACCGATTATATTCGTCTGATGAGGGGCATTGATCACATAAAACAAGCCATAACTGAAAAGATGATTGTCCAACTTCCCCCCTAAAAGGAAGTAGAAATGGCGTTTCGTGGCACCCCAGAGTCACAGATAATAAAGACCAGGAAGTAATTGGCGAAGGAAATCCTTGGAACTTTTACGGGCGCTCTGTCGCAATGGATCATTTCATACACAGCATCCTCATAAACCGCTCTCGCATTGAAAGGTGTTGCAGTAAATCCCTTCGATATAAAGCTGGCTATTGAGACATCGAAACATTTCTCGCCGTATAGGATTCCTTAAGGGGACCTAGGAGATTGTTTAAAACAGCGTTCCTCTAGTTTACATAGTTGTTGAAAACCCCTAACATTCCTCTTAATATTAAAAAAAAAAGAAAAACTACAATATCATCTGCAGTTTTTGCTTCACATAATTTTGAGTTATTACTATTTTCATTAATGTTTTCTTCTGCTCGACGCAAACTTATCAGTTTTTACCTCCGGACTCAGAGAGAAAATGAGTACATGTATGTCTGATTAGCAATACAAAATCATGTTTTACTCAATAAGCAATAACATTATCTTTCTTAACTTGAAATTACGTAATTTCGTAGCAGCACTTTCTTTTTATCTACGAATATATTAAATAAAAAGACGTTTTAGACAGTACAGTTTTATTTCTACCTTTCGTTCTATTATGTTAAACGGTTTACGGCTTAAAGTTACAGTTGATTTGCGTTGCAAAAAAAAAAATCCTTGTTCCGAACCACAATATAACCATATTACTCGCCGCATTGTTACATAGGGTATTACAATTTAATACCCATAGCGTCAAAATAAAGTAAATGATGGATATCACTTATACCGTGTAGGGCCAACTTCAAAAGGATCAACCTCACTACAATTTTTTTCTATTTCCTGCAGGCTAAGGTGAAACAAAAGGATTCCCTTAAGAAATACATTGAAATTGTTACTCTGTTCTAATTTGTATGGTATCAGAAAGCACGATGCGATTCAGTGGTTTCAGCTTTGGAGGAAAGTGTTTCACAATGCAAACAAGATCCAAAAATGACCGCGATCAAGATCTCATAAGTGCTACATGCTCAACGTTTCCATACAAATTTAGTAGCAACAATGATTATTATTAATTTTGTTATTTAGAAGTTACAAAACAAAACAAAGAGCACACGGAAAAAACCCAATAACAATGAGCTTTGTATGTCTTATGGAAAATACGTTAAGGCATACAACTTCTAATTTAAAAGTATACTATTATGCAAGTCCAATAAATAGAGACAGCTAGAGATTAGAATAATAATGGAAAAGAATAAATGCATAATATATATTAAAGACAGGAAAGATGATAGATCATGGATATTTTGTTAACAAAACAACCAAAGATATTAATTCCCAATGGAATAAAAACACCCACAGGACAATACCAGAATATGGCCCTACAAAGAGAAAGGAACACTTTTTAAATGTTCTTATAATCTATGAATTATTTTTAAGGTAATGTTGGAAGTGAATTATTTGTTAGAGTTGCTATTGTTGTCTGTCCCAATATAAGTTCGGTCCCGTAGTATTATGGTAATGTAAATTATATAAAAAGGAAGAAAAAAATTAATATTAGATACACACTTTAAAGTGTTACGGAAGCAGTTATATCGTTGATGAAAATAATACAACGTAGACCTTCATATCAAAAGCGTAAACCAATGCTATTAATGCAGCTATATCAAAGTGCCACTCTAAAAGGTTAAATTAAAAGTTAATAATCTATTGAGCTATAGATCGATCAACTTTGTTAGTTATTTTTCCACCACAGGTGAGCTGCATAACCCAATACTCCCCAGCAAGGCTATTTATCTGTTCAATAGAGAACGTGCGGAAAGGCGAAGGGTATTTAAGGTGGCGCGTAGGCTCTTAGCCGAGTTACTCAATACATACCCAAAATATCTGAAGATTCCGAAAAATGGAGGAGGCAGGTTAGTCAATATAGGATCTTTATAACTTAGCAAAACATAATAACTTCTAGTATCTATATTTTCCAAACAGGCCTTATGCCAAACGGCCGTAGAGTTTCAAAGAATGTTACTAATTATTAGAGTGCATTGCTCTTAGAGTATAAAACCACCCATCTAGTATTTTGATGAGTTATTTCTGTTACATGCCCAGAAGTCAAGCAGAGATTTAAAAAGGTAATTGAAATAGCGGCTAGGTAAAAACAAAATTTAATGTCGCATTTGTACGAAAGAAGAGAAGTCAAAATACAAACAAAGGCAAAACTAAAATACAATTTTTATATAAAACACAGCAGAGAGAATAAATGTTAATTTTCAGCGATGTTTCAATCAAGTGATTAAAAAAAGGAAAAAAAATGTATATTTTTCGAAGCAAAAGAAAAAATTAAATCAATCGTCTAAGTAAAATATTAATGAGAAAATGACCCGTGTCAATCTACAATCGGATCCTACGGATTAGAGTTAATCTCTGCATTGTCTTCTCTTTACCATACGCTCTTCGATGTGATAAGAGTCGACTTTTTCAGACCTCTTTTTGTTCGGTTGACTCTAGAGATCCTTAAGCTAGAGGTTAAAGGGAAAAGTTGATGATAGGAAGGGTTCCCCTGCGATATACTATACTATTGGTAATGATAAATGGATGTCGTAAATGATGGTGATGTTAAAATAATAGTGTTAATGATTCTGATAATCGTCTTTGATGAAGAGACTGGAAAGAAAATCTTTGCCCCCTTCCTAATCTTCTCTCTCTCTCTCTCTCTCTCTCTCTCTCTCTCTCTCCCTCACTCTCTCTTCTTCTTCTTCTTAGCATTATTACTTTCTTTCTTTCAGCTCTCCATATTCCTACTCGGTCCCCCATCATTGCCATCAACCTCTAGCTTACTTTTCGCCTTTTTGTCTTGTTCCAGTGGCGTTGCATTTCTCACTCTTTGTTTATTGTATGCCACCTGAAACCTAGGACTAGTTAAGTTTATCTTGCAATGCCATTGATTCACTTTCAGATATCCATAAAATCCACAGTTCAAAATCTGCTAGAGAGCGAAAATCATAAAAAATATTTTTTTAAGATAGTATACACTGATGTGCTTGCAATTCTTTTTGTTTGGTTTATCAGAATGACATTTAAAGTTACAGGTAATGATTTAATCAGCTATTGCAGACTTCAATATTTTCAATTGAAACCCTCAACTGAAGCTAACACGTTTCCATTTCCATGTATAGATTCTTCCTTTTCGTCTGACAGAATGCCCTAGTCCTCAATGTTTGAGTTCGGTCAAATCATCATCTAGCACAGATCTAGGTTAGCATTTAATTGGGGCTCAGCAGGGATATCATTCAGCAGGAAACAGCAGAATACCGTAACCCTTCACAAGCGTCAGCATTTCACAATTTCAATAGCAAAGAATGAGTGTCCGCCTGTACCATCTTCTTGCCTATCTTTATCAGTATCCCTCCAACCATACTTATTCATTTTCTGTCTTTTCATAAGTATTCGGGCAGCTCTAACGCCAATTCTCCGTTTCTGTGCCTGCTGAAGCAAGCCTGTACACCTCAACAGATCCAATCAAACCAATGCTAGACTGCCCGCCCTCAGGGAATGCCCGCTGGCATCACTATGTGGTAAGGGTCAGTGTAAGGATCAGTAGCTTTCCACATGCCACGTCGAGCGGTGCTCACTCAAGTTAGACAAGGCATACTACAACAGTTCTGGGCAGCTCCTTCAATGCCTCCATCTATTTTTTTTTTATACTTACAGGATTTTCATCCTTTACAATTTACTTTACTGCATGAAATTCGGTATTCCTACAACGAAGGTTATTGATATACTGGGTATAAAGATGCTAGTAAGAGAGTCTCAAAATTGATAATTCCAATAATACTGGTTGGTGCTATTTTGCACATTTAGCCATCTGTTTAAAAGACGAGAGGTGCTTAAAAGGCAAACTAGAAAAGTCCGGAATGGTTTGCTTTGAAAGTACTAGCATACATAGCATTTTAAATGTAACATATTTTAGAACATTACCACTTGCAAATAGTCTGCATGCCTTGAAGTTAATGTTGTTTTACTTTGAACTTTGATGATTTTTTCTGTCAATAATTGTGTGCACTTTTATGAAACATTTCTAAGAAGTATGTAGGAACAAATTGGTTTTCTAACTCGGGTTTGAAGATAGCCTAGAACCCCCCACACACACATTTTAAAGAATATTTTCCAGGGTATGATAGTCATTGGCCTCACGATTGGCTATCAACACGGCAACGCATTAATAATATATTACTCGTTTCACTAAATAAAAAAAAATGAATTCGAAGTAATAAACCTGGCTCTTTCCTGAGTCTTTACAGCTTAATCATTACATTTTTCTCTTGGATTATAACAGGTTTCAAAACAACAACAAAAAAGAAATGAAATGAAGGATATCTAACTGTATGTTAAAGTAGGAATCTACACCTTTACTAAAAAAAAATCCCTGATCCTGGAAATGAATACAATGAAACAGTAATAAAAATGTGTGTACTAGGGAATAAAATTAAAAGTGCGTGGACTTCTTCTTATTACATAATGTGTAACAAAAAAAAGAATAAAAACTACAGCGTTGAGGCATGGCGTCTACTAAAAGACCACCGTAAACCCGAGGATACATTTGTAGCGGCATCGGCAGCGAAATGCATCTAAGACCACGATAAAGGCCTATATATAATAATACACCATTGTACAACAAAAGAGCCAAGAAAGAGGCGTGTAGCTACGGAATGCTAAGCTTACCTCTCAGCTCCTCTTGCCTCATCACCGTAATCCTTGTTGTGGAGTTCATTGAGGTCGCCAATAAGCTGGGTAAAAGCACTGCAAGAGGAAAATAAAAATGTCATTTTGTTGTAGGCTTGTATTATAAAGTCTTTAAGCGTTTCTGTTTGTATTGCAGCTGCAGAACAGAATAGACAAAAATAATACGCCGTTGACGACTCTTAGAATGCTATCCACAGAAGAAAAAAAGAAGAAAGAGAGCGAGCGAGCGAAAGAGAAAGAGAGAGAAAGCGAGAGAGAAAAAGAGAGAGGGAGAACAAGAGAGAGAGAAAGAGAGAGAGAAAGAGAGATAAATGTGGGCGAGAGATATAGTAAGAGACAAAGACGGAGAGAGAGACAGACAGAAAAAGAGAAAAAAGTGAGAGGCAAAGAGGGTGGAAGGGGGAGACAGAGGGACAGAGTGAGCGTTAGAGTGAGAGATAGAGAGAGATAGAGAAAGTGAGAGAAAGAGAGAAAGAGAGAAAGAGAGAGAGAGATAGAGGGAGAGAGAGAGAGAGAAAGAGAGAGAGAGACATAGAGAGAGTTCCAATGCGATCAAAATTATTGATGTGGTATTCAAACATGCTCAAATCTTGACTCCGTGCATGACCAATAGTTCACAATTTAGTTCCTCTTTGATTTCGGAAGAAAACGAATACCACAAATTAATAAAAATCCATTATAACTGTGACATTCCTCTAAATTTCGAAAATTGGCTGATCAAAATACATGTAAAGGCTGAGCGCGCAGGGCGGAACCAAGTTTAGAATCTGGACCCTAGATTTATGTTTAGAATCATTTTAAGTGTGTTGTTTCTCGCAAGAAAAATATTTAATCATAATAAACGTTACAAAGCTGAACCAAGTTGAGAATCTGGACCCTTCGTGGGTTCTCAACTAGCGATTAAACAAAACTGCGCTAAAGTTTGAAGTGTTTCCTCAATGATGAATGTGTATCTCTATATGAACAGAATACTATTTAGTTTGGCTAACATACTGACAAATCAACACTTAGATTTGCTCATAAAGCATCGATTAAAAAATAACGGGTGGAATTAGGAAAAACAACCACCGGAGGGCTGGCATGTGCTAAGAAAATTATGACGACTATTGAACCCTTCCATTTAGCACAAGATGTCAGCAAGTACATAGATACATTTTTAAATAAATATACGTTAAATATAATTTATATATGGTGAAATACAGTAAATAAATCGAGAGAACGTAAAAAATATATCAATAAAGAGAGAGGAAAAAGAGAGCGAACAAGATAAATAGAGCAAAAGAGAAAAGGGAGAAAAGAGACAAAAAGTAGATAGGATAAATATTTAGAGAGTGATAGATAGATCGATAGATCGATAGATAGATAGATAGATAGATAGATAGATAGATAGATAGATAGATAGATAGATAGATAGATAGATAGATAGATAGATAGATAGATAGATAGATAGATAGATAGATAGATAGATAGATAGATAGAGAGAGAGAGAAAGAGAGAGAGACAGACAGGCAGACAGACAGACAGACAGACAGACAGACAGACAGACAGAGACAGAGACAGAGACAGAGACAGAGATGACTAAAATAGCAAAGGATTCAGTTAGAAATTGGCAGAGTAAGTACTGAACAATAACGCACACACACACACACACACACACACAAAGATTTAAACAGGAACTCACTCTCTGTCCACTGTGAGACATTCAACGCCAGGGGGTAAAGCTATCACGTTGGCGGTTCTCCTGTCCTCACTGCAACACAATTCACAGAATATACATGGACTATGGATCTTCGTATTCTTTTACATGACCATACTTCTATAGCAAAAACATACCAAAATTATTTGCTTCTAACTCACGTGCATATAATTATCTGTAAAAGTAATACAAATTTACTTTATTGTAATTTTAGGAGAATGTTTTCTACATTTTCTTCAAAAGCAATATAACATAAAATGGTGGGTTTTGGAAATCAAACTAAAAAAAAGTTTAACTAAAAAAAGTCAAACTATAAAATATAATTTAAATAATATTGTAGAACGTATACGGAAGTGTGTGTGTGTGTGTGGTTTGGGGGGGGGGGTAGCTCCGGGGTAGAACATCAGCTTCCGACGCAGGAGGTCTGTGGTTCAAACCCTGGCGATTTCGCCCCCGTACTGATTGGGTCGGTCTCAGTTAATGTAAGTGACTGAGACAAGAGTGATAGTATCCAAGCTCAGTCTAGCAGCACATAATTATAATTGTCAGACATCAGTCTTGGGACATGCCCACAAAATAGCACTATATCATGCTGACGTTGGCCGTTAAAACCAACTCAAACTCAATTTTTACAGGGAAGTTGACTAACCTTAAGAGAGCCTTTTCTCCAAAGTAGTCTCCCCTCTTTAACCTGCGGACTTCCTTGGGTTCTGATTGGCCAGCTATCATTTGAGTGACCTTCACCTGAAAAAAATCACAGAGGGAAAAAATGCAAATTAATTTCACATTGTCTTTACATTGTCTTTTTTGTGACATTATATATCAAGCGGCATTTAATTTACCTTTATGCCCATTATATCTGTAGCTTAGAATTTATTGTCTAACATCTTTTTCCTTTTATTTCAAGACTTTAAGATTTTGATCTTTAGACTAATAACCCCAACACTGTTGTATTTTTACTATAAAAATGTATTATTATTAATAATAATCAATATTTTTCATTATTATAAATATTATTGTTGTTGTTGGTGTAGTTGTTGTTGTTTTATGATGATATCATCATCATCATCATCATCATCACCATCATCATCATCA
>RQTK01000235.1:287118-317118 GCA_003991915.1 Elysia chlorotica | reverse complement strand
GACAGACAGACAAACACACAGACAGACAGACAGACAGACAGACAGACAGACAGACAGACAGACAGACACACAGACAGACAAACAGACAGACAGACAGACATACAGACAGACAGACAGAAAGACAGACAGAGGCCTTCTCTTCATTTTTGTTGTCTTCGAGGTTCGTAATATGGCGACGTGTTCCAAGACTAAGGAGTTTTTCAAACAATTTCTTAGCTGCTGTGCCAATAGTAAAAACGGAGATATTGAGACCTCTCTGTTATCTTGACACGTTATGAGATAGGAACCCACTAGTTTAGTAGTAAACAAAGGCAGCCGAATTCAGGTTCAAATCCGGAAATCTCTGATTAGCAGCCGCGCACTCTACCACCCAGGTTACCTCGAATCTTATATCGATGAATCGCTCAAATTTATTTGTAGAGCTACATCTCCGAAATATCTCTCTTAACACAATAAGCGAATCATTAGATCAGTTGTTTTTATTTAAATTCTGTTTTGTTGACGTTTGTGTTAGATCTTACAATACATGTTCCTCAATTTATACAAATTGAGCGATTTACATATACATCAATATGTTTTTAACACATGAGACCAATTCTGAAAGTATGTGATGAAGTTGTTATAGAAAGGCAATGCTCACAGAGATACATTGAATGTTTCCTCGGAGCATACGGTATTAATAGCACTACACCTTTGAAATCTTTCTGTAAACATAATACGTGTAATCATTAGGTCAGCTTTTTTTACTTTTGTTTTGTCGACGTTTTTGAAATTTCTTACAAAGCGTGCATCTAAGCAGTCAGTTTATGCAGTTTGTGTATATTTACATCTACAACAAATAATTTTTCTTTGTCCAACGAGACAAATTGTTAAATTAGGGATGACGTTGTCTGTTTCTTGTTGCCATAGAAACGCACGGATCATATATGATTTAAGGGCCCACTGGGAGTACGTTGTATAATATTTTGAATCATGCTAGCATGTACAGGTAGTGAGGAAAAGAAAAACAACTTTTAAAAGGAGGCAAGAAAAAACAAGAATAACAAAAGGGAGATGAGGAGCAACGTGGTTAATGGAAAAGAAAGTCTTGCGCGTCATTTGAAATAATACATTTCAAGGGAGAAATCGGAAAATCGAGATTGGGGGAGAGGGGGTGTAGTGAGGAAAAGAAAAACAACTTTTAAAAGGAGGCAAGAAAAAACAAGAATAACAAAAGGGAGATGAGGAGCAACGTGGTTAATGGAAAAGAAAGTCTTGCACGTCATTTGAAATAATACATTTCAAGGGAGAAATCGGAAAATCGAGATTGGGGGAGAGGGGGAGAGAGAGAGAGAGAGAGAGAGAGAGAGAGAGAGAGATGGCAGGAGTTGATGATACCTGTCGCGCTCTGGAGTTTAAAACTACATCCCGCTCTCGTCAGGCGTATTTTGGTTGCGTTTGACAACAGGAAACGTTTTTTATATACGCAATGTGAGAATATCTCTTTTTTTTTGGTTCAACGATGATTTCTTAATACGTATTTGGCATTCGTCTTCTAAACATAAGTTACATACTTTTCTCTGGTGTGTATGGATTAATTTTTCGTATGATTCCCATTGTATTTGATGGTCTGTATTGTTGTTATTTTTAATTTGCAAATATGTTCGTTTAATTTAGTTTAAAAAAAACTATGGTGGAGTTTGAACGACTGCTTGTGGAGGTTGTACCTTGTTTTGAACTCATCTTCAGTCAGCCCTATAGATAGATAGATAGACAGACAGACAGACAGACAGACAGACAGACAGACAGACAGACAGACAGACAGACAGACAGATGGGTAGGTAGATAGATAGATAGATAGATAGATAGATAGATAGATAGATAGATAGATAGATAGATAGATAGATAGATAGATAGATAGATAGATAGATAGATAGATAGATAGACAGACATGCATTTATATAGATAAAAGTTAACTAGACCAGTATAGACAGATACATCAGTGAAATCACGTACTGGTATCCAAAAGTGGATTCTCATAAAGAAAACATAGCGAGGCGAAGGAGGATATAAGGAAGACATTGCAGTTACACCGACACAATCAACCCACAACAAAGATATTCATTTCCTTTAGAATTAGCGTTTCCGTTGAAAAGTATACACTTCCTGCAAAGGCGTCAGCCAAATCGGGCCTTGTCCCTATTCCGCTAATTTACGCTAAAAGCCTGTCCATCGTGAATCGTTTTCTTCCTCTGGAAAATGTTGTGGGACTGGAAGTCGATCTAAGTATGCTAACCACAGGCTGTCGGACGCGTCTCGATCTCCTCACACCCAAGTTGTTTAGTGGCTCTATATTCGTTCGGTTATTAACACATTTGGCCTATAAACAAGAGATCGCAGCCAAGTTTGTTGTATAACCGACCCATGACTGTTTGGTTTCTAGTCATTGGTAAAGGTGTTGCAGATTTTTTCTTTAAGTTCTTGTGTTCTCGTTTCTGGTTGTTGTTTTCAATATAGTTTTTACCCTAGCTGTTAATGGAAGTTAGATTACAAAAAAAAATACGTCTAATAAATAAATAGCTCAGATGGTAGAGCGTTTCAATAAGGCATTACAGGTAGGTCTTGGGTTGATTCCCAGTTGGGAGAGTAGACAGTGTACACATGTTTCTGTTTACATAAATGTTTTCTCCGTTTCCTCCTGTTTCGTGTGTGGCAGGACATAAAATTGTCAAACGTCAGTCTTGGAGCCCATACACTATATAGCCTTTATAGTGCTGACGCTGGACGTTTAACTAACTCAACTCAAGTATTTAACTACTTAACTCCCACGCAAAGCTGTGTTATTAAATACGGTAGATAGATAGATAGATAGATAGATAGAGAAAGAAAGAGATAGAGAAAGGGAGAGATAGAGACAGAGACAGAGACAGAGACAGAGAGAGAGAGAGAGAGAGAGAGAGAGAGAGAGAGAGAGAGAGAGAGAGAGAGAGAGAGAGAGAGAGAGAGAGTTAGTTAGTGAGAGAGAGTTAGTTAGTGAGACAGACAGACAAATAAAGAAAGAAACAGACTGGCTTGAATTGCATTGGTTGATAATTCATTTCTCTAACAGCCACCAGAACAATATGAAAATCACATTTTTTACCATCGAATGATTTTGCCTCCAAGCAGACTACTTTAAAAAAGAGGGGTGGTGGTGTTGGTGGCTGTAATTCAACTGACTATAATAAAAATTAAAACTGAAAGATAGTATGCTGTCTTTTTATAAATGCATTTTCATTATTATAAACATGAAATACACCGAACGTTCCATTTTGATACAATAAATGTTCAACCAAATCGACCAATGCTACTCTTTGACACCAATGTGGGACAAACAACCAGGCCAAGTTTAAATTATTAATACCAGTGTTGGCGTTGTGTCTAGGTCACGCGGCTCTTTCTCATTCGGAGAGATATTATTATAAATAGTGACCGGATGGGTTAAGAAATGCCCTTTCAAAAGATCTAGAAAATCTGACTAACTTTTTATTATTTGAGCACCAGACTGATGAATACAAAAGATTTATGTCAACGTGAAAAAGGAAACTTTGACGGTTTTATCTTAATGCCCATCTGAAGACCATTAACTTAATTAAACTGGATCTCAAAATGGACATTAGAAGCTTAAATATCTAAATATAGAAATACATGCACACGATTATAGGCAATTTATATTATAGGGCTACAGTCTGGGTTGATAAGAATTTCCAACCACTTTAGATAAGATATCAATATAAGTCCCCAACGTGAACCTTCCACAAAAAACATTCTCTTTCTAAGACTCTCATGCCTGGCGTACTAGCCGCGGGGTATTTAATTAGCTTCTAGCACTTATGCACCGTCATAAATTGGCGTACTTTTTTTTAAATTTCAACGATAACAAAATTTGCCGCACCACGACTATTTTCTCCCCCAAGGTTAGTTGAGCGAGGGAGAACTGTCACAAGTGGTAGAGTGTGGCTTTTCAATCGAGAGGTCCCCGGTTCGAAAACACCGATCGGTCCAAAATTTATTTGTTCTATTTTGTCTACTACTGGTTGGGTCGGTGCCAGAATAATGTGACTGGCTGAGGCAGGAGCTCCGGTATCCCCTCAGTATCATTGTGTCACGGCACGTAAAATTGTGAGACGTTAGTCATGGAACCCGTCACCGTAAGGAATCCTTTTTAAGACCGCAGGAGACGTAAAACTACCCCGAGAGAGTTTCTATCCCATAATTCCTTCAACCTAAAAGAACCCTGAAATAAACATTGTCTTTCTCAAACTCTTCAACCTTGGGTACCACCCGCAAGGTATTTTAATTAGCCTCTATCGGCTTTTTTATCGTCATAAATTTTCCTAAATCCGACCGTCTGAATTATTTTTTTTAGGAAATTTCAATGATAATAAATCTTGCGGCACCTCAACTATTTCCCCCGTCAAGGTTATCCTCCGCCCCCCCCCCCCCAAATTGTGATGGCAATCAGCGTTGTTGATTGGGGGGAGGAGGGCGGAGGTGGTGCGAACTGGCGCAAGTGGTAGAGCGTTGGTCTCCCAATCGAAAGGTCCACGGTTCGAGAGTCGCAATCGGACAAAAATGTATATTTCTGATTTTGTTCCTTTCTGATACGGTTGATATTGGCGTAATGTGACCAGCTGAAAAGAAATTCCTGGTATTCACACAGTGTCTTGTGTGGCAGCAAATGCAGATTGTCAGACGTTAGTCTTGGAACCCGTCGCTCAAGAGGATCTTCTTTGGGAAACTAGGAAACGTATAACTAGGAGAGTACTTTTCTCCTACAGAGAACTCTAGACAAAAATACATCATCCGCCTGGGGTTCCTAAAACGGCCCATCAAAATTTTCTTGAAAATTCATCGATAATAAATTTTGCCGAACCATGACCAATTATATCTCCCTCAAGGTTATTCCGTTGTGGCGTCATTCAGTGTTAGTGACGTGGGGGCAAAAGACCCGAGTGGTAGAGCGTTGGTTTCTCAATCGGGAGGTCCACGGTTCGAAAATCACGATTGGGCAAATGTTTATTAGCCTGATTTGGCCCTCTACTGGTCAAGCAGATGTCATCCCATTGTGATCGGCTGAGAGCAAGAGCCATGGTGTCCCCGCATAGTCTTGTGTGTGGCACCACATAAAATTCCATACTTTAGTCTTAACCCGTCAACAACATAGCCTTGCTGCTATCTCAGTCTCTCACTGCGTTAGTGAGCACACAGAAATCACCAGTGGAAGAATGAGATAATACTAAGCCACTATTTAAAAAAAAAACATCATTTACAATTATACGTCAAAGTCAGATGCATAGTCAGGTACGGTCGATACAGAATAAGATGATGTCACAGACAGAAGACGGTGGGGATCCTGCCGGGGCATAGCATCACTTCCCCTGGAGAAAATTTGCTACAGTAAACAAAGAAATGCGACAGTCAAGATCGCATTGGTTAGGGTTGATTGTCTCAATTACCTCCACACCCGTTGGTACCATGGTGCGAGTGACACTCCGATAATAGATTTAGGTCTTTTCAGTGGCTATTGTAAAGCTTCTGAGAGACACGGATTGTTACGCTCTATAATACTTATTTTCATCAATGCAAATAATTATAATGTTGAAGGCACCGTAAAGAAATGTCAACTAAAACTTGTCTCGAGGAAATGGCAGCTTTTTAGAAGGAAAATAAACCAGAAAGACTAATGTAAACAGATTAAGGATGGTTTTAAGAGAAACACGATTGAACGTGAAAGCCGAGATAGTCAAGACAGATCAAAAGGCAAAAATATGAAAGAAACAATAAGAAGAGTGAGAAAGAAAGAAAGAGTAAGTGGAGGGATACAGTAAAAGAGATTTTTCAGCTACAAAACAGAAAAATTCCAAATATTATAGAGATAGTTATTATGATTATGCTGGTGCTCACTTTTAAGGAGAGTGAACTGGTGGATGTGGTAAAGCGTTGGTATCCAAATCAGAAGGTTCCAGGTTCGAAACCAATCATCGGTCAAACATCTCTCTCTCTCTCTCTCTCTCTCTCTCTCTCTCTCTCTCTCTCTCTCTCTCTCTCTGTCTTGCTCTCTGTCTCTCTGTCTCTCTGTCTATCTCTGTCTCTCTCTGTCTCTATCTCTCTCTGTCTTGCTTTCTCTCTCTCTGTCTCTCTCTCTAGTCTCTCTCTCTCTCTCTAGTCTCTCTCTCTCTCTCTCTCTCTCTCTCTCTCTCTCTCTCTCTCCTTCATTATACGCTCAGCAACAAACTCACCTTTTCAAGAAGGCCATGTTCTCCTCCCTCTTCTGTAGACCCGTCTTCATCATGATGGTCTGGAACACTCGCCGGTCCAGCACCCACAGAGTGGTGGCCGTCACCGCTGAAACAGCAACGACATAGTCACATTATTTTAAGATAGTATAGACTAAGATAGGATATGCCTTTGATTGTTCTTTAATGGCACATTCATGGGTCCGTATATTCAGAACTAATAAAACAGATAAACAAGAACTTTTCATAATAACAATAAAAATAATACTTAAAATAACAATTAAAATAATAATTTGCAAAACAATGTAGTCTGACAGAAGGCATAGCTTTATAGTTTAAGCGCACGAACAAAATATGATTCCAACAAAGTGGAACTACTTTTTGGGAAATCTGATCTCTCAAAATCTAAATTTAAGTATGTATGTCCGTTTTGAATTGTCAATTCCCGTTTGTGAAAATTGTGTTTTCCTTTTTTTGCTATCTGATCTAATTTCGCATTAAAGAGAGAGAGAAAGAGATTGAGATAGAGATAGAGAGAGAGAGAGAGAGAGAGAGAGAGAGAGAGAGAGAGAAAGAGATTGAGAGAGAGAGAGGGCGAATATGCACTCACCCTTCACGGAGGCCGTCCTCTTACAGTTGTAGAGTATGGCCAACTCTCCAAAGAGGCCTCCGGACTTGATTTCGCCCAGACGTTTGTCATCTTTGTGGACCTCAAGCAGGCCCTCTGGGTACAGATAGGTAAAACGACAACTGAAAAATTCTTTCAAAGTAATGTATAAATCATTAATTCCATTGTGCAAAAAATGTGGTTGTTTTTCTCAGTGATAATAAAAAATAGATTGTATTGGTTTGAATGAACAAGCAAAATTAACCAAATTTTAAGCTAACTAACCAAAAGCAGATGACAGGTGTTGTAGAATCAGTAACAATTATTAAACAGCGGCACACAAAAAAAACCCACGCTATATATAGGGTAAAGAGATAATGATAATTAAATAATATTCAAACGGTTGAACTGTATTAGCGGCTTTCAAGGTTGCATTAGTTAGAAATACAAAAACATACAAACAAAAAAGAGAAGTTTTTCGGGGAGGCTGAAACAAAAGCAATGTAGAGCCAGAACACCACACATGTACGGTAGTAGGCTTGAGGGGAGAGTGAGGGAGGGAGAGAGAGACAGAGGGAGAGACAGAGAGAGACAGAGGGAGAGAGAGACAGAGAGAGAGACAGGCAGACAGACAGACAGACAGACAGACAGACAGATAGACAGACAGACAGACAGACAGACAGACAGACCGACCGACCGACAGACAGACAGACAGACAGACAGACAGACAGAAAAACAGACGAACAAACAGGCAGACAGACGAAGCAGAGGGTCCGATGGGGCAAAAAATTGAGAAGCTTTTTGAAGAATACAGAAAAAAGAAACATTTGAAGAAAGACAAACACACCCCCAGGGAAGTCGCTAATCTTAATCATTGTCAGTTTGAGAGAGAAAGAGAGAGAGAGAGGGAGAGAGAGGAAGAGAGAGAGAGAGTAGTATATTATATATAAAGAGCAAAGAGAGGTAAGTATACTATTGTTTCAATTTCTATACAAACAAGAGAGAGAGAAAGAGAGAGAGGGGGAAGCGAGATACCAAGAGAGAGAAAACGAGAGAGAGAGAGGGGGAGAGATACAGAGAGAGAGAGAGAGAGAGAGAGAGAGAGAGAAAGAGAGAGAGAAGTATATTATATATAAAGAGCAAAGAGAGGTAAGTATACTATTGTTTCAATTTCTATACAAACGGACTGGACAGAAAATAGAACAAATTTTGCATAACTCATTCTAGATTCGGCAGAAAAATTGAGGGGGGGAAGCCCAATATATCTTTTTTTAACAAACAAAGACACTGTTAAAAAAAAAAGAAAAGAAAAAATGAAAATGAGAATAACGCAGGCGAATCAAGTGACAGATGGAGTGACGCAGAGAACATTAGAAACAAACCCTGGGAGATTCAAGCGATCCCATAATGTGACAGAATCGTGGAAGATTATACGCTGAATAAGCGAAGAAAACTACGTAAATTACATCCATCTGGGGTTCGCTCTGTCTTAGGAACATTCGCTATGAGAGGCCCCAAGATAGTCCGGGATCTATGGCGAATGGCAAGAAACTATATATAACTGGTAGCTCTTTGACAAGACTGGTGTCTAAGTGTCATTATGATAATGTCAGTTTCAGTTCTACTATTCGAGATAAAAGCTATGGTGATCTGTCACAGTACCACCATGGTATAGTGTATATAAAGAATGAAACTGTTTTTAGTCGATTATAGTTTCTCCATTTTATTCTTGATCGCATCGGCAACTCCGGTATGGTATTTGTCGAGCGATTCTTTCAAATCATTTTCTTTGTTGTTTTTTTCACTTTTTCATCTATATTTACATTACATAAAGCCACCTATGTTATTGCTTTCTCTTTCTGTCCGTCTGTCTCTATCAATACGTACGAGTATGTCTGTTTTTATGTCTATGACTGTGATTTGATCCGTCTCCCTATCTGGGGGTCTGCCTTTCTCCCTTACATCGCGCGCACTCTCTCTCTCTCTCTCTCTCTCTCTCTCTATCTCTCTCTCTCTCTCTCTCTCTCTCTCTCTCTCTCTCTCTCTCTCTCTCTCTCTCTCTCTCTCCCTCTCTCTCTCTCTCTCTCTCTCTCTCTTTCTTTCTCTCTTTCTCTCCCCTCCTCTCTCTCTCCCTTCCCTCATAGTTATGGCCTTCTCATTTTTTATAGCTCTCTAGTTCTAGTTATATATTCTATTTTCACCATCTTTTTCTTTCAACATAACTATATTTGTCCCGAAAAGTCGGACTATTATTCAATTTGTAGAGCAACTCCACCTCCGATCGACGAGAGTTTTTGCATGTCTTTAATATCAAACACACAAAAGAACAGTCAAGTTTAAGAAATGATGTGACAAAATATAATCGAGCGTAAAACAAACACCAGTTGTAACAAATGTCAACGAAGCTAAACCTGAGGGAAAAGCTGTTGTCTTTGCCTTCATCTTTGTCTGGGATATACACGGATCAGAGTATTAACTTGAGATTTTCGGATCAGGCCAGCGATGTGAATTAACTCTCACACGCAATTTCTTTTCTGGGCACTTTCGTATCTTTTCCTACCGCCTTTGCATGCTTTGCTGCCTGTATCGGCAATGACGGGTTATACAGTATCTTTTACCTTAACAGATGTACACAGTGTCGAAGATCTTAGCTTTACTAACTAGGTACTTCTGGTTATATTATATAAAAAAGGTACATTATTATTGTACTTATGTTAACACATTGTTTCAGTGTGGTTATATTATAGGAAAAAGGTACATTATTATTGTACTTATGTTAACACATTGTTTCAGTGAACGCAGACGGTATTAGTTAAATAAGTATATCACAACAATATCAATGGATAGCAAAAATGAATGTCACTTGGGAAAGAAATACACGCTAAATAAAACGGAAAGGTTAAAAGTGGAGCAAACGGTACAGTTGTGTGCATGGTTCAATCAGTGAAGTCTTGGAAGACGTACTCTTGCTGATGCGCGTGAGTTGTCTAGCTGATTTGCCACCAGGCACAAAAAACAAAGCCCTATTTTTCCCAACTAAGTATGATTTTTTTGTTCTATTGGAAGAAAAACTTTTTGTCCAAAACATAAAAAAGAAAGAATGGCGAAAGTGACAGACAATCCGCGGTTATCCAAGGATATAGATGATAAATGACGGGACTTTAAAAATACGTGACTTCATTCCATTTTTGTTAGATTTTTTGGAAAAGGAGAGAAAAGAAAGTGTCTTCATTACTTTGAGCATTTTGTGTCTGTACACGACCCCCTAATGTTCTCTCTTTGCCTTAGGCCCGATGCCCCTCCCTTCTCTCTCTCTCTCTCTATCTAACACGCCCCCCTCCCTCTCTCTCTCTCTCTCTCTCTCTCTCTCTCTCTCTCTCTCTCTCTCTCTCTCTCTCTCTCTCTCTCTCTCTCTCTCTCTCTCTCTCTCTCTCTCTCTATCTATCTCTCTCTCCCTGTCTTTCCTCCCCTTCCCTCCGTCTCCCTCATTTTTGTTCTCTTCATCTCTTTCTTCCACTCCAAAACCGCGCACAATAAACACTATTATCCGTTCTTTCTAGATGTTAGACGTATTTATTTTTCTTTTAAAATCGGAATAAGGAAAAACTTGCAAACTTCAAGATTAAATTTTGTCACAGCTAGGGATAAAAAAAAATAACGAACTAGTCTCGAAAACGTAAAATATCACTGAAATAAATAAAATTTTATGAATTACTTAAAACTGCTTGTATCGAATGATAGCGGTAAAAAGGTGCAAAAGAATCAATGAATTTTATCGTTTCAGTTACCAGGATTTTCATTATATTTTAGATAATATTTCCTCCTTGGTTCTTTCGTTTTCCCAGATCGCATTTCACAAGTTTTTAAATCGAACCATACCATTTTGTAACTGATAGCTTCGCCATGATCAATCTTTGATCTTTAATCTTCAGCCGAGATAAATTTATCATCCCCAAATCCCATCGTCTAATGCCAAACAACCTTTCGGTAGTTCTTTTCCTTCCGGATTTTTTTTTTACTTTTTAAAATTTCTGAAATAAATCAATCATTGAGGAAAACCGCTCTTTTAGTAGTCTAGGTTTGTTTTTTTCAAAACTACAAACAAAATAATATTTTCTATACCCATCATTTACTTGTAATTCATCTTTGTGTCTCAATTCCCAATAGTGGCTATGCGTGGTTTTTCCGTTTTCTTTTTTTTTTATTGTTTTTTTTTTCCTAAAGAGCTTAGGGCTGCAACAAGACTTTCAAATAAACGACATTTGCAACAAGCAAGCGCTATGACAGTTGTTTGTTAATCTCACAAAAGTCTTGAGGGTGCAAGGCTAATAGCGACACTGGTTATAGCGTGAATTGGTGGACACCGAGCGTGAAAAGGTGGAGTTTACTGTAGATCACAACGTCCCCCCCCCCCCTCCAAAAAAAGGCCCCCGACAGGTCACCAAAGCTACCATTTGCGTTAAGAGTTAAATGGGTGAAATCATAAAACAGTTAGGAAGAGGTAGGGCACGTTACATGGTTATAAATAACCCCGATCGTGAGTTTCATGCCGGGCACCTTCCGGTTTGGAGATCAACGCTGTACCACTCGCACTGGCTCCCCCCCCCCCCCTCCCCCAATCCACCCCATCCCCTAGAGGATAGCTGTAGCATACTTTCAAAATAATGTGACGTTTGTTTTTCTACATTCAGTATATTCACTATTACCAATGAAAATGAACAACTAAATTATGCGGTGTTGTTTTATTTTTTCCTCATTATATGTATAACATGATAAGTTCATCTTAAAATCGTAATTTACAAAAGCAGCTACTGTTTCCTTAAGTACGTAAGTTACCATTCGCTGCTAGGCGACGCGGCGATTTATTGTGCACCGAACACCTTTAGATTTTAAATCTAAGCAAAATGTACAATCATTCGATGATGGTATATCTATCCTTAAATCCTGATATCTGTAGGAAATTATCATAAATAGTAAATTTTGAACTCCCCTCAATATGGATAAGATTATTTTGTTGTAATTGTTGTTACTGATGCTTCTGTTGTTATTTTTATTGTTGTTGTTGTTGTGGTTGTTGTTGTTGTTGTTGTTGTTGTTGTTGTTGTCGTTGTTGTTGTTGCTGTTGTTGTTGTTGCTGTGGCTGCTTTTGTTTATGGGGCATTAATTATATCATTATCAGATGAACAATTTTATTCATATTGTTATACTAAACTGACCAATCAGACCCTTCTCTTTTCGAGTCCAGCTTTGCAGTATACAGAAAAAAGACAAATTTAAATCATGTTTGATTTTTTCCATGCAATCATATAGTCGGGCCTATCTACGTTTCTCAATTTGTACCCTATATTATTAATTGCAAACATATAAAGTGCGTCAAAAATATTTTAAAATTTATTTTAGTATATTATATTTTAACACGATAAGGAAAAGAGTAAACTAAACAAAAATCTTCTAAGTTTATCGATTACTTCGTCTTCAATTTTCTTTGCCCTAGTGGCGCCATGCACTGAATGCCGAATGTAATGGAAGGTTTATTACATATGCTCATCGGGCTTCTGCGCAGTCGGATAGAACCATAGATGCCCAGGTTGAGTTTCACTGTAATGTTGCCTCATCAAAATAAACGTTGAAACCGCCGATCTCCATACAGCATAATTATAGACACTTATACTTGTTAATGAATTCTCCGTCAGCTTTTTACGAGGATTTCATGCAGGGTCGATTTAATTTAGAAATGAAATTACAATTAAAAAAAACAACAAAACAAAACAAAAACATAGGCCAGATCTTCTATTCTTCCTAAAATGCTATGGAAACTAGTTTCAGATGAAACACGATTAAAAAAAACATGTCCAAGATTGAACTGTGGCACACAAACATAATATCGCCATTTCGAATTTACTGCGAGGGTAAAAATGTATGACTTGAAACAAACCGTAGTAGTAAAATTAATCGGGGTTGGGAAAACACTGCAATCTAGCCTGTTCTGCGGAAAATATGAGCTAAGTTCATTTACTGTAACTGAACCAACGCAAGTCAAATGTCAGCCATTAGTTCCGTTAAACAGATGGCTAGTCAATGTTTTATTCCTCCAGTTTATGCACAGGCGAATTATAATTATTTGACACAGAGGCAGAAAATTGTCGAGCGATACACACCGGTAGAATGTCACGTAGGGGGTGGATTGAGTGATGGAGGGAAAAAAAGGCGGGGGAGTGGGGGTATTTAGTGTGAGAGTGTATGGGTGAGTAGATTTCAAAAAGGATACGATGTGTTAATGTGTTTCAGTAAAATCAGTTATAACAATGGGTTTTGTTTTTACAGAAAAATAATAGAGACAGACAGAGAGGCAGATAGGCAAACAGAGACAGGTGGATGGAGAGATAAGAAGAGATAAGGAGGTTGAACAAAAAACCCCATTAATTTCTTTAGGGAATATAGATAAAAAGTCGGTCACTAAAGAGACAAAGTGGCAAAGATAAAGAGACAGAGAGAGAGAGAGAGAGAGAGAGAGAGAGAGAGAGAGAGATAGAGAGACAGACAGACAGACAGACAGACAGACAGACAGACAGACAGGGACAAAGATACATAGAGAGAAAAGAAGAGAGAAAGAAAGAGAGGGAGAGACAGAGAGAGATAAAGAGAGAGAGAGAGAGAGGGGGCATACAGAATGAGGGTTGAGGACAACTAGACAGGAAGAAAATGGTGACGGGTCTATTTTATAACAGCATGTGTTAAAACAATATTACTGGTAGCACCAGGAAGCCAGACACGTAGACTTTCCGGGGCTTAGGAAACATAGCAATGAGTCGTATGTACAATGGTATGGTAAGCTTACGCCCCGTCTTAAGATATTATACGAATCCAGAGGGTTACGACAAGTTGTAAACTTCCCGGATGCTGTATTCACAACGCAATGTCTGGCTAACTGCGAAGTCATCAAAATCATCATAACCACCTCATATATATAACACTGTTTTTTGTACTTTAGTTTATCATACAATAAACAAAGTACAATCTAATGATTACCGTTACCACTCAATTATGGTACATTGAATTGTTGAAAGAAGAAGGTTAAATAACGCTGTTTTGAGGTGAACGGCCTTCCGAATGATTACGTTTTATTTGTAATTGTAATAAATACGTGCATAACTTACAAACATGCGTAACATTTCCACATTACAAGAAGATTCGGTTGCGTTTTCTTTGTTGCTTTTTAGTCGTTTATATCATATATAGGCCGTAAAAAGTGAATGCTTTTTAGGATAAATTATACAAATTCAAAAATAAATAAAAGGAAGTTTAAGTAGGTTGATGTATAGAACAAAGTCTATATATGCTTCCAATTTTCAACTCGCATTGTTTTGCTGTTATTGTCGTTGATTTTTTCCTACTTATTTGTTTTTGTATTATTCACATTTTTTATTTCTTTCGGTAGTTCTCCCCCCCCCCCCCCGGCTGTTTTTCCCCCTAAGCATATCACACATGACATACCATTGATCAAGGTCTGTGCCCAGTTTATGTTGAGAAAATTAAATTGAATTGGATTTTATAAATTTCATTATGCTTTATTTAGATAAATTCTACATTCACTTGCGTTTACACATATCACTTCTCTACAGCCAAACTCTCTTTCTATTTCTCTCTCACTTTCCCTCTCTCTCTCTCTCTCTCTCTCTCTCTCTCTCTCTCTCTATGTATTTAACGTCTCCTAAGTTGTTCTGTGGAATGCTATACAACCGCACGTGACACTGTTTTGTTGCTCCATGTATACAGCGCCGAAGGTTTCACGTAGATTTCTCATTCATAGTGTACAATGAATCTGTCACTGCCTTTTAATGCCATTTAGTTAAGACATTAATATGATACGATTTTAATTACTTCTAAGATATCTAGTTTTATATTCTGACAAGATTTAAATTAATTCTCTCGCAGCGGCAGAATATGTAGTTAAATTAGATATGACAGAAATAATTTGTTCAAATATACTTCAGCATAACACACACACACACAGCTTGTTTAGCCTCGTGCGGTTTCTCGGTGGAGTAGGCGAGACCAGTATAGCCCAAAGTTGAATTAAATTGAGGTGGCCACTTAAAGTCAGCTGCAAGTCAATATTGTGGACGGGTCCCCAGACTTACGTCTGATAATTTTACTTGTTGCCACATATAGTTAGAGCGGCTATATCAGGACTCCTGTCTCAGCCGGTCATGTTATTCTGACACTGACTCAACCAACAGGGAAGGGAAGGGAACAATAACATTTTCAACGATAGTGGGCTTCGAACCACCTACGAAAGTATCTCTGTTAGAATATGGTGATCGTATCCAAGCAATGTTTTAGCAAAAATTTGAGTGGGACTTTTTTTACTTATCTTTTTTTTTTCGAATTTTCCTTTCGAACCCCGAGAGAGAAGAATCAAAACAAAAAAAAGGAAAAAAGAAACTTTGCTGAAAAGAAATTTGACATCGACAGGCAGGATTATGCCAAATTATATTGACAATTATTTTGATTTTGTTTTTACTTTTAAAAATAAATTATTTGGAGAAACAGTTTGTTTACTGCATAAATCTCAAAGCAAAAATTCCTGACGGAGTTAGAGACTCGAGAAAATTGTAGACGCTTAAAAAAAGCATTTATTATCATCAAACATTATATATGCGCGGATTAAACATCCTTCTGATCTCAAATTAATGTTTCAAAAAAGAACCATTCTGAAAAAAAATAACGTTAGAATTGTCAAAAAGAATGGACTGTGTATAAAGATCAAGTCTATTTTTTTTCATATATTAACGTACAACAACTAAAGGGTACAAAAAACTACAAAGAAAAACAACAAACAATTTCAAAAAGTCAAAAACTAAACCGATGGCAACAAAAATAAAGGTGGACTCTCTTCGCTTTCCTCTACCTCGGCGTTGTAATAAAAACTGAAACGTATCCCAAAAATGTCTAAAAGAATCTTAACAATCATGAAATGGTCAATGTTAATATTCACATTGGTTGTATTTTCTCGGCTCAACCCATCAAAGGATGGTGACAAAAGTGAAGTCGTGAGAACTTCATGACAAGAGATAATGTTTGATATAGTGGACGTCGAAAAGCTGAGAGGTGTTAAAACAATAGAGATAAAATTACTCGATTCAACTGATACTGTTTATATGATGATAAACTAATTAATGCTCTAGACTAAAGATTTGAAGGACGCCTATATCTTGTTAAAGATCACACAGTCTTTTACTCGAAATTTATCCTTGTCAAGTGATACTCTGTTGAACTGTATAAATACCAGCTGATGAACAAAGCTGTCTTTGATTCCAAATCTAGCCGTTTCAAGTGATATGCTTTATAATAATTATATACTGATGGAAAACATTGTTTTTGACTCTATCACTATCCAGTTCGAGCGACCTGACTCTAAAGTATGTCTTGCAGTAGTGAAACTCCCTTAAACTGTTTAAAGATCAACTGATGGGCAATCATGGATTTGAATCCATAGATGATCTTGTCAAGGCCAATGCCTCCCTGGCGCGGACTGCTCCTAATCAAGCCGCTCTGGAACTAGAAGGACACATAGCTCTATGGAAGGACGTAATCTAATCCAGGCTTACCTGCACACACGTAGATGTGCTCCCCGCGCTCGCCCTCCTTGATGATGTAGCAGTTCTTGGCTACTTTCTTCTCGTACATGCAGTCGATGACCTCTCTTAGCTGCGTCATGGCCAGCACCTTGATGAACTCGTTGCCTAGCAACGCATCCTTGATCAGCTGTTTCGACCTGGCAGAGAAAAGTGTGAATAATTATAATGTAAATTCTGAATTTGTTTTGATGCGTAATCTATCATAGTGAGGGAGGAAAGAGAGACCTAATACATGAGGGTGGACAAAGATCGACAGGGGGTTCAGGTGGCGATTAAATGCCTTTTGTTTTAAAAGCCTGAATGGCTAGGTTCAATAAGACTGTTGAAAATTGGTTCTGTTTTTATAAAGCAGCGTAAGCGTATTTTTAGACGGAATCAGTTGTAAGGTAGATAAGACTACATGGTTATTCAGACATGTCAACACATTTGAGCTGTGGCTATTTATACAGGTTAGTTAGACAACTGACATCGGAACTATATTATAACGCGCGGAATGGTCCTGAAACTGCGCTCTATCGACAAGAGAGAGAGAGAGAGAGAGAGAGAGAGAGAGAGAGAGAGAGAGAGAGAGAGAAGGAGAGAGAGATATAGAGAACCTGCGAATGTATGTGTGTGTGTTTGTGAGGTAGAGAGACAGAGATGGAGAGAGGCAGACACACGACCGAGGATAAACGAACTCTGCCCTAACCGATTATTGCTGCTGACACCGACCCAACTAGTAGAAAACAAGGCAGTCCGGTCGGGATTCGAACATAGCACTCTCCAATCTGAAGTCGCGCGATCTATCATTGGGCCGCCTCGTCTGCCGTCTCTTTAAAAAATAAACGTGGCTACGACAAAGTTGATGGTCAACACGCTACTAATAGTGATAATTCTTGCAGTTACGTTTGTCTGCTTGTTTGTTTGTTTGTTTGCTTGCTTGCTTCTTTGGTTGTTCATTGCTTGGCGTCCAACGTCGGCACTATATGGGCTATATTGCGTACAGGCCCTAAGGCTAATGTCTGACAGGTTTACGTGGAAACAGGGTGGGGGCGACCTGAACTCTTGTCTCAGCCTGTCACATTATACTGACACCGACTCAATCAGTACGGGACGAAATCAAACAAATATAGTTATATATAGCTAATCTTTGGATTCGAACCGCGGGCCTGTCGATTGTCGACCACCGCTCCATCACTTGAGCCAGTTCACCGAACCAACCGGTAGTATTTAGTCACGTGAAGGCACAAGTTGAACGATGCCAGTTTATAAACATTCCGACACGTGAGAGATGCGTGCTGAGTGCATCGTGGCCAAAAAAAAAAGAAAAAAAAAAAGAAACAGAAAACTCCATTAAAGAGAGCAAACATTTAATATGGGACTCACGTTGAGAGGTCATGATTAAAACCGATAGGTGTAATGAGGCGGTGTGAGTGGAAGTCGGTTACGGGCTGGAAAATAAAATATAACGCAAATAGAATTTTTTTTACAATGTTGTGTGACTGTGTGGCTCTAAATCGATCCATGCTTTTCCCTTTCAGGTTTCTCTCTCTCTCTCTCTCTCTCTCTCTCTCTCTCTCTCTCTCTCTCTCTCTCTTTTAGACTGTGTGTGTGTCTCTCCGTTTCCTTCACCTTTCTCTGTCTGTCTGTCTGTCTGTCTGTCTGTCTGTCTGTCTGTGTATCTTTGTGTCTGCGTGTCTGTCTGTCTCTCTCTCTTTCTCGCTCTCTCTCTCTTTCTTTCTCCGTTTCCCCCACCTTTCTCTTTCTGTCTATCTCCCTATTTCTCTACCTGTTTCTGCCCGTCTGCCTATCTGTTTGTATCCGTCTGTCTATTTATCTGTCTCCTCTCTCTCACACACTTACTCACTCTCACTCTTTTTCTCTCCCTCCATCGCCTGTTTGCTTGTCCTCTGATATTCTCCCTCATACTCTACCCCTATTTCGCATCTCTGTTCCGTCCACTCTATTTCCAATCCGCAGGCATGCTTCAGGAGACACGGATGTAAATACGATTTCCCTCCAAACATACAATCGTGGGCACACCAAATCAAGTTCCATGTGGAGGATAGAGTAGCCTACGTCCTGGACTTTACCGACCAACCAGCTTGTCAGACAGTGACGTGTCTCCCGATCAGCCATCAGGACAAGTGTGCAAGTCAACTGGCTGAGATTAAAGTCTTTAGGTCTACAGAGATCTCACCAACATGGTCCAAACAGCGATCTTGCTTTGACTGAGCTCGTAGGGAGAAAGACCATACAGTCATACCAAAGGGAAAGTCATGTATTTTGGTTGGAAAGAGCTAAGCCTACTGCTTATAGCCATCCAATAATCTTTAATAAAATTGAGTTAATATATTGAAGTTGAAATATATATATATATTTCTTTTCTAAAATCTGAGTTGCCTTAAATCCAACGTTAGCTCTGTACAGGCTATGTTGTGAACAGGGCCCCTAGAGAACCTTCAATTTTACATGCCGCCACACAGAGACAGAACGTGGAGACCTGGACTTCTGTGGCAGCTGGTCACTTTACACTAGATCTCATCTCAAGAAAAACCCTTTATGGCAAATGGGAACCGAAAGTGGGATTCCTGGAACTTGGTGGGTCATATGGTTAAATTTGGTTTCGAACCCGGACCTCCTATATCAGGAGCCGATACTTTAACCCCAACGCTACCCCACAATTCATTGAGATTCGTTATCAGCATCTATATATAGTTACATAGTACTAATTGATCCAATGAGCTATAGGCCTTTATTCAGAAGAATCCATGATCGACTAGCACCTTCTAGGATAATGATAAGAAAACAGGTTACTAAGTGACGTAATTACATCATTTGTCGGGTAAGCAGTTCTTATTTTTTTTTCCGGAAAGGTAAGTTCTGTCTGTCTTAAAATAATTTAATGGTTAAAATTGGACTTCTAACTTAACATTATGTCGGTATAAAGTTTCAAAGAATAAGCAATAATACATGTATTTAGAAAGCGAGGGCTTAAGATAGAGATGTGCAGAGATAGCTGGATAGAAAGAGGGAGAGAGAGAGAGAGAGAGAGAGAGAGAGAGAGAGAGAGAGAAAAAGAGGGAGAGAGAGATAAATTATGTGGCTGAGCGAGATAGTATGTGTATGTGTTGTACGTGGAGAAAAGGAAAAGAGATACGGAGATAAAAATAAAAGAGAGAGAGAAAGAGAGTGAGAAAGAGAGTGAGAAAGAGAAAGAGAGAGAGAAAGTGTGTGAGAGAGAAGAGATGGTCTCAAATACATAGCAACTGAGGAAAAATTAAAAAGGAAGCAAAACAACCCAGAGCGGAAACATTCTAAAACTTCGCTCCATCTATTGATGCAATAAAGAAGATCAATTAAGTCTACTTTAATTTCACAAGAGCTATTTATGGCATTACTGGTCGAAGGGTTTAATGCAAGCAGCACTGCTTCTCTTGTTGTTGTTTTTTTTTTGTGGGTTTTTTGTAACGAGCTCTAATTAGCGTCCACGTCAGTCTTTGAAAAATATATTCAAGAGAACAAAAGCTGGAGCTGATTAAAATGGAGAAAAACAGATCACAGGGTTATTTGCCGCAGTGAAAAACTTAAGATGTTCTTTATGCCGCTCTTGGCTTTTTTAACTAACCTTTCTAACTAAGAGAGTCTTATAAAATACATGAACATTTTAACTTCTTCCTTTTTTTTAACATGCGTTTCCAATTAAAAAAAATAATGATGAAGTCAGGAGGGAATCCTCTGAGGTATTTTGGTGTTGTTTTGTTTGTTTGTGTGGGTGTGTTTTGTTGTTTTTCTTTGTTTTATAATCCGGCAGCTTTCTCAACGACAAAAAGGTGCCTTGTAGGTAATGAAGGAACTCCAAAATATAGAAACTACACTTACATGAATAACCATTATTTTTGCCCTCACATGCACAACTCCCCTTCCCCCCTTTTTTCTATTACTATCTCTATATCTCTCAGTCTGTCTGTCTATGTCTGTATCTGTCTCTTTCTCTTTCTCTTTCTCTCTATCTCTCTCTCTCTCTCTCTCTCTCTCTCTCTTTCTCTCCCTTTTTCTCTCTCTCTCTCTTTCTCTCCCGTCTCTCTATCAGTATTTCTTCATATTCGTATTTTTTAATAATGTTCTTTCGTTTCCCTTTTTTTTTCTTTTACTACCTCTCCTCCTCACCCTCGGTCAATTACCGCCCTCCACCCCCCCTTCCGTCTCACAGCCAGGATGTGGTATCATCAACCGCTATTCCCCAGCAGTCTATAAACACCGCTCCCGATTGCCGATTGCCTGACGGTAAAACTCGACCCGTCAAAAATATTATTAACAGCATTACACCAGTCTGTCTATCAACACCATAGTGCATTATGGTTAGGTAGCGACAAAAATCACACACAACACTTCAGAGCACGATATAATCATCTCATTCTCACTCAGATCTCCGGTTTATTCAGCAATCACATCTGGATACAAAATTAGTTTCTAATAACTTTTATAACTTTAACTTTTTGAACAGTAGCATGATTTTAAAATAAAATATAAAAATTGTTTCAGATATGCACAAAAACACGAAGGAAATTTACTTGCCGATCCCAGCTTTAAAAGAAAAATAAAAATAAACACAACAACTTCAAAACAAAACAATCGCATGATGTGATGATGTTATCGTAAGCATTATTTGAGAGATAATTTATATTTTCTGTGTATAACAAGTGCGCCTTCTATGTTACTAATTATACCATTTCGCTTCGGTTTTCTAAACAATTAAATCTGGCCACAGTTTAACAGACTTTAAGAAAACACAAATTAAAGAAAAAATATGAAAAAAAAATCAAAGCATAAAAGGGCCAGCCATGTAGCACGCATGCAAAAAAATTGATGGGCATAAATAGTCACCGTTTGGAAACCCTGACTATTCCAAAGAAAAAGAGAAAGACCAAGTCTGAGATTAAGAGATGGAGTTATACATCAGTTCGGATAGCATTGGATGGGGACCACAGAAAATCGTGGTTACTGCAGGTTACTCAAAGATGGTTCGGGAGGGGCCACTCCACAGAGTCAAGCCGCCCAAGATTTAGATTTATATTTCAGAGGAGAAAAAGAAAAGGGAACAACTCGTTCGCGGGTTGGGCAAACTGGAATTGATTTCGGAAATATATAAAATATTAAATTTAACATTTTCGTGTTTTTCGCTCATAGTGTGTTACTTCTTCTGCAGAACGCTGCATTTTTTTCATTCGGCAAAGATTGATTTTTATTATTTTTCGGTTCCGGAATAAACATAGACAGGAAAATGGTTTTTATATAAAAAGAAAAAAAAAAGTTGAAACTTAATGACGTTGGTTGACATTGACTTCCGGCAATACAATTTTCAATTTCGTCTTGCAATCGTTTTAACAAAATCATAAAACCAAAAGCCGCGATATGAAGATGGAGTCATTTGGCTGCTTGATTGAGTTGAGGTTTTCTTAACAGCAGAAAACAGTGTCTTGAGGAGGCTGAGGCATAAATTGTTCCAAATTTGCGATTTTAAGTTATTTTGGGGAGAAGCGTGACTAGGAATGCAGAAATAGATAAACCGCTCCTTAAATCCTAAAGCCACTGGCACTCCTAATAACGTATCTCCAATGGAAATGCGTTATTAGGTGGGCCGATGAACAGTGAGGAAAATCGTTGAATAAATACATAAATAGGCTATGAATAAATATCTATTTATAAGAGAGGTAGAGAAATAGCAAGATAGCGCTAAAAGGGAAATAGACAGAAAACAGATACATAGATAAATATATAGAAATAACGATAGATGGGTGGATAGTATAATAGACAGATAAATAGGAAGATAGAGAAATAGATAGATAGATAGATAGATAGATAGATAGATAGATAGATAGATAGATAGATAGATAGATAGATAGATAGATAGATAGATAGATAGATAGATAGATAGATAGATAGATAGATAGATAGATAGATAGATAGATAGATAATTTTATTTAAAGTTTAGATGATATCAGCAATTTTGATCCAAATCTGTAATAAACAGAAAAAAACATTCCTCAATATGAAATATTAACAAAAAAATGCCCAGGTATGTTTCTAATCTTATCTGAAGCTTTAATGTAAAACACGCAATTCGAAAGGTCTAGCTATTTTTCTGCGACGGTTCTGGCTCCTCTAAAAAAAATAACAACCAGTAAAGCAGGTATTCACCAATACAGAAAAAAGGCTTCAGTATTTTTTACACCATAAAAATAGTAATCGTTTTATTTTCAGTTTAGTTTACTATTGTTAGTGAGCCTATTAGTCTTATTTAACACGAAGCGCCCGCCGAATCCATCCTTGCTTTCTTGTGCGTGTAAAAAAGATTCGCACAGTGGGGTGTTTTGATTTTTCAACCCGCTGAAATAGCCCTCTCTGAAATATATCTTAATTTCTGTCTCCTATGGTGAGAAAGCTAGACTTCACTGGTCCATCTTTCCCCCGTTGTATTTTTTTCGTCTTAAGCTTTTCATAAATAGTTTTTTTTCCTCCAGCATGATTTCGCCCTTTCGCCCACCGAGCTCTCTGTCTATCTCTTCTCTCTATCTCTCTTTCTCTCTCTCTCTCTATCTATCTCTCTCTCTATCTCTCTCTGTCTCTAGTAAAGTAGTCAGTTGTATGTGACTGGCTGAGACAGGAGTTATGTTACCCTCGTCCTGTCTTTTTTGTAGCACCACATAAAATTGTCAGACGCCAGTCTTGTAATCCGTCCACTATATAACCTATACGATAGTGCTAATGATGGACGTTAAAACCAACTCAACTCTCTCTTACTCTCTCTTCTCTCACTATCTCTCTCTCTCTGTCTCTCTGTCTGTGTGTGTGTGTGTGTGTCTCTCTCTCTCTCTCTCTCTCTCTCTCTCTCTCTCTCTCTCTCTCTCTCTCTCTCTCTCTCTCTCTCTCTCTGTACGCAGTTTCTTACTTTCACTCTAACCCAAGACTGAAATCGTTTGTTTTCGTCAGTTCCAATTTCTGTTCCCTATGATCTCAATTACATGGTAGCTCAGGTTAAAATGGAATGGCATTCTGAGTTAAACAGAACAACATTGTCCAGTTCTAGAAATACCTGTGATGTTCAAACAATGGTATTGATCTTCAGGTCTTAACAAAGACCTGGTAATGTTTTCTTCATTTTAAAACTCATACCTTTCATTTTTATTTAGTTAGCGATTTTACCAGGAAATGGAAAATATAAACAATATAACTATGACGCCAAATGGGCGCGGAGGGGATGAGTGTGGGGGACGTTGATTTTGGTCTTCCAATCGGGAAGTCTTTGGTTCTAGACCCCACGATCCTTCCATTCCCGCCCCCCCCCCCCCCCCTCTCTCACTAGTTGCGTCTGTGCCACTGAAATGTGACAGGTTGAGACAGGAGTTCTGGTATACCAACCACTCTCTCAGTGTGTCAGCAAGTAATCGTCAGACAATAGTCTTGAGACCAGTCCATACTACAGCCTTGTTGTTGAAGTTGGACATTACAGAATCAACTCTACTGACCTTAAAGTAATAGCAATCTAAGTTAAAGATATCAACTTCCAGATACCGTTTGAACAGTTTTAGTTATCTTTACTAATACCCAATACGTAGTAGTTTTCTTTATTTCTAATGCAAATAACAGAAAGATCTTTTAAGATTTTCACAACAGAAGTAATATCTTAAAACATTTGACCTTGCGTGTGGCATGATGATTTCAAGTGTTGCGGTAAACATGGCATTACGATCTCCCCCTTGGACGCTGTTGAACGATGTCATTAGACTGAAGCCGGACAAACACTTCAAGGATGGCTGGAGAGTGACCATCGGCTGTCTCGAGAAGTTCATGTTTATCTTTGACTGCCTGTACGTCTCTAGACAGTGATGCCCAAACTGAGATTGGCCGGGCTTAACGGCAGTCAAATAAGGACAGACTATGAGATCGTACCAGTATTTTTGTGAGTTGGTTCCTCAACACCCAAAGTCATACGCATAATGCACAGGCTGACAAACAAGCTAAAAGGGCAATCTAAATCTTTCAATTCTATTTTTTAATGAATGTAAACAATGGTAAATGCGTCAAAGAGTTATAAGATTAAAAGCAACTGAACTAAGTAATAATATTTTATAATCTCTATATACGTATTTCAAGCCTGAAAGCCAGAGAATTAAGAAATAATTCACTCAGACATTAGAAGCTTTTCTTTCCTAAACCAAAAAAGATTAACCAGATTTCAACAAATCCGCAAAGATAAGATTTTATGTATCAGGCAACATGCCCGTAGATTGTCAACAGAAAACAAAAATAAACTCGAGAGTTTAACCTGTTGACAATTTGCCGTTTCCATGGAGTGTGTGACGTCCTTTTTTAATTCTTGTTGCCAAAATACAGCTTGGTTGAAATAAGTTAATGCGATTGCGTCTGAAGACAATGTCATATAAACATCCAGACATGACCCGTAAGATAGTAAGTCCATGCCGATAAATTAGAGGTGTTAGTCTAAGACTAGGGCCTGGTGTAAGCTGCATGACGTGCGACTTGCTAAACATCTCTAAAACATTTAGTAAGGGCCACAGAAAGCTCGTTATAGTTACTATGGAGGTTGTTATTGCATTTAACATTTTTGCGTTAACTGCGGGGGTTTACTCAAAAGAAAACTAACATGTTTACGTCGAAATAAATACGTCAATAAAAATACTGTACTCATGACAAATCCTTGAAATCGTTCATGATCTGATGCCGCAGTGCAAACTACAAAAACAATATTAAATTGTTTTCTTTGCTGTTTAAAATTTTTTGATCCATTTGGAACGGTTTTTGAAGCAATCATGATCATAAAAATACTTTTATATAACAAGATACTACAATAAGTCTCGGCCCTTGTTTTTCGAAAAAACTTAAAGCGTTTTATTTAGGTAAACGCTCAACATAATTAAAGAACTCTACAAAAAGAAAAAAAAATAATGATGAACTCAATATTATTTTATTAATATGGACGACTCTTTAGCTCCCCCTACTGCAGGTAAGTGAGATATCTTAATATCTTAATATCCAGTTTTTGGGTGCAGCCGGACTAATACTATATGTCGAAACTTCGATTTTAGACATGGAAAAACATGCAAAATGTAAAATACTTGGTTGGCAACTTGGAACAAACATTTCACACAATGAGGATTCAAATCAAATTGTTATAAATATTGTAGCTATTGTTCGTAGAAAGATTGAACGACCAATGTTGTATCCTTGATTGATTATAAAACAACACATGGATTAAAAAGCAGACACAAAATAAAAAATAGATTGGCTGGCTTTATAGCAAGAATGTCAGGTAATCTATGAATATAAAAAGTCCCCGTTTTGGCAAACTAAAAAGACTTTCAAGAAAGAAGTGGGAAGATCAAGCCAAAGACTGAGAGATAACATCAGTTTGTTTTCTAGCTCATGTCGACAAATAGCAGAGAACAATTTACCTGAAAACATGCGCTTGGCGCATACCATCATCACGTTCAAATCAGATATTTGACACCAGTAGACTTGATTTAACTTACAATAATAAGTGCTCCACACCGTCTCTCTTCCACCGATTTTCACGGGCTTGGTGATAATAATAATTAATCCTATTGTAATAAAAAATCTCTAGAATGATATCAATCGATGCTTTTCTCAGCCACTGGTGACTAATAAAATTCCAGACAGACAATTTTATTTGTAACCGAGTAACGATAGAGTCGGGTCGTATGTCCAGTTAATTAGGGCGGGATTTTCGCCAAGATTTGACCAGATCGAGCCAGTAATCCTCTCAATCAGTGCGAGGTGGAAACCATAACTGGATTTCCCTGCCCGAGGATTCATCAATAATTAATCTACGATTATGCCCAACGGCTCAGCGTTATTGCCTCCGAGCATGTCCCGCCTCGGGTAAACTCCCAGATACTCTGAAGGCTGTTACCTTTTTTAGCCAATCCCATAGATAACTAGGTTACTTATAAATTATATCACCAATAGTTCAGGCGATTAGAATACAGGGTTGACAAAAGGAGGCCAACAGTTCGAATCTCTCACATGCCTGTTTCTGAAACACAGGAAGCGTTAAACTAATCAAAGTTATTAATTTATTTTACATTCTCCGTGTGATAGGTGGTATTTTTTTTTGGAATTGTACGCCTTGATCATAAATTGAACGCAATTTATCGCGATATATGTGACGTTTGGTGAGAAATATTTAAAAAAACTTACTGGCCCAGTTAAAAAATCTGGCAGGAAATAATATTGCTGATTCCAAGTGCGTATGATTATTTCTGATTCAAGAACGATTGCTACAGTCATTCACGTTGGGGCAAGTTCATTAAGAGTCAATTTCAAAAGTCGAAGAGGGAAATATTTACTCATATTTTTTTATCAATAAAACGAATTGTATGGGGGGGTCTCGTTGCACTGTTTCATTTGTGACAACATCAAAAAATTGCCAGACGTCAGTCATGAGGTATGTCCGCAATATAGACTATATAGTGCTAACTTTTTTTTAAAGGTTGAGTTGCCTAAAATCCAACGCTAGCACTTTACAGGCTATACTCTGCACAAGGTCCCGAGACTAGCTTCTGACAATTTTACATGCCGTCACACAGAGACAGAGCAGGGAGACCTGGACTTCTGTCGCAGCAGGTCACATTATACTAGATCTCATCTAAAAAAATCCTTTATGGCGAATGGGAACCTAAAGTGGGATACCTGGAACTTGGTGGGTCATATGGTTAAATTTGGTTTCGAACCCGGACCTCCTATATCAGAGGCCAGTACTTTAACCCCAACGGTACAACGTTCCCCACAATGCAATGAGATTCTTTATCAGCATCTATATATAGTTACATAGCACTAATAGATCTTATGTGCCACAGTCCTTTATTCAAAAGAATCCATGATCGACCAGCATCTTCTAGGATAATGATAAGAAAACAGGTTACTAAGGGACGTAATTACATCATCCTTTAGAGGTGTGTGGGTCGGAAAATGTGTGTTCTTCACCCCCGTCAATAGACGCGCATTGCCTTGGGCACATACCGTAATTGTTGTCTTTCTGCTTCATACGGTCGTAATAAATGGGACGTACGAAATATCGATTTACCTCGGGTAGGCAGTTCTATTTTTTTCAGGAAAGGTAAGTTCTATCTGTCTTAAAATAATTTAATGGTGAAAATTGGACTTCACACTTAGCATTAAAATCAGAGAATAAACCATAATACTTGGAGAGCGAGGGCTTAATATAGAGATATACAGAGATAGGTGGATAGAAAGAGAGAGAGAGAGAGAGAGAGAGAGGAAGAGGGGGTGAACTGGCTGAAGTGGTAGAGCGTTGTGATCCAGATCGAGAAGTTCGTGGTTCGATTTCCACGATCGATCTAACATTTATTTGTTATTTCATCCCCTAATGGTTGGGTTGAGATCAATAAAATGTAACCGATTGAGAGAAGAGTCCAGGTCTCGTTGCACTGTTTCATTTGTGACAGCACCAAAAAATTGCCAGACGTCAGTCATGGGGTATGTCCGCAATATAGACTATATAGTGCTAAGGTTGGACGTCAAGCAACCAACTCAAACTCAAAACCCAATTGTACTCACCCCCCCCCACACACACACACACAAATTGAAACATTGTGACAAATGTACAATAAAAAAAACTAACCTGTTGCGTGGCAACTTCACCGACTTATGTGAGTCAGTATGAGGTCTTAAATATTTAAAAGGATGAAAAACATGTACAGAATAGGCAGACTGGAAGTCGGTCATCTCTGCCAATAAGTATAATGTATGCGAACACGTAGAAATAGCAGCTAGCCGGGGATCAGAGTTTTTAAATGATCATTTTTAAACAATTTACAAATCAATCAATTGGCATACGGGGACTGACATTTAAGTAAAAGTCTAAAGACACTAAATCTAAGATATGTTAAATACACTGATGGATACCATTTATTCGAAAAATACTGAAGTCTGAATGGTGAATACATTGTGGAGAGAAAAGAATTTAATACCTAGAGGGTGGAAATAAGACGTTCGAGTGTGGCTTTTAAGATTAGTTTGATACTTGAGATGACAGAGCGGCAGGGTATCGTTTCGTGTTAAAGTTCGAGAGACTATGCTTTGCAAGAGGATAGGTTTACTCATATATTATTAAGCAATATGTTAGAATTTTAGAGGCCATTTCATAGTAACAGCAGCAATATCATGGGGTATATCAGCTTCAGCTTTTTAGCTTTCAAATAAAGTGTTTACACTCGCGGTGTCGATGTAAGATTAGATCTACGCGATGCGACTGTTTTGGGCTAAAACTTGGTCTTTTTCCCTGCTAATTTCCTCATCTTCCCGTCCCTGTTCTTTCTCCTCCTTCCTCCTATTTCTCCTCATCATCCTCCTTACTCCTCTTTCTTCTCATCCTCCCCTCCCTCCTCTTTCTCCTCATCCTCCCTTCCCTCCCTTTCTCGTCCTCCTCCCTCCCCTTTATACTCTTTATTCCCTCCCTCATATTCCTCTTCACATTCCCCTTCCTCCTGCTTCTCCTCTCCATCCTCTTCTCCTCAGAGAAAGCCACCGGGGCCAGTCGCCAGTTGCGGACCATAAGGAAGATTGATAGTTTCTTATGAGTTTGGTAATCCCGCCACCCGTAGAAAGCCTGGCCATACACCCCGGGGTGTATAGACGCGTATAGATGTGTATAGTTATGTATGGATCTAGTTGTATAGTCCGTGATACAGGGAGAAACAGTGCGGAGAAGAACTGCCCTGACGGTGCTCATATCGATTTCTGATTGGAATTTTCCGGCCGGTAAGCTCTTACATCACTCTTTCTCGGCATGGATGATTGTGTAGATCTAGATCCGTTTGATTTGTCGTATGTATATATGACCACGAGTATTGTAAATGTTCTAGATGTTGTTTTTTTCATTGTTGTTTTTTTTTCTTTTTATTGTTAATTGTGTTATTGTTGTTATTTTTGCTGTTGGTGTTGTTGTTGTTGTTGTTGTTGTTGTTGTTGTTGTTGTTGTTGTTGTTGTTGTTGTTGTGGCTTATGCTATTCTTGTTGATGAATCAAATGTAACATTTGAGCGTAAGGATGTGCTGTCACCCAGCATTCATAATTGTCTTGGTTTGTTATTTATGCCACTGCTATAGACACGTCATGCGACAAATACATGTTTATCTTCGCTTTTATTTCAGAATTATGCTAAGGTATTGATAGTTGACGGTGACACTTTAATGTGTGATTTTACATTCAACATCACGTTTGGAATCGTATAAACTAAAATTTCGAATGGAAAAAATGTGCATACATTTTTATTCAGCAAAGAAAATATTTCTCAGGCTCTTTTTTTTAATCAAATTCAGATTTTTTTTTTGTGAAGACAAAAAATGTGCGTGCAAGTATGCATGTGTGTGTGTATGAAAGAGAGAGAGAAAGAGAGAGAGAGAGAGAGAGAGAGAGAGAGAGAGAGAGAGAGAGAGAGAGAGAGACACAC
>RQTK01000235.1:260729-287008 GCA_003991915.1 Elysia chlorotica | reverse complement strand
AGACAGACAGACAGACAGACAGACAGACAGACAGACAGACAGACAGACAGACACAGACAGACAGACAGACATAGACAGCCAGACATAGACAGTCAGACACATACAGCCAGCGATAGACAGACAGACTAACAGACAGACAGTACAGACAGACAGACAGACGGTAGACATATATACAGACTTTGTTTTGTTTTTTATTTTCGATGTTACATCTGTTTTCCCCGATACGTGGCATTATAATCACCGACCTGATAATGTCAACTTGGATTTGTTATTTGTGGGAAGAGAAGAAGTACATGCCTGTGTTATTTCAAAGTCAAGATCCATGACTGGGTAGAAAGCCTAGGATCATTTCATTAAGTATAATTATAATCTATACTGTGAAAAAATAACGCTCTGAAGTGCAGGTAATAATATCGTTACTAGATTTGTGGGGGTTGTGCCGTCATCATTAAAACTCTTTAAGCCTTTTTAAAAAAAATTTCGAGTATTCCTTACTTTTAAAAACTGAAAATTGAAACTAAATTTTAGAAACCATTGGATGAGCAACGCGGGTTACATATCGGTGGACGGTCATCAATAGTCTCTTCGAAACAAAAAAGTGTCTCAATTTTATGCAATGGTTCAAGTATGGCGTTATCTATTTTAACCGGACGCTATTTTCCTTCATCATTAGTTTTTAGCACCGCAGGCTAAAAAAAAATGGTGTCTTTTTCTCCCGAAAACTTGGATCGTTCTAAAAGAATCAAAATTTTGGGCAGCACTTTTTTGTGTGCAACATTTTGTTGTAAGTTTGACTAAAAATATCTAAGGGAGCTTTGACAATAGTGCGCTTTTTCAACGTTACCTGGCGGCAATAGTGTGTCTAGTAAAATCAACGGCACCCCACTGAATTGCAATTTTAATAAGTATCAAAACTTTGTGCACACAAAAAACTAACCTTGAAGTATGCACTTCGTACATTCAATCTTTACTGTGCAATGAAGAAATCTTTATTGGCAGCTTTGCATTATTTTTATGTAAAAAGTTAAAGTCACATTTGGTAGCATTTTTTGTGTTGAAAATGGGCGTAGTACCTCATAAGCATTTCAATGAAAAGACAATACAATATTTTATAATTTCCTTTTTGGTGACAGTCTTTTAATTCACTACGTAATGACGTATTATATTAAAACAGATTCAAGACAGCATTGTTGTTGTTGTTTTTTCGTATAGATTGATTGCAACAATATTACGATTTTGCTCCTGTGTTATAGTTTAAGCAAATGTGGTGTGGCAACTTTTTGTTCGAATTTTCATCAACAATTATAATTAAAAAAAATACAAGTAGGGTCTCCATTACTTATTAAACCTATTGTTACATTCAAAATGAAAATTGTTTCAGAAGAGCAAAAAAGCTACTTAAATTTTATGCGCTTTAGCTGTTTGTTTGTTTGTTTTTGCTATTTTGTGTTGGTTTTTTTTTTCGTTCTGTTCCAGGTCTTTATACCGTTTGTTTTATGTTGTTGTTGTTTTTCCACCAAAATGAAAAGGTTTTTAAAAGAGTTTTAAAAGCCATTTAATTCTTTTACGGTTTGTTTTTGTTTTTGTTGCTCATGTTTTTTTTCTTTACATTTCGACTGCAATGACTTCGCAGAGATAAACGTACCGGCCGAGTTCAATAGACTGTTCGTTATGGCCTCGAGAGGCTAACCATTATTGGATTTTCTCGTGTCGTGGAGAAGTCCCAAAGCTTTCCTAAAATCATTACCCGCTTGGTGATAGCGAAGGGGGAAGAATTTCACCACAAACAGTAAAATGGTCTTGATCAGCCCAGATCTATCCTCAGGTTTGTATAGAGCTGATCTCCCCCTTCTCTTTCCCCAAAGAGCCGATCGCCGGCCGCTAACCAATGGGAACAGACGGGGAACGGAAGCAGTTCCTCTGTGAGCCAGTTTTCTTTTGCCGCGGAGTTAGAAATTTCCTGGGTTTAATTATTCTCGGCAGTTTCTCCCATGCCGTTCCGCTGGGAGACTCTGGCAGTACCCAACCTTTCTGCTTCCACGCCTTGAATGAAACGGATATATCGGAGAGATCGAGAAGGTCAAAGGATGGCGGGAAATTTCTCCCAAGTAGCACGCAGAGATGAACGATTGGGAGCTAGCTCGGTGTTTTACAGTCGCGGAATGTTTGTCTGGGGTCGTTAACCACAAATACAGACCCGCTGAGGTATTGGCAATATGCCCCCCCCCCTTCTTTGCTGTCCAATGAATTGGTTTTTACATCCGTACAAATGGAAAACTTTAGTAGTGAAGAATTTAGCATTATTTAAGGGACAGCTCTGAAATTATGCTAAACGTAGTCTTTATCGATAAAGATGAACATTTTGGCTCTTTTTATTGCCTAATTCAGATGTGAATGAGAACCAGTCCTTGCTCTGAAATAATGAATTTTTCTTCTCAAAATAAATAAGAAATTTTCGCAAGCCTCATAAATACATCGTTTGTTGTTGTTGTTTTTTTCGTATTTCCTGTAGCTTCTGTGCGAGAAACCAAATTTGTATCGAAATAGTTAAGTAAAAGTTTCAAGTTAGAAACGCCAGTAAATAGGACTTGTAAATACATAAGCATGAATCCAATAAATTAATTGCACTTGGAAAGCTTATAATTAATTTTTAAAAACACAAACAAATAAGTTTAAAACAATCATTACAAAACCATACGAATTAACAGCGATTAGTCCTTTATTTTTTTTTATCCAAAACTTTCGTGTTATTTATTTTTAAATGAATACACGGCCATAATTATAAAGACATGAGTACATTATCAAAGCTCACGTTTTTGACAAATGACTCAATGTCTTATACAATTTTCACAGGTGGTCTATCGCACTCTCATAAGGCAAAGACGATTTTAACCATTTCCAGTACACCTATTTTTCTCCATCCAATGTCTTGAAACAAGTGTTACTGTATGGCGGTGTTTATTGCACTCACTAGTTTTGATGACGTAAGTACAACGTTGTGCTAACCTACGACTCGTCTTAACATTGCAATTATAAGAAAGCCTACGATGAGTTGTAAGCTACCGCGACCTTGTACTTGTGATCCGTAACAGGCTAATACGACGTACGGTATTAAATCTGATATATTGCATGTGTTTATAAAGCTATGAGGAACTTTAACATAATTATAGGCTACTAGATTACAATATAAATGGGAGGGGGGCTGAGATCATATAAATCGCTTGATATTGTGTTTGATTGGTATCAAACCTAGGATTATAATTATAAAAAAGAGATATAGCAGAGCACAAACTCAGTCAGCTACTGGTGGATAACATGTACGCTCATTCATTGAAGAAAGTAAGGCTCTTTCACAGTGGAATGTCTCCTAGATCTGAGGAAAGAAATCCTCTATGATGATGGGATCCCATAGCGGGATATCCGGCCCATTGTCGGCCTCGGTCTCGATACATGGCATCGGCGGAACCGGTACGGGAAAACGCTACCGTCAGAGCTGGGCTCGAACCAAGGACCTCATGCCTGGCAAGTCGAAACTTCCAGCTACCGAGCCTGTTGCTCTGTTTTACGTCGCTTTCCTTGTTTGTATGCATTATATTATTTTGAGAAAACGATAATTTATGTTTATTATTTTTTTTCACTTGAACAAAAAATGAGTCTGCAGATACGATTTGCCCTGCCTATTAGGTATTGATTTTTATCGGGTTCTGTGTAGCCAGCTACTTTAATCGCAATTTCATAAATATTTTTCGATCGCATACAATCTACCGCTTATTTTGTTCCTATTCAGGGTCCTTGGGTAAAACGTGAAGCCAGATAAAATGGAACTTTTACATTTCTATAATCAAGCTTCAAATAAATATTCACAAAATGATAAAACCCGTGTCAGTTGACCAGTGAACTTAACAATCACGCCATCTTTTATACCATACGTCATTTCGCGATCAATGTTGTTTGTTTTTTTTCTGTTTTTTTTCCATTTACCTTGGAATGTCCGGGCAAAATTAGATAAAAGAGACAGAAAGACGACTTATATTACGCTAATTACAGTACTTTTCAAAGTCACTATAATTATAATTTAGCGGCGTGTGACCTTTCGTAAAGTACATAAAAATCAGGCGCGGCTAAAGCTGTTTCCTACGTCACAATCAGGCTCTCGGCGCATGAAAAAGAGGAAATAAGGGGTAGGGTAACACAGACAGAGACAATGAGGAAAAGAATGAATTTGATTTGGTAAAGAGGTAAATGTCATATTATGGAGACAGAAATGGAGAATTACTCTGGGGAGAAACAAGAAGTATGAATTGAGGGAGGGTGGGGGTGGAGAGATGGAAAAGAGAGACAGAGATAGAAGCAGACAGACAGACAGACAGACAGACAGACAGACAGACAGACAGACAGACAGACAGACAGACAGACAGACAGACACACAGACAGACAGACAGACAGACAGACAGACAGACAGACAGACAGACAGACAGACAGACAGACAGACAGACAGACAGACAGACAGACAGACAGACAGACAGACAGACAGACAGACAGAGAAAGAGAATTAGGGCATTGTCCTTAAGTAGATGTCTGATGGAATAATTGAGATCCAAACAATTGGTCATTCCCGCTAGCTTCTTGACCGCACTGCTCGAGAGTTTATTTCTGTAGGAAATGTGAAATGCTCTGGTTTGCCCTATTTCCACAAATAACACAAATATACATGCAAATCGGGGACCTATACATATTGGAAGGGGGAGCTTTCTTTACGGAACAGGCTTATCAAAACAGTTACGTGAAAACTCAGTGATGGATGGTCTATTACATATTGGAATACTGAAGGTTTAGACAAATAAATGAACCATTGTGTCAATATAATATATTTTTTTACAGTATAGAAAGATAGGTAAAGATACATTTTGAAAGGAGATATAGATAGATAGATAGATAGATAGATAGATAGATAGATAGATAGATAGATAGATAGATAGATAGATAGATAGATAGATAGATAGATAGATAGATAGATAGATAGATAGATAGATAGATAGATAGATGGACCTGGGGGAGGCACATACACACAGCAGGCAAAATATTGCTCTTCAACCTATATCGAAATAAAGCGAACGAGCGCTACTATCTACTATCTAAGTTTGTATGATCGTATACACCATAAAGTTGCGGCGCTCAAGAGAGCAGGAGACAGTTATGTCTTCAGGACTGAGGAGATGGTCTGGCTTCGTCCCGATATTAGAGGTCTAGCGATAACGGGACTCGTCGTTGTTGCTGTTGAGTTGGTTTAACGTCTAACATCAGCACTATATAGGCTATATTGTGGATGGGCCCCAAGACGGACGTCTGACAATTTTATGTGCTGCCACACACGAGACAGGGCGGGGATACCATGACTTCTGTCTCAGCCGGTCACATTTAACTGACACCGACTCAACCAGTAGGGAACGCAATCGCCAGGAATCGAACTCGGACCTTTTGCGTCGGATGCCGATGTTTTACCCCCGACAACGGAACCCATGTTGACAACGAAAACGATAGGTTAAGAAATCTGCACTGGCTTTCAAGCATAGCTCTAGCGTAGACTTACGAAACCAATGAGATTTGAGAAAGCCCAATGTCTACATGACGTGATTGTTTCATCTATTCTTATCCCTGTTGATCGCATGGCCTCCATTGTGCGCCCGGTGACTGATAGGTAAGGCTGGCAATATTCACGCGGTTATCGATGGGGTAGGGGGAGGGGGAGGGAGGGGCTAGATGAAGGCAGAGACGAGAGCGAAGAAGATGAACTAAAGGGGTCTCGGGGCCTATCTCTGCCGATCAATAAGAAAAGCCGGGATCCAAGATCTGGGACCAGGACAAACAGCCGTCGATATGTAAATGAGTTAGACGCCGCGAACAAAGGGTTAAAAAAATAATAGCATTTCAAAGTCATTTCCTTTTGTTGTTCAGTATTGCCCACCTTTGAATAAAACTGGTGGCGTTGTGTAGGGTCAAAACGGAATTTGCAAAAAAAGTTAACATGATAATTTCTTATATTACTATTCAATTATTTAATCTAATACAAATAAAAAGCTTTACAGATGATGGGTTGACACTGTAACTCTCCTTTTGCTAAAAGATTTTAGTCTGCTGATTCTTTTCTTTCTTCCTCTCCTTTCTTTTATCATTCTCCTTCTCCTCCTTTTCATCTTTTTCTTCGTCCTATCCCTGGTGTTCTTCTTCCATACTCTCCCCATTCCCTCCGAGTCCTCTTCCTTCTCCTCCCTGTTTGAAAGAGTTTTATAAATAGAAACCTCTGGCGAGTAATTAGGCTAATCATAGCAAGTCTCCCCCAAGCTCTTGACTTAATTCCACTTCGGACTCAATACTAAAGGTACACCAAATCCATGTTTGCACAATGGTAGTCATTAGTTCCAATAACTGCGGCTTCTTCCAAGCTCGTTTAATCAGGACAGGTAAATTAATTTTACGCGGCCTGGTGAATTATTAACGAAAGAACGGGGTAAGCCAAATAGGGGCTTTGAATAGTGTGGCAATAAGAAAACTTTTAATTAACGGATCCTATCGGAAAATTGCGGTGGCGAAGAGACGTGGGGGCTGTAAGCTTGATGGACAGATGATAAGCAGTAGCGTAGTAGTCACGAGGTAGTTGGTCAGTAAATACAGCTTGTTACTTTGTGTTCAACATTAGTCACTTTAAATACTATTTGTAGACGGGGCCCTAGACTAACGCCTGACAACATTATGTGCTGCCAAACAGAGACAGTGCTTGGACTCCTGTCTCAGCTGGTCAATTTATACCACGCCCGACACAACCAGAAGAGAAGAGACGTGAGGTTTTGTAGCCGTTTTAGAAAATTAAACAGCAGAAGTACTTGCAAATGAGTTTCGCGGGGAGTGCAGGTGCGCGGGCAATAATTATCTGAACGGTGAGAGTGCCAGGTGGTCCAGGGGTGCAGCACTAGGTTTTAAATTTGAAGGTTGCGGGTTGGATTGTCTCTGTTTAGACGGCCTTAGTTTCTTCACTGGTTGGGTAGTACTGAGGGTGTGAAACTGAGAGGCAGCCATAGATGCTATTAATAGACATCTGTCGAGGCAGATCCATAGAGAGCAGTGAGGGGCCAAGGAGATATAGAAGTGGAGCACGCGGGTTTAAATCTAAAGGCTGCGTGTTAGATTGCTGCCCAGGCCGCCTTGTTCACTCCCTGGTTGGGTCGCCGTTTGCGAATCTCATAGAAACGATAAACGACGAGATAGCTTAATTTTCTCCGATTTGATATTATCTGACGTAGGATTTCTGGGGAGGAAGATTTAAATATGGAGATGTGTTGATATGAATGCGAAGAAAATTCATGTGTTGATTGCTGGGGGATCCTTTCATAGCTAAAGAAAAAACCCTCCTCCTGAGTACATGCAATTATTTTTCACATTAATAAGCATAAAAGTCATAGTTATTTCTGGTCGAAGGAATTTGAGCTCTCTCTAATTTAACGTCTCTTAAGTTCATAAAGAAGATCAGATATGGCGACGGGATCATAGGGTCTTTGATGTAGATTAATTAAAAAACAAACTTCATGATTCACTGCATTCCCCAGAACGTTCAATGCGTTCTCTTATCTTCGCTTTATAAAACTAGCACATATCTCAGGGCATAAGATTGTATGTACTTTGATATAATGAGGAATTATTCCCAAGGGAATATGCGTCATGCAGTTTTATTACTTCACTCTATGTTTTCTGCAGCTCAGCCATTAACGGTTGTGATGACCTCAAAACTTAAAAATTAATGAGGGTTCCATTGAGTGTACATTGACAGGCCCAAAGAGGCTGCACAGAGTGGGCCGCATGGAATTGCAGATTCTTTTACCTCTCTGTGTCTCTGTCTCAGTCCATTTGTGTGTCTGTTTGTCTCTCTCTTTTTTCACTCTCTCTATTTCTCTCTCTCTTTCTCTTTCTTACTCTCACTCACTTTACCCAATTCTTTCTCTTTTTCTCCCCCTCTATGTATCTATGTATCTCTCAGTTTCTCTCTCTATCTCTCTCTTCCTCTCTCTATCTCTTTCTCTCTCTCTCTCTATTTCTCTCTCTCTCTCTCTCTCTCTCTCTCTCTCTCTCTCTCTCTCTCTCTCTCTCTCTCTCTCTGGAACCAGTCCAGCGTAAAACATGTACATGTATTTTATAAAAGGAAGCTTGCGTGGATTTTCTCTTATGGCTGTTAACCAACAGTGCCAAAAACAAAACAGAAAACAGCTATTGATTCTTCGTACAGATTACTGTGTTGGAGGGCCTAGTTAGGTGTTTTAGTGTAGACTTTGACGAAATCGATATCGCAGAATTAATAGTAAGAATCACACTGGACATTGCCAGAGTTAGGAGCTATCCGCTCGGGAGCCCGAAATGGACGCGGACAGCGGCCTGCGGTTTCTGTCTGACGTTAGTCTATGGACGTCATCGTTACGTCTAGGACCAGGCACCGCTCCTAAATCGTAGGGTTAGATTTGTATTTGTGTCTTAGCGTCCATCGTAAACACCTAGGATCGTAAGTACAATTGGTTCTTAAAGTTTCAATTGGATTCTGAACAAAATTGATACATGTACCATACTATGGAAACCTTATGTGGTAGATGTGACATTGAGGTATGCCATTTAGAACATTAAAAATAGTCTATGGTTGCCATGCACTTTTAAAACTAAGTCTACCATGTCGCAGCTTATGTAATCTACTACTCTTCCGTTACTGAGACCTAAATTTTCGCACATTTTAGCTAATGCAAGGTGAGGCACAATAATATTATTAATATGGACTCCAGTCTAAGGTGTGTAGGTTGAAAGCGCGAAGGTTGCAGCGAAAAATAGGAAATGAGATTTTACACAAACATTTATTGTGTGACTTTCTAGGATGACATGAGTCTTTTTCAACATTGAGAAACGCCAGTGTTATTTTGTAGTAATTTTTTCCCGTTTGCAATCTTTCTGTTGGCTTTGGGAGACTAGAACAATTATCATCGTTATTTATTCGTCTTCGGGCGCTAGTTTTGTCTTTTTAAACATGACTTCCAACTATGTGATTTTTGGGGGGGGGGGGTTAAATAATAGAGCGTTGTACTCCAGATTGGGAGACCCGCGGTACGAATCCCATGATCAGGAGATTTATTTGCCCAATCTCGTCCTCTGTAACTGGTTAGGTTGGTGTTAGTATAATATGACCCTCTGAGTAGGAAGTCACGGTATCCCCGCACTGTCTCGTGTGTGGCAGTCTTGGGGCCTCTCCACAATATAGCATATATAGTGCTGACGTTGGACGTTAAACCAGCTCAACTCTTCTCTTCCAACTACTTTACATAACTTTTGGTGAAACTATATTCCTCACACAATGCTGCGTTAAGACAATAGAAAGAATAAAATTAAAGAAACTATAAAATTCGACCGCAGTAAACAGCAAACCATGCGATAAACAAAGTTTAACCTGAACCACAACAAAACACCATTCGCGACAAACACGGATTAAAAACTGAGAGATATTAATAAACAAACAAAAAAACAAAACAAAAAACGAAAACCAAGGTCGTAAAATGAACGGTAATGCCAAAACCTAACACCTGTAACGTCTGTTGCCATGGTAACAGCCCATATAATAAGACCAATTCGTTCAGTTCGATGGTTGTGAATTTCTCCATGCAAAAAAAGCAGGTTTCTAGTTTTTATATATTATTTAGAAAGTTATAAAACAACGATACATACATAAGGAAAAATGGAAACCGCACTATTACTAAGTAATTTGGATATAGACACAAGTTACAATTTTTTTACAAAAGTGATAATTATGAAAATAAATTTCAAACGTTCAAAATTGGGAGGTTATTATACATTTAATCGCAGCAAAGTTATGAATAAACCAAATACGGGTTTCGTTAGTTATGCGTGAATTGGTTTCTTCACGCCCAACGTTAGCAGCAAGACTATATCGTGAACGAGTCCCAATCCCTACATATGACAGTTTTAAATGCCGCGGATAGAACAGGACTTGTCAAATTCAATCATCTGTAATTTACATTGGTACCACAAATTACATGAGAGATATAGGGTATAGATTTATTAGTACATGTGGGAAATTTTGATTACTTACAGTGTAACACAGGTACACGTATTCACAAAATACATAACTAAAAACACACACACACACACACAATTGACATCAAACATGTAGTGGCACTAACTCTATAGTCTTTGCATAAGACAGCCTGAAAATAATGGGTTCGAAACTCGGACCAACTATTTGCAAAACGCTTGCTTTACCGACTGTGCTTCGTCACTCCCTCTCTAACGCACATAAATCAAAAAAGCATTAAGAGAATTTTTCAGGTTGAAAGAATGAAAACTTTGCGCAGCCGCTGTAGACGAGAAGTTAATGGGTAAGCGCCGTGTGGTATGATTGTGTATTTCAAATTTCAATTCTTTTCATCAAATGCAATCAAGCTTTGAACTAAGAAAAAAAGGAAAAAAAATAATGGTAAAATGCTGAGCCCACAACCAATAGATGCATTGATCTGAGATTCAGTTCCAGGGACAATTTAACAAACATGCCCATAATTATAGTAAGAAAAAAAAAAAGAAAATTACATCGATTTAATATACATGATTGGTTGTGAGCCTTTCATGTTAAATAACGCGATATTACAAATACTTTAGTCATAAATTTATGAAAGTCGGAAAGATTTTTTGAAATAAGTTATACTTAAGAACTAATAATATGTAATTATAGATTTACGTATTTGATGATTAAATAATGAGAACGACTTCAAAGTTTGGAAGATCGCTGAACAACATTGTGTACAGAGTTAAACCAACACTTTACTATTTTTTTAAATGTTAATGTTACTAATCTTGCTGCCATTGTGGTTGCTGTTATTTTCGTTGTTGTTGCTGTTGTTTCTAATGTTTTTTTTTCTTGCCGTTGCATTTATTATTTCCTTTTTTATTATTCTTTTTTGTATAAATGTGGTTCTGTTTGATTTTCGTCTTCTTCTATTCAGTTATTTATCTTCTTCTGCAGTGATTGATACTTGATGAAACCACTTCCCTACTTAGGCTCTAGTAACCGGGAAAATCTCTCTCTCTCTATGGGGTAAGTAGTAAATCCTTGGCCGCTTTATCTGTAGTAATTACCGCGAAAGGCAGTGGTACGCCACTTGATACGTTATAGGAAGCCATTCGAGTAATAACGTTTCGCAATTTTAATAAATCGTATGATTATACGGGCTTGGTGTAACAGTCAAAGTGAAAGCGCCTTTGCACGGCGGAAATGTGAAGTTGCTTAATATAATTATTAGATGGTGGCACACTGAAATTTACGCGATTCATTTTTTTTTTATATAGGCCATTTTGAAGCTGTCAGCTTTGTGTATAGCTGCTACTGGTGGCTGCTCTTTTTGGCAGAATTGACATATTAGATTAATGAAACATTTTTTCTATGTGTATATAGCCATCGCAAATATTTACATAAAGAATAACCCAACTATGTGATATTAAAAATCTATAAATTCTATTGACGTGCGAAAGTCATTTCTAGCTTTATATTTTCTTCCTAAATAGTTACACTTTAAAGCGATCCGATAAAGCCCTTTAAATACGCCTGTTTGTAAACGGGGATTACATTAATTCAATACAAAATGTAATTACTTCTCTTTGGAGAAAAAAAACTAAATGCCGTTGATTAAAATATTACGCTTCTATTGTATTTGTGAATTATTAAAAATAGGTCAAAGCGGATAGCGAATAACGTATGAATACAAAACCGATGAAATTATCGACCAATAAATAGGCACATTTAGCTGTTCTCTATAACAACAGTTTTTAGACCAAGGAAATAATTTTATCTTTATTCATTCCAACAGAAAGTTTAGCCGTAATGTTTCCTAATGAAATGGTTAAAAAGTCCTTGAGATTCAAAACTTCTTAAGCTTATGGCATATCCAGCCGATAGTGATAAGAAATAATAATTGTCTTTATAACAAATCGCACGCCTGTATGTACTCTTGAGGTATAGATCTACCTTCTCTCTATGTATGTCTCTGTTTGACGGTCTATCTGTCTGTCTGTCTGTGTATGTCTGTCTAACTAAATCTAACGAATGACATTTTAAATCAGAACGTGTTACAAATCAACTGCAGAAAATTGAAACCGATCGATAAAAAAGTTTGGAAAATATTTTACGGTCAGGAAAAAAAAGGAGTTTAACAATCTCAAAATAAAAATATAACAATTATGCTTGTCGAAAGACACGGAGTAGAGAAAAAAATAAATGTGTATATTGAAAAATATTATATCACCAAATCAAGGTATTGGTGTAAAAGAAAGAATGCAAGAGGAAGAAGAAAAAAAGACAGAAGCAATCAGAGGGGCGCAGCGATGTGCAAATGTGTTATAGTATTAGTATAGCTAGAGATTATGATAATTTATACTTAATCTTCAGTCTGTGGTAAAACTACACGATTCCCTTCTTTGAACCTTTCGCTTGTTATATATGCTGAGTGAAATGGTACTAAAAGGTCAACACGGGCAGGAATGCAGACAACTTAAATACTTCCTCCAACATACTAGAATTTAGAATGTTCTATTCGTTTGGATAGTCTAGTCCACATGTGACGGTGCAAGTCATTGCTTGCCATTATTATCCATAGCTCTCTCTCTCTCTCTCTCTCTCTCTCTCTCTCTCTCTCTCTCTCTCTCTCTCTCTCTTTCTTTCTCTTTCTCTCTCTCTCTCTTTCTTTCTCTCTTTCTCTCTCTCTCTCTCTCTCTCTTTCTCTCTCTCTCTTTCTTTCTCTCTTTCTCTCTCTCTCTCTCTCTCTCTCTCTCTCTCTCTCTCTCTCTCTCTCTCTCTCAAGTAAAGTTATCGTTCTGCTACTTTTTGTCTTCCACATTATCATGTTTGTATAGGGTGAGCAGCCCAACGAACAATAAACATCAAGCAATCAATTAATCAAATCCCTCTCGTTCTTTCACACACGCACAGCAGGGTTGTTGATGGAGTACAGGTGTTCAATTCAATCAGCAATGATTCTATAGCTAGAGATTATGATAATTTATACTAAATCTTCAGTCTGTGGTAAAACTACACGACTCCCTTCTTTGAACCTTTCGCTTGTTATATATGCTGAGTGAAATGGTACTAAAAGGTCAACACGGGCAGGAATGCAGACAACTTAAATACTTCCTCCAACATACTAAGAATGTTCTATTCGTTTGGATAGTCTAGTCCATACCACATGTGATGGTGCAAGTCATTGCTTGCCATTATCTCTCTCTCTCTCTCTCTCTCTCTCTCTCTCTCTCTCTCTCTCTCTCTCTCTCTCTCTCTCTCTCTCTCTCTCTCTCTCTCTCTCTCTCTCTCTCTCTCTCTCTCTCTCTCTCTCTCTCTCTCTCTCTCTCTCTCTCTCAAGTAAAGTTATCATTCTGCTACTTTTTGTCTTCCACATTATCATGTTTGTATAGGGTGAGCAGCCCAACGAACAATAAACATCAAACAATCAATTAATCAAATCCCTCTCGTTCTTTCACACACGCACAGCAGGGTTGTTGATGGAGTACAGGTGTTCAATTCAATCAGCAATGATTCTCACAATGTTTGTTTTTCTTCGGTTACAGCTGCGTTTAAAGCGCACTTTCCTTTTGAGTGGAGTTAGCATGTGTTGAATTTAAGTTTAGCTTCCTGAAACGACCCCCCCCCCACACACACACACACATTCTCACCAACCTATCTTTTAATCTAAATTCTGTTGCATTCGTTGGTGTTGTCGGGAAAAAAATGTTTCAAACGGAACAAGAAAACAAAAAAGATCTAAAGCCGAATCTAAAGTCAGCGCCAATATGAAAGGCCTTCTTTTTTCTTTTTCTTTAGGTTATTCCAAAAATGTTTACTTTGCATTACATGTCCATCTTGCACAAGTTGATTGAAGATGCGAATGACTGACGATGCATCATCTATACAACTACATCTTCACAATTACTCGCGATATATACATGGAAACTCCCCCGTCGTGTTATTTACTGACACAGCCATTGAAACGAAAGTTATCAATACATCAATTTGCTGAGAACCACATACTCGTTAGGCATATAGGTCAAGGACAATGCCCGCAGCATCAGGTAATCGTAACACGCATGCCAGTATTGATTGGTCAACAGAGTAATGTGGAATCAGATAGAAGATGGAGCAGCAAACTGGGGAAGAGTGGAAACCGGTGTCGCGAGGATCTCTCTGCTTGAGTTAACCCAACTGGAGTAAAATAAGAAGAGCCTTCTTGAGTTCTCTGTACTTTAGAAAGCGTTAGTACTCCATGGTTAGAACAAAATGTGTCGCGATTGAATACTTCAATTAAATTTAATTCTTTTTACTTATTTTTTTTCTTGGCATTTATATTTTATTCTGTAAAGTAATGTAAAGCTTCATGGCAACCTTTGCCCCGTAATGTTCCAAGAATACTATTGCTGTATAATATTTATAGTCATTGTGAATATGCATGAGAGAAGAGAGACAGACAGACCGCTATATGTGACAAATGTGTACATTACACCATTGCTCTTTAATGTCATTTTAACTGTAATGTTTCCCTTTTTAAAATTCTTTGCCTCAATATGATTTCTTTATCTATTTTATACCCCTCTATCTTGCCGTCTATGTCTGTCTTTATGCAGGATGTTCGTATGTCCCCAACGACACTATTAATCGATTGCAAATAGTTCAAAATAGCGCAGCAAGGCTTATTGTAAGAATGAAAAAACGTGAACACATTAGTTGTGAGGTAACACTGGGCCCAGCTGGGGGTTCTCGTGGTCACTTCTCCAAGACATAAAGACCAAGCTAGACGGCCCGATCGTTAAAGGTAAAAACTATACAAGCACCACCACCTGTTTGTTAGTACGACCAGAGACTGGTACCGTGGCACGGTTCGTGTATGTACACGTAGTTTGCGCAGGCGTGTGTTCTTGTTCTTCGGTAATGATGTATTATCACGTGCATGTATTATGGTTGGTGGTACTCATGGGGCGATCACAGAAAAATGGATACGTTGAGCTGAGTTGGTTTAACGTCCAACGTCAGCACTGTATAGGCTATATTGTTGACGGGCTCCAAGGCTGAATTCTGTCAATCTATGTGCTGCCACACACGAGACAGGGCGGGGATACTATGACGTCTGTCTCAGCCGGTCAGATTATACTGACACCGACCCAACCAGTTAGAAGGGACGAAATTGGACAAATAAATCTGCCGATCGTGGGATTCAAACCGTCGACCTCCCGATCTGGAAATCAACTTGAGCCAGTTCGCCCCTCCAAAAATGGATACAGCATCCCTTATTACGGGGGACGATTTTGTCCAAGGGGTTTCTCTCTCTCTCTCTCTCTGTTCGCTCTCTCCAAAAATGGATTCAACATCCCTTATTAACGGAGGTGATTTGGTCCAAGAGTCTCTCTCTCTCTCTCTCTCTCTCTCTGTCTCTCTCTCTCTGTCTCTCTCTATCTCTCTCTCTCTCTCTCTCAGGGTTTAATGTCTCCTATCTTCCTCTGATAAAAACCTATATGGCGATGGGATCCAAGACGAGAGGTGTGTACTGAAACACTGCACATAATTTATATTTGGATTTGAACTTAAAAATATTCTTGTCGTCTTGTACACCTGTCTGTGTGTTTTTTGTTGGATTTTTTTCTAGTTAGAAAAGTTCTTTCTTTTTATTTGAGTTTTTATTGTTGCTTCTTTTTATTTCTACATTTTGGTGCTCCCAAACACGGCAACAAAATAAGATAATAACGGTCTAGACAGCTCACAATGGTTTGAACCGTTTCAAGCCGCCGGTAATAGCTGCCTTTAAACGACGGCAATCGATACAAAACGGTTCCTAATCGTTTTAAGATTTATCCGGGTCTAAACTGGTGGAACCTTTACAAAGCATTTTCAACTTTTATAGACGCGTTAATATTCATTATTCAATCATTATTACTACAATAGTTGTACAAATCATGAGTCGAGACAGCGCGAGTTTGGCACCAAGTTGTGTTTAAAATTAATAATTTACCATTAAAAAAGAATATGATAATTTCGTATTTCCTGTGTGTTTGTTTTTATGAGATGCTGAGGATCTTTTCCAAATCAGTTTAATGCATATAACAAAGAAACGTCTTTTCTTAGTTTGAGCTAAGCACTAAACATTTTTTTCATTCTCAACTTTTTCATGACCATTCAACCCCACATTTACAGAAGAAAACGTAATTATACTCTACCCGTTTTTGCATCATATTTAAAAAAAATTAAGCAGGATGTAGAAGATAAAGGAGCTTACAACATAAATGTTCTTACACCCTGCCCCATCACCAAAAAACCCTTAAAAAACAGCCCAAAATCCTACACAAAAGAGGGCATACCAGCAGTTTCATTTGACGTTCCTTGGGTTTCCAAGGAAACCGTAACGAACACTGTGGCATCAGGTGCATAGGTTGAAAGTTAGGAATTGTGAAATAGGAAATTCACAGGGGGGATTTAAAGTATATGGGTCAGGATTAAAATGCGGTTGATTCCTTCTTAACACTTAACTGACAAAAATATCCATAAAGAAATAAAAATTAACACACTTAACTTAATCTCTCCATAGCAATAGGACTTAAAAGTCTCACTAAATCCAGAGTCTTTGGTACTGGCGATAGCGCCACCTGTCACCCCATGACAACACAGTCAAGATGGTAGGTAGATCTATCTACTTTCTTGAAATCGTTCTCCTGATTTATGTAAGAAACCTGTTCTGAGAGTACAGCATCATCGGAGGTTCGAACGATGAAACTCTAACTAGTTAGTCCACAGCACCACAGACTGAGCAATACATTTTACTGTAACGAAGACTGTGGTATCATGTGAGGCTCGAACGATATTGATCCTACTCGTTTGTCCAGGGTCCTGCCTACTGAGTTACCTTGCCACTCCATACAAACATGATCTGCACTGCAACAAGATCAAGATCTCTGTACTTCCCCTATGGAAAAACACACTGTGACTGGATCTATACAGTTCCCCTTAAGAAAAAGCTCTGTAACTACATTTATGTAGCCTACTTCCCCTACAAAAAACTTTAAGAGTAGCTACATCTATGTACTTGCCCTGAAGGCAAAACACAGTAAGCAGATCTATGTACATGTACTTCCCCTACAGAAAAAGCACTGAATCTAGTTCTATGTACTTCCCCTACACAAAAATCACTGTATCGATTTCTATTTACTTCCCCTACAGAAAAAGCATTGTATCTATTCCTGTTTACTTCCGCTACAGAAAAAGTACGATATCTAGTTCTCAGTAAAAGCACTGTACATGTATCTAGTTATATTTACTCCCGCCACATTAAAACGACGGTATCTATATCTGTTTGCCTCCGCTATATAGTTCCCCTTAAGAAAAAGCTATGTAGCTACATTTATGTAGCCTACTTCCCCTACAAAAAACACTTTAAGAGTAGCTACATCTATCCACTTGCCCTAAAGGCAAAACACTGTAAGCAGATCTTTGTACAAGTACTTCCCCTACACAAAAATCACTGTATCGATTTCTATTTACTTCCCCTACAGAAAAAGCATTGTATCTATTTCTGTTTACTTCCGCTACAGAAAAAGTACGATATCTAGTTCTCAGTAAAAGCACTGTACATGTATCTAGTTATATTTTCCCCTACAAAAAACACTTTAAGAGTAGCTACATCTATGCACTTGCCCTAAAGGCAAAACACTGTAACTACATTTATGTAGTACTTCCCCTACACAAAAATCACTGTATCGATTTCTATTTACTTCCCCTACTGAAAAAGCATTGTATCTATTTCTGTTTACTTCCGCTACAGAAAAAGTACGATATCTAGTTCTCAGTAAAAGCACTGTACATGTATCTAGTTCTATTTACTCCCGCTACATTAAAACGACTGTATCTATATCTGTTTGCCTCCGCTACTGAAAAATCACGATATCTAGTTCTAAGTACTTTCCATACAGAAAAAACAGTGTATCTAGTTCTATGTACCTCCCCTGCAGAAAAAAAAAACACTGTAACTTGCTCTGTGTATCTTCCCTACAAAAAAAAATCTCGTAACTTGCTATATGTACCAACTTTACCCAAAAAAACTCCACTATTTGTCACTGTCACTATGCCATTTCACAACATTGCAAGTCGATCTTTGTACTTCCTCTACATAAAAGACACTGTTACGAGTTGTATCCACCTTGCCAAAAGAAATACCACAGTACCTACTAATACACTAGTGTACTCACTTGAAATCCTTCTCATGGTGCGTGAGGTCCACATATCCCAGAGTCTTGCTGGACGGGCTCTCGCCGGACACGCCCTGCTTCTTGGCCGGACCCGGCTTGTTGACCGTCGGCGCGGCCTGGTTCTCGTCGATGGTGGACAGCAGGTCGGGCTTGCTCTCTTGCGCCTTGAGGTCAACCTTGAGCTGCAGCACGGACTTGAGCTTGTGGACCTCCTCCTTGAGGCGCGCTATCTCCGTGTCCTTCTCCCGTATGAGGTCGTCCTTCTGGCGAACCTGATGAGGGTGGTGGTGGGTAGAGGGGGGAGAGTGTGCGTGAGAAATCGTTATTATTTGTACGTATCTTTCTTTTATTAAGGAAAGTGTTGTTATTTCTATGCGTCTTATTTATTAATGAAAGTGTTGTTATTTCTATATGTCTTTTTTTATCAAGCAGAGTGTTGTTATCTCTATGTGTATTATTATCAAGAAACTACATAGCGGATGAAACAATGGCACCGCTTGGCCGTGAAAGCTCATTGGTTCCGTTAGTCGAATTTAGAGCTATGGTTGGACGACGGTACAGAGTCCCACAAATTTCGTCTTCGTTTTCACTCTGGGTCCTGTTATTGCCTTCATTACTTCTATAATTATGTCTCATTTATCAAGGAACGTCATACCAACGCGTTATTTCTATATGTTTTATTTATATTGTTTATACATGTATAGCAGATATGTGAGAAAGTCTAGTTATTATTTCTATGTGTCTTCTTTATCAAGGAAGTATTATTATGTCTGTGTGACTGCTTCTTTAAGGAGTAACATCACAACGTGCTATAACAGGTTTTGCAATCTAATGAGATAACTGATGACGTTATCACACTGCATAGGCTTGGTCACTCATTGACTCCGTTAGTCCAGTAAAGAACTATTAGTATTTCTATGTGCCTTATTTATCAACAAAAGGCACGAGAAAGGTATTTATCATTGCTGTGTGTCTTCTTTATCAAGGAACGACTTAGCAGGTTATATCACAACTCTTGGAAAAAGGAGGAGGGGGAAGGTTTGAGAGCTAAAGCCCCCAGCTTCAAATCAGATGCCCGAGTTCAGTCCCACCATCAGGCAATACATGTCAGATTTTTTCCTCTTCTTGGTCGGGTCGATGTCAATATAATGTGACTAATTTCTAGTATCCTCCTCTTTGTGGCAGCCAAAATATAAGACATTGCTATTGGGATCCGTCCGCTTTATAGACCCGTTTCATACGATGGACTTAATAACTAAACACCCACCCACCCAACCAAACAACGCTTGAAACACTATACATTTTTTGCATTTGAGAACCAACGAAGTGAACGTACGGTTGACCAAACATCATGTTTCTATTTTTTTTTTCTTTTGACATGTACTCCTTTGCCCAATTTACCAAGTAACTTTATTCCGTAAAAGGACACTATTTGTTGATAGAGATGAAAAATCCAAGGAAATTTCCGAGGATTATGATAATTGGATCAACTGATGGTAAAAAAAAAAGACTGATGCCTATTTCAGAGTTCTACACATTGCTTCTTTGCAACAAAAATGCTGGTGACCCTACCCCTTTAAGTAACGAAAAAGACAAAAAAAATTACAGTAAATTCCTTCAAGGATCTAAACGGTAACATTTTTAAATTCAGCAGTTTTGAAAGTGAGATGGGAAAAAAGAATCATTGCGGTATTTTTTCAATCTACAAATCGGAAATGGGAAAAGAGTCCTTGCGGTATTATTTCAATCAACAAATCGGAATTTCAATCAACAAATCGGAGTCAGATTTAGCATGAGATAAGATCCCTAAACGAAATGACACACGTCAATGATTTTCTCCTTAATACAATTTGGTCACAATGGCTATGACTATTTTCGAATCCTGCTAAATGTGCCACTACCTTAACGTTGTTGCGAGGAACAAGGACCAAGGTCCAATAAAATTACCCGGAGAAACGAACCATTGTCACAAAAACTTTATTGGTCTGGGTTATGACATAAAGGCCTCTATGACTCTATGAGAGTACCTTTCTTTCTGAAGGGATATTACCGGAGAATTTAACGAGACTCTGAGGGAAGGTGGAGATCAATATTACATCGATAGAACCAGTGAGACCGAAGTAATTTGACCAAGTCTTTGACAATAAAAACGAGTAGAATAAGGGTTATAGTGCGACAGTGTTAGCGAACGAGATATAAATAGATTGTCAAAAGGCTTTCGGGTTTCCCCTAGGACTTCCTCCATGAACTACTTTTTAATGTAGCATCTACTTGGACTTTATGTTTCACATTCATGTAAATGTGGTTTGTTCTAATCGTAATTGTTACTATGTGTTCACATACCTATTACTAATTGAGTGATGTTCAACAACAAAAAACTAATTATAATAATTATGTCCACTCTTGTTAACACAAGTGTATTAATGAAATTTTTATCTAAAACCCCGATGTCATTGCAGTTTTGATTTAGGGGGGAACATTTTAAATTCCTGCCACAGCAGTTTGCATCCATTACATCATTAAATTCTCACGCCTCTTTTCACATACTCATTTTTTATCAGTAACAATACACTGTATCTTAAGCAAACATTTTATATTTTAAGAAAAACTGTACCTCGTAGAAATCAGGGAGTTCCTATTTTTACTTCGGAGTCTTACGCCATTGAAATAATATATACACTTAAAGTCTTTAGAAAACCCCCAGAGTGTTTATATTTCTTACCTGCGAGTCGTACTGCTCGATGATCTTGTCCCGCCGCTTGATCTCGTGGCGGAGCTCGGGCACCAAGGCCTTGACCTTGTGCACGTCCATCGTCTCGCCATCGACGGTGAAGTTGCTGTGGCTGCTGGCGCCATTGCCCATCCTGCCCGCGTGGACTCCGCCACTTGGGGCAGCCGCCGGGCGAGGGGGCCCCGCTCCACCGGGAGGCCTCGGCCTGCTAGTAGTATTGGAAGAAGATGTCCCGGAGAGTCCGGCTGGGTTCTGAGAAGATGGTGGTGCTCCTTTGTTGTTGCTACTGCTGTTGTTGTTGTCTAACGACTGGTAGCTGTGGCGGTAACTCCCAACCCGTGCGCCGCCGGCGTTGTTGGTTGTGTTGGTTGTTACTCCGGTCGAGTCGTATGTCCCGGCACCTGGAGCGCTGTTCTGACTGCCAGGGACGGCCGTCGAGCGGCCGGCATAGTGAGATGCTGTGGTGCTACTGCCAGTCGTGTTGCCTGAACCGTCGCCCAGTCGTGTTGCCTGAACCGTCGCCCAGTCCAGCACTCAACCCGTGCCCGCCGCCCGCCGCGCGCGAGCCACTCACGCCGTGGGCCCCGCGGGTGGCCGGGAGGGGCACGGGCGGTTTGCTTGGTGGGGACATGGCTGTATGCCTCTGTGTATGTCTCTCTCTCTCTCTCTCTCTCTCTCTCTCTCTCTCTCTCTCTCTCTCTCTCTCTCTCTCTCTCTCTCTCTCTCTCTCTCTCTCTCTCTCTATCTCTCTCTCTCTCTCTCTCTCTCTCTCTCTCTCTCTCTCTCTCTCTCTCTCTTTCTTTCTCTATCTATCTATCTCTATCTATCTATATATTTCCTCTCTATCTGTCTCTCTGTCTCTATCTCTCTTTATTCTATCTCTCCTATCTATCTCTCTCAGTCGCTCTATCTCTCTATTTTTCCTCTCACCTTCCCTCTCTTTCCCTGCCTTTCTCTATTCTATCTCTCCCTCTCTTCTCTCTTCCTTTCTCTCTTTTATATATCTCCCTGTATGTTTTTAATCCCACTTATCGTGCATGCTAGGTAAACACGCTGCCTTTGAAATCGTGTTTTTGTCCGATGTCACACAAACAGCTGATTGCAGTTCCTGATATCTTTTTGATTACACGCGGATCCCGCGGTGTTTCTGCTCTTTTGTCGGCCAGCGCACTTCAGCTGCGCTTGAATGGGATTGACAGCAAAGGGCACAGTATTATATAAGGAGAAGTGTCAACGATTTTTAGGTTTAGATTACTTCTAAGCAAGCCAAATGTTTCCGTCATTCCCGCTAGCAAGATAAACATGCGCAGCAGATTGTCGTATAACATTTGTTGTTATTGATTCCAAATTTGTTCCACAGAATACGGGCGCTCAAAGAATTCTGGAACAAAAAAGTAAGGAAAATTTGATCATTGTTTGATAACGTTTAGAATAAACAATCATATACAACTATTTTTAGTAGGTTCCTCTAAAACTCTCCTCTCTCTTAAATTAAACTTTGATTTACTAAAACTGAAAAATTAATGTTATGGCACTATAAAATTGCGGTTTGATAAACTATTATTTTAAAGGAATACAAGTTTGTATTTGTTTTGTTTGTCTTTTAAACTATGTGTCATATCAAGTTTCAATTGCATTAACATGCCCCATAAAATATGCACTTAGCTTCTTTTGGTTTTCTCAGTTAACGGAGTGCAATTTCAAACAGATTAAATTTATAGATATAAAATATATTAATACAAGTTTCATTGTATAAGTGTTGCAAGTTTTCAAACTTAATTATATGTACAACAAATAAATGCAGCCTAACATTTATTTTTAATTATTGTTTTCTCTTTTACAGTGTTGTACCATAATTATGTACAAAATGGAATCCTAATCTGTCTTAATGTATAGCTTAACAGATTAAAATATAGAGTCATAACATTAACCAAAGAGTATTTCTCTTTTATATTGATTTATAATAATTATTACTGAACAAAGCTTACTCGAAAAATCGAAACTGACAAGAATTTTACCTCTCTTATTGAACTGATTAATATTCTACAGAACTAGTATTTCACCGCATAAAGTTTCTCATTTAAATAAAGATACGAACGTAGATACCCGATTCAAAATTATATTGAAATGCGTATAATAATAACAAACTATAGATTTAAAAAAGCAGTTCTTATGTTTCAAGAGCGCCATGGCCTGCATGAGTGATGAAACATAATAATTATTAGCTTCATACGATATAAAAGATCTTGATTACGACGGCGTACTCTGTTAACGACGCATTAAGCAAGAGAGCCACAAGCGGGCTTTAAAGAAAAACAAGTAAAATCTTCGGTGTATGTTTAGGATAGGGAAAATATGACACAGAACGCGAAAACGGATAAATAAAAAGTATAGCCAAAGAAAGAAATGGAGTGAGAAAACGAGAAATAAAGCACGGGGGAGCACGGGGGAGCACGAGGGAGAGAGAGGGAGAGAGAGAGAGAGAGAGAGAGAGAGAGAGAGAGAGAGAGAGAGAGAGAGAGAGAGAGAGGGAGAGAAGCGAGGGAGAAAGGGGGAGAGGAAGACAAAGATCGACATAAGGGGAGGTTGGGGGGGGGGGGGATAGAAAGAGAGAAACGGGGAGAGTGTTAGACAGAAAGACATACCTATACCTATATCAATAGTTCCAGATATAATGAGAGATGTCTGTTGCTGAGGTATAATGGATAATTCAAAAAAGAGAAGCAAATAATGGGAATTTTTAAAAAAAAAGTCACACGGACAAAACCAAACACAGCGTCAGTTTCTTGTTATAATGCCATTTTTGACGCATTTTGTCACGTATAAAATGGGCTTACTGAGAAGTATGTTGATGGTACTGCATTATTGGTCTCAAATACATTTTAACAACTTTCTTTGAATGTTGAATGAAGCAATAGAATGAGCGAACATAACATCTTGACGAGTAGCTACGAATTAGATAACAAGAAAATAAGAAAACAAGGGCGGTGATTCAATTATTGGTATCTATTCCTTTGAATGTTATAGAGTTGGTTGTTATCTCCCCTACTTCAGAATTCAGAATCATTAATTTAACAGTTCTTAGCTAAGAGCTAATCTTTCTTTTTTTTTCTTTTTTTTTATTCTTTTCTTTCCTTCTTTATTGTCCTAAAATAAAAGCTTAAGTTATCATAGAAAATCCGTCTATAAAGTTATTAAAAAATATGAGATTTATCAGTTAAGCGATTTTATGGTCATTTTAATTCCTGATAATAAGGATTAGGTGACCTCATTTTTGTTTTTGTTTAATGTTTTACATTCTCTCAGATCATCCAAGAAAATACAAGTCGTGAATGCCAAGCAATCAATGTGGACATGCGGTGAGAAGAGAAAAAGCTGGAATATTTCATGACAATTGGACTAGTCGAAGGAAAACACAAGAGGGAATAAAAGGGGCGTGAAAATGGACGGACTAACAAAACGGTGGAGGATTGGAAGCTGCGTAAAATCGAGAAGTGTGGAAGGGCATGATAGCCAATACTGCAAAGCAAGATGTGTGAATAATCTGTAATTATACTGTTTTAAAACATTAGCTTAATAATGGTCTTAAGCAACGTGTATGTTAGTACTGCAACGGTGCCCAAGAGAAAGGGACACAACAAGACTTTAACACAAGTTATAGTTTTTAGAAGTTGTTTCCCTTGAAACTGTGTATTTTTTTTTTAAATTCGTGGTGTGGATTGTTGTTGCCTTTGTTTCTTTCGTATATTTTGCTGTGATTGTGGGTTTTTTTTTCACAAGTACATTATATTTGTTGTTCTTGATGTTTTTCAAATTATTCGAAAAAAAAAGTATTTTGTAATGCCTATAATACAACTAAAATGATCTTAGAGTAAAGTGCCTTACGGTTCAACTTGTGTTTCATTATTTCTTTTTTTTTATATATATAAAAATACATTTTGGGGATGGGGCAGTCGGAAGAGGTGATTAAGGGATAGAATGATAAACTCACTTTAGAAATGATTTTGATATTAATGTATCAGGCATTTCACACCCGATAATTTCTTTGGTTAAAAAAAAAGTAAAAACAAACACAAAAACTAATATGTTGTTTTTTCTTCCCCGCTTTCATTCTCTTTCCTTTTGTATCTAAAGATATGATAGGCGGGACATTGCAAACAAACTTCAGCTGCAATGATTATCATTTTAGATTTTCGTGATTGCAGTATGCAGCAATGTGCAAAATATTCTTTTTTTTTGAAAGACTTAATTCTAATTTAATGTTAGGTAATAAAAAGCTTTGGAATCGTGAAATTGTAGGGGGAGAGTGCAATTCATTTGTTAGAGAAATGTTTGTAAAATACCTTTTTGTAGGCTCGCATAGTTTTAATGTTTGTAAAATGCCTTTTTGTAGGCTCGCATAGTTTGATTTTATTGATGGTGACTATCATAGCTTAATCAAATACAAATGGCGATACGTGTATAATTATTATTTTGACTTGGCCTTTTGCCATAAACATACATAGTGCATGAACATGCCCCTTCCTTATCTCCCATTTTCTCATCTTTTATTTTCCCTTATCCTCTTCCTTTTCTTCCCTTTTTACTCCAGTTCCTTTGTCGCTCTGGCGCTCCTTTTATCACCACCTCCTCCTCCTCCTCCTCCTCCTCCTCCTCCTCCTCCTCCTCCTTTTCTTCTTCTCATTCTTTTTCTTTAAAATCCTTTTGATCAGTGATTAAACAAAGTCTAAAAAGTGGGAGACAGAGAGAAATGGAATGACAAAGATTTTACGCATTTTAATAAGCATTCAAATTTTAAATTGTAAGACATAGTCTGAATTCTTTACTAACACAGTTTTTATTATTGTAAAGCACTTGATGAAATTTATATCCATTTATACAATATTTCTATTTCTTTCTTACAGTATTTCGTACAACAAACTTTAGCTATCACATTAAAAAAATTACAGCAAACTAATTTTTTTCAAGGGAAAATAGCAAAGGTAAACATTTACTTTTTTAAAGTTCTTGGATCAAATAAATCCCATAAAACAATTAGGACGAGGATATAATTTTTCCCTGTATATTATTTTTGTCAGTGAATAATGGCCACTGTTTGTTTGTCTATTAGTCTATCTATCTGTATGTCTTGTGTGTTCCAGTGTCTGTGTCTGCCTGGTTCTGTATCTCTGTCTCTATCTCTTCCTCTGTCTCATATCTGTTTGTCTATCTCTCTCTCTCTCTCTCTCTCTCTCTCTCTCTC
>RQTK01000235.1:246245-260382 GCA_003991915.1 Elysia chlorotica | reverse complement strand
AGCGATCGGGAAACTCCATACTTGGTTGTGTCATAGGTTATCATCGTAAAGATAGCATTTCCCAAGCGATGGTGGAGACTCCAGTGGGAGAAGTGAAAGTAAGATGGGCTTTCTGTGCACTATGTTACTGTTACGGTGCCAGTAAACAAAATCTAAGAGCATTAACGCGATGCAGGTTTGGTGATTAAAGGAATGTAGAAAGCACTGTCGGCTTGGCCATGATCAGGATTTTTATCGGACTCTTCTGTATCGAGAGAGAGAGAGAGAAAGAGAGAGAAAGAGAGAGAGAGAGAGAGAGAGAGAGAGAGAGAGAGAGAGATGCCAGCAATCTGATATAAACAGGCGCATAAACAAACCAAAAAACGAAGAGGCTGACAGAACTTAATTAAGATTCGAATCAAACTTGAGGGTTTTTTCCAGAATGAGAAATCAAAGAAACAAATAAAGGGGGACACAATCTAAAAACGAGACACATGAACAAACAAACAAAAAGACATACAAAGATGAATTGAGATAAAAAAAAAATCAAATTTAACGACTTGTCCTGGTATAGCCTCAGAGTTAGACAGAGAGAGGTCAACAATCTAAAATAGTAATAAAAAAAAAACAAAGAAAAAAATTTATCTATCTACTCAAACTAAACTTTGTGTCATTATCCTTGTTTTGTCCCTGAAGCTAGCAAGCCCAGCTCAATCACATTAGAACCGCGAAAAGGTGAAAGGGTAAACGGAATTTTCTTTAAGTCTCAACGTGAGCAACTCCTGACAATTTTATGGACTGCCACACACGAGACAGGGCGGGGATACCATGACTCCTGTCTCAGTGGTCACATTAAACTGACACGGACCCAACCAGTAGGGAGTGCAATCGCCAGAGCTAGAACCCGGACCTTTTGCGTTGGAAGCCGATGTTCTACCCCAGGGCCACCGCGCCCCCCAGTCTTCCCTGTCGGTGCAGAAATAGAACAAGGGTTCTAAGTCTGCTGTCTCAGCTGATCACATTATACTGACATGTAACCAGTAGGAAACGAAATAGAACACATAAATGTGTCCAGTCGTGATGTCGGATTGTGGGGTCGAATCGCGGACCTTCCAACTAAAATACCAGTGCTCTACCATTTTATCCAGTTTGCCGCATTTTCTAACCGTGTGAAACTTCTCCCAGATCATGGAAATGGAAATGAAAATGAAAAACGCCTGCCTGTTGTGCCAGCGCGACCGAGAAAATGCGAACTAAATGGAGTCTCCGTCCTCTGCGATGAAAGCAAAACATCTTTAAAGCGACCACAGCCGAAATTCGATAAAGGCCCCTCGGAAGAGATAAGCGGTCAGGGTGCACATGGAAGCCCTCACAAAATTCTTCTTCCCCATCGATTTTGTAGGCAAGCCGGAGAACTCGGGTATTTTGTCTGCGGCTCTGGGGTTCATTCTTCGAAGCTGTTTGGTTTTCAAGCAAATTAGTTTTCTTTTTTCATTCAAAACTTTGCATCGCAAGGCAGAATGAATCAACGTGCGGGATTGGCTTTGAACTTAACGGATATTCTCTGGATTTGATTGAGTGGGAGTACATTTAATAGAGTGGAAGACAAGACGACGTGCAGCAGTTTAATAGCTATAAAACAGCTTTTAAAAAAACGAGGATTCAAGGGAAACAAAACATACAGGCCCTATTCATGGTGCAGAGAATGGATATTAAAAACAAAAGAACAAAGAGAGGTCAAGAGGCGCCAGTAACAATATTGAGTAGAACAAATCAATCAAAGTGTTACATAAGAACGATAGCAGCACGAGCAGCAAATCAACCTAAATAGGCGTTGGATGTGAGTAAATGAAAAGACAGCAGATGGAGTCAAAGATAGACAATGCAACTGACGGAAAGGGACAGTAGGTTAAATATAAAGCAAACGAGCTAAAAGCATTTAATTGAGTAAGTTAATGTTGAGTTGAGTTGTGTTGGTTGCTTCACGTCTAATGTCAGAACTGTATAGGCTATATTCTTGACAGGTCCAACGACTCACGACTGGCGATTTTTTTTAGTAATTTAAGGTGAAATAGATACAAATACAAGAAAGCAGTGAGATAGATAGGAACGATGAGAGGCAGCAGGATGATGAAACCATGTATGTAGCGTAGCAAATAGAGAAACTAGAAAAAGTAACATCTTCACGTCATAGGCTATTTACACACATTATTTTGTGCGGCATAAATTTCTTTTTTTTTTTTTTAATTTGATTCTACAAAAGGAAAAAAAACAGACTGAAAATATACAATGTAGCAATAAAATCCAGCTCTTACCCAAATTTAAAAACAATCCGACTGCAAATATAGCCATTTCTATTGTCCTCTCAGTTCTCAATTTATCGTTGTTTGGTCCACATTGATATATTGTTTACTCTTGACAACAGCGGATGTTGGGCTTGCATCACAATTAACATTGAAATCCACTCTCTACCTCATGAAAAGCTATCGCGTTCCTATTAATGCTGCTCCTCTCCTTTTTCTATTTTACGTCTATTTTACGTCTCCTATATCCTAGCATTCTAAATTCATTAATCACTGTTCTTTGAAGAACATTCTCATTAACTTTGACAAAGGGCAATCAAATAACGCATATAAATACAATATTGACAGCAAAGCTTGCCAAAGCACATCGAAGTAATCTTATTAAGATTCAACCCTTTAGCAGTATTAATGCAGAGAAAAACCCCGTAAGCCCTTCTTTAAGCATCCAACAGCCTATCAACAATAATTTGTTTTTCAAATGTCCTGACAGTATTAAGTAAGCAAACAACCAAGGTCAATTTTCGCCTCCTTTTTTATGTCAACATTAAAGTTTGTTTACTTTTATGACTAGTCCTCTTCACTGTGGCGCGTGCTGTTTATAGGCGTTGTCTCATCTTTTCTGACTAAACTTGAAATTGATTGTTTTGTCGACAGCGAGTCTGTTTACTTTCTCGACTCCCAATCATATTCACTAAAACCCAAGAACTTGTAATCTATTGTTGTCTCGCACCTCTAAAAATTAACCATTTAACTCGTACCTTAGGTATCTTCGAGATGGCATTTGGCACTTAACTCCACTTCCTCCACCTCTTCCACACACCCCCCTCCCCCTCCGACTCTCTATCTTTGGTTCTCTCACCATGTCTCCATATCATTTCTTTATCTATATTTCAATCTTTCTCTACATATTTCCCCATCGTTGGACATTTACCAACTACACCCACACGTGGGTGTTTTTTTTTATAGCTTCGCTCCTTCTAAATTAAAAAAATACGACAAAATTCAAAATCGCCCTCATCATTGACAAAAATCCTCTCCACCGTCCTCCCATTCCGCGCTGTGTTTACTCTTATCGCCTCCTCTCTACATTGGCAGGCCAAACAGCCGATATTACAGCTTGATGCTATGGATTACGTCTGCCCAGCACTCTCTGGGCGTGTAGTCAACATGCGCTGATATTGTTTGTTCCATCTCTTTTATTGTGAGCACGTTCGATTCCCCCCTCCCCCTTGCTCCTACTTTGTCCCACTCCTCTTTTCCAACCGCTCCTGCTTCGTCCATCTTTCTTCCTTTCTGCCTCCATTTCCTCCGCATTATCCTCCGCATCCTCCTACGCATCATCCTCACCCTTCTTCCTTTCATTCCCCTTCCTCGTCCTCATCTCCCCCTCTCCCCACCCACAAACACCGAGATTTCTCCCACACCCCCGCACTGTTTACTCTCAGGCCCCCGACCCCCAACTCATTAAAACAAGCCCCCACGGCTGGGCCCAAGCTTACTCAACTAGATCTCCAGTAGATCAGCCAATTTCTTAAAGTGTCTGAACAGAGCTCGCAAACTCATGCACGTGAATTCGCCCAATCTCTCTTCCTCTCTCTGTCGCTCCCTCCCTCTCCCCCTCTCCCCACCCACAAACAACGAGTTTTCCCCCACACCCTCAGACTGTTTGCTCTCAGAAGCCCCGACCCCCAACTCATTAAAACAAGCCCCCACGTCTGGGCCCAAGCTTACTCAACTAGATCTCCAGTAGATCAGCCAATTTCTTAAAGTGTCTCAACAGAGCTCGCAAACTCATGCACGTGAATGATGAACTAGAATCAAAGCAGCTTGAACGACTATCGCTGTCGAAAGTCGGGATAGGTATACCAAACTGTTTTATTTCGAGTTTGTGACCGTATCGGTTCTTCTTGATTCTTTCTAGATGAGCAAAACAAACTCCTTTTAAGATAGTCTTGTGCACGTCTGAATCGGGAGAGTGGAGTGCAAAATTCTCCGAAAAATGTTTTAGCCCAAAAATATTTTTAAAGATAGTCGTCTCGTAAATCGGTTTATTGAGATCAGTGTTATATTAAACCTTATTAATCTAAAAAAAAAAACCGCAAAGTTAGAATGTGAGGTGTGAAAAACGAACTATCTCATAAAGAGAGACAGAGAGAGAGAGAGCGAGAGAGAGAGAGAGAGAGAGAGACAGAGAGACAGAGAGAAAGAGAGTATCTGAAGAGATTAACAGAATCCACTTTAGTTAAAACGAGTGTTGCTGTTTTTTTCTTTTTGTTTTTTTTTTTTTTAGAAAGAGAGTTGAGTTCAGTTGGTTTTAACGTCTAACATCAGCTCTATATAGGATATATTGTGGACGGGCCCCAAGACTGACGACTAACCACACAAGAGACAGGGCGGGGATACCATACATGGCTCCTATCTCAGCCGGTCACATTATACTGACAGTGCGACCCAACCAGTTACAGGGGACGAAATCAGACAAATTAATACATCTGCCGATCGGTGAATTCTGAACGCGGCCATTCCGATCTGGAGACCAATTGAGTCAGTTCATAATTTACATAGAGGGAGACTGAAAGTGAGAGCGAAAGAGAGGGAGAGGGGGGAGAGGGATATATAGAGGAATTTAAACAAAATCAAGGAGATAAATAATAAGGCTGGTGGGAAGGGGCATTTGTATCTACTTTTTGTTTTCACTTATAGTAGCAATTTGGTTGTACTCATTGTATTTTAAATCTCAAATGCGTTTCACAGAAACAGGTTAAAAGTTTTAATGGAAAACGTTTAAATTGATGAAAACGGAAAACGGCAGTTAATGTCTTTGTTTTCTTTTGTTGCTGTTGTTGTTGTTGTTGCTGTTGTTGTTGTTGTTGTTGTTGTTGCTGTTGTTGTTGTTGTTGCTGTTGTTGTTGTTGTTGTTGTTGTTGTTGTTGTTGTTGTTGTTGTTGTTGTTGTTGGTGGTGGTGGTGGTGGTGGTGGTGGTGGTGGTGGTGGTGGTGGTGGTTGTGTGGTGGGGGTGGTGGGGGTGATGTTGGTGGTAGTGGTGGTGGCGGTGTTGTTGTTGTTTATGTTGGTGGTGGTGGTTGTTGTTGTTGTTGTTGGTGGTGGTGGTGGTGGTGGTTGTTGTTGTTGTTGTTGTTGTTGTTGTTGTTGTTGTTGTTGTTGTTGTTGTTGTTGTTGTTGTTGTTGTTGTTGTTGTTGTTGTTGTTGTTGTTGTTGTTGTTGTCATTGTTTGTTGTTTGTGTTGTTGTTGTGGTGGTGGTGGTGTTGTTGGTGTTGTTGTTGTTGTTGTTGTTGTTGTTGTTAATGTTGATGTTGTTGTTGTTGTTGGTTTTGATGTGGATCAACTCCCGTCTAGAATAATTCACCCTTGGGCTACATAGATTTCTAGATAATGATAGAATAAGATTATGTAAGAGGTATTCGGGGAAATAACACTGGAAAAGTAGTGTCTGACGGGGGTAATCTCTTCATATAAAGAGCGCTTGGGGGGCTGGGCACCTGTCTCTCTGCGTTGATTTTGTTTGGACTGAAATGGATCTTGAGGCCGAGTGAGTTCCCCTAGCAGTCACGTTGAGCGTATTAGATTCAGATAGAAGAGGGTTTTTGAGAAGGAGGAAAAAAACCTTCCAAATGTATAGATCTCTAAGGAGCACAGTGTCCAAGGCCGGAAATCCCCTAGTAGCACTAGATCTGGTCTAGATAGCTCACGGTCGTAAATGTGTTCACTTTTTTGTGTTTAATACCGGAAATTTCCTAGCAGCAATAATCTAAATGGCTCATGACCGTACATTTCTTTAATTCTTTTTCTTTCATTACGTACTTTTTAATGTGAGAACTCCGTTTTTCTTTCCTTATAAGACTTTGAGCGAGACTAAGATTAGAAAGGTGTCAATATTTTAGATCACTACTTTTTTTTTATAGTTTTATGAAATTACTTCCACTAAATACTCTGATTTTCAGATTCGATCTGTGCATTGATTAGAAGGATCCTTTGTAGTGATTCTTTATTGAGATTGAAATTTTATTAGCTATTGGGAAGATTAGATGTAGTAGTTAGGGCTTAAACAATACTCTGCTTGTTCATTGCAGCATATACTACAATTTGGTACTAATATTGATTCTTTTTAGGTCAACAGCCAATCCGAGCACGTAATGGCAATAATGGTCAACTTATCAAACCATATATAATTTTATTTGGACCAATAGCAGCTCTTTACAATCCACTCGATTTGCATAGAACTGAAAATGACACTATAAGATTTCGATATGCATACGATAGAACAAAGAATAGAAAATAACAAGCGTCGATAGTATAAGGACGTCAGGAAGTAAATTTAACTTCTTATTATGAGGCAAAGATATAAGGAAAAAATATCTAAACCGAGAGACGCGTATTAATTTTCTGGCATTGACACTTTAATTCATTACCCACTGCGAATAAAGAATAAAAATGTCAAGAGATTTTGATAATCTCAGATTGACCAACAACAAATGCAATTGAACGAAAAGAAAAGAAAGAAAATGCATTTATTTAACGATGGTGCCAAATAGATTTGATTTCGGGCGCAATATCTTCTGAACACAGCATAATTGAAGCGGACATTAGTTGTGGGCTGCATGTTTGACGCTCACACATATTTTGATCGAGGTTTCGTTGATGCATAAAAAAAAAAGATCAAAGAGGTTTGCATGACATTAATTTGAGAACAAGAAGACAAACATAAACTTCATGACGAATGTAAGTGTTTGCTGGTTTCAGCTTCGCTATAGATTCTCTTGTAAAAGCAAACACATGTCGAATTATTATGTCTAGCAATCAATCTTCTTTCAGAGAAAAGAAGAAGGGCTCTTTATATATTTTTTTTTATTATTTATCTCACATTTCCTTCCTGATCCCAGTTTTCATTTATGTGTTTCTTTTTTTTCTGTTTTATGCATCTGTAATGCTGTGAGCCATGGGGGTCAAAACTAGCGAGAGAGAGAAAGAAAGAAACCCAACACTTGAAAGAGTTGAGTTAAGTTGAGTTGGTTTTAACTCCAACATCAGAATTCAGCACTATATAGGCTAATTGTGGACGGGCCTCAAGACAGACGTCTGACAATTTTATGGGCTGCCACACACGAGCAGGGCGGGGATGCCATGACTCTTGTCTCAGCCGGTCACCAACACTTTGAAGAAAAAGGGCTCAAAGAAAAGAGAGAAAAGCAGAGCAGCCCCCCCCCCCCCCCCCTTTTTTTTTTTTTTCTTACTAACATCAAAGTGTTTCTGTCTGTGACAAGTGCATGTACGATTGCCACGCAAGGATTGGGCTGCTGGTGTGACAAGTGCATGTACGTTTGCCACGCAAGGATTGGACTGCTGCTGGCTAGTGTTGAACCACCATCGTCTCTATTCCAGCCAGAACTGACTGACCTTCGCTATCAACAGGGTGCTACAACCCATCGTCTCCCGAGATGGAAGGATGCCTGCGGTCTTGGGTTGTTTTTGTGTGTGTGTTTATAACTAATCCTCTTGTTGTCTTCTTTTCTAGAACTCTTTCTTGTTTCCCATGCTGCTTATCAGTCTAGCTTTGTCTGTCTCTGATTCTTTCTGTCTGTCTATCTGATTCTGTTTCTCTGTGTCTCAGTGTGTCTGCGTATCTGCATGTTTGTTTATTTGTCACTGTGTCCCTCTCTCCATCCCCTTCTCTCTCTTTCTTTCTCTCTTTCTCTCTCTCTTTCTATCTCTTCCTCTCTCTATCTCTTCCCTTTCCCTCACTCTCTTTCGGTTTTTCTATCTCTCTCAATTTTTCTCTATCTCACTATCCCAACCCTACATTTCTTTCATTACTTCTTTCCATCTATTTCAATCACTATTGATTTTCTTACTCCTATAATTTAGTTCATGCGACGTCTAACCTAATCAATATCATTCAAGAAGGAGAAGAGAAATGAAATGCAAAGTTTCCATCCTCTCCCTCCTCTCTCTATCTCTCCCCCCCCCTCTCTCTCTCTCTCTCTCTCTCTCTCTCAGTCAACCCTACACTTCTTAAGTTTTCCATCTATTTCAATCAGTATTGACTTTCTTACTGCTATAATTTAGTTCATGCCACGTCTAACCCAATCAATATCCTGCCAAGAAGAAGAGGAGAAATGAAATGCAAAGAGAAAGATGGGTGTTGACATAATTGGAAACTATGAAGGATTAGAGCGGTGGTGATGGTGGGTGGGAGGAAGGCAATGACTTTACCAGAGACCAAAACAATGTTAACAAAACAGTAATGTTAAACGTTAACGAACAGTAATGTTAAACGGACAGTGATAAACGGGCAGTGATGTTAAACGGACTGTAATGTTAAACCTACAGTAATGCTAAACGGACAACAATGTTAAACAGCCAGTAATGTTAAACGGACAGTAATGTTATGTTAAACGAACAATAATGTTAGAGGGACAGTAATGTTAGACGGACAGTAATGTCAAACGGACAGTAATGTTGAACGGGCAGTAATGTTAGACGGACAGTAATGTCAAACGGACAGTAATGTTAAACGGACAGTAAAGTTCAACGGACAGTAATGTTGAACGGACAGTAATATTGAACGGACAGTAATGTTACATGGAGAGTAATGATGAACGGACAGTAAAGTTCAACGGACAGTAATGTTGAACGGACAGTAATGTTGAACGGACAGTAAAGTTCAACGGACAGTAATGATGAACGGACAGTAATGTTAAACGGACAGTAATGTTAAACACACAGTAATGTTAAACAGACAGTAATATCAAACAGACATGTTACATGGACAGTAATGATGAACGGACAGTAATGTTGAACGGACATTAATGTTAAACGGACAGTGATGTTATACAGACAGTAATGTCAAACGGACATCAATGTTAAACTGAGAGTAATGTTAAACGGACAGTTATGTTAAACGGACAGTAATGTTTAACGGACAGTAATGTCAAACTGGTAGTAATGCTAATGGAACAGTAATGTTAAAGGGACAGTAATGTTAAACGGACAGTAATGTTAAACGGACAGTAATGTTAAACCTACGATAATGTCAAACGGACAGTAATGTTAAATAGACAGTAATGTTAAAAGGACAGTAATGTTAATCGAATAGTAATGTTAAACGTACAGTAATGTGAAACGAACAGTAGTGTTTAACGGACAGTAATGTTGAACGGGCAGTAATGTCTAACGGATGATCGCAATACAGGCTATGTAATCCACTCGACGATAATGGATAGCGTCATCACACCCTTTACACATAGGGATTTTCCGATCCCTCATTGGTTTCAAAAGTCTAGGATACGGCTGTAATTGAACACCGGTGCAGATTGTTGTACCTATCGACCTCGTTTTGACTATGGGTTCGGTTACCGCAAGCCCTATGATGTTTCTCTTAGGCGGCCGTGTTCAAACTTATCTCCGTTTTGCTCTCGTGGTCACATTATTTTGAGGCCACCTACTCAAGCTCACAATAATGACCAGCAGATCTAGTCGGCGGATGAGCGAAGATGAGGCCGGAAACACTGACGCTCAGCTATTGACACACCCACACACGCACTTACACTTGACCCCAAAATGAATTGAGAGTAGGTGGTACTTTTAATTATGTTGTTATTGTTGTTGTTGTTGTTGTTGTTTTTGTTTTTGAAGCTATGTTGTGGTTGTTATGTCGTAGCTAGAATGTGAATGTAATGCTCAGCAAACTTATCAAAGTGAAAATAGCCAAACAGCATAGGCAATTTGTGGGATTAGAACCCTTGACGTGTAGATGCGTCAGCATGGTTTATACCACTAGAGCAATAAGATACCTTTAAAGGAAGGTTAATGTCTAAGGTATGTACGACGTCTTTCAGAGCTGAGTGAATTGCAATCGTGGTTGGGAAACTCTAAATCGTGACAAAAAAAATTGAGTCTTGTTTTTATTCATCAAGTCGGGTAGGAATTGAAGCAGGCTAACGGAGAAATCTGTTCTACGCGTAACGAGACAACATGAAAAGAAGATGATGTAACGAGGTACCTAAGATGAGGATAATATCGTACCCAAACCTACTGAGTCATAAGTGCAACGTACGACGCATCTCAAGATTGTAATAATAAGAAGAGTTGCAAACTACCGCCACATTGTTCTTACAACCCAAGAAGGCTTGCGACGAGCTGTACGCTACCGCGATGTTGTACTTACGGCCCCTTGTGTTTATATACTGCATTTTCGTCTCCTAAGTTGCTTTTTCAGTCTTACCGAACAGACATACTGATTATGTCCCTTAGACTCCTTACACTATCGAGAGTTGATTGGGGATTGGTGCTGAAGCACAAGTGATTACGAACCCTGAAAGAAAGTAAACAAGTAGGGGCTAGCCAAGTCCAGCAACTCGTCCAAGTTGTGTGTTTGCTGTTCTCTGCTGCATCTGATTTGATTATGTCACGGATCTCCAGACTGTATTCCTCAATTACCATCTGGATCTAAGGGTTCTGGAAGCGGAGAGGGAGGAGGGCTAAGAGAAACAGAGATAGAGAGAGGGGCAGGAAAAGCAGGAAAGAGATAGACAGACTAAGATAGAGATAAGGAAACAGAAAGGGAAACATTGAGAGAGAGGGAGACATTGAGATAGAGAGAGACAGGGAAAGAGAGGGAGGTAGAGAGATGGGGGAGGGGGGGGTAAAAAAAAGGGGGGGGGTAACAATTACTTTGTGGGTCTAGAAGCGGAGAAGTAGGGAGGGATAAAACAGGAGACAGATAGAGAGACATAAAGACAGAAACACAGAGCTGGGAGCTGGGAGGAGAGGGGGAGGGGGTTACACGATTAGCTAGTCTAGAGGTCTAAAGAGGTACAGTCACGTCCAAGTTAAGTACGCAAAGCTAAATTGATTGGGGTGGCTTTGGACTGATATGGTCAGACAAACCGAAGAGAGCTTGTTTTTTGTGTGTTTTGTGTGTGTGTTTTGTGTGCGTGTGTTTTTGGTTATTTTTTTCTGAGGAAGGAGACTACGTCACGGAAAATACTCGGTGAATTTAGTCCGATTGATGATGAATAAGAAGTATAAATAAAAACGAACGAGTAGAGAACAATTGGATAAACCAAAAAGGCGAATACTATAATCACGGTTTGCGGTAGGCAGAGGTGAAGAGAGTTGAAATGGTAAAAGTGCGAACATATTAGAGTAGTAAATACATGAACAGTTGTTTTTTTTCCTCCAGTGAGAAACAGATGAGAAGAAAAAGTAAGGGCCTTCTTCTGAGGAGAAGGTAGTAGTTGAGTAGTTGAGTTGGTTTAACGTCCAACATCAGCACTATATAGGCTATATTGTGGACGGGCCCCAAGACTGACGTCTGACAATTTTATGTGCTGCCACACACGAGACAGGGCGGGGATACCATGACTCCTGTCTCAGCCGGTCACATTAAACTGACACCGACCCAACCAGTAGGGAGCGAATCGCCAGGGCTCGAACCCAGACTTTTGCGTCGGAAGCCGATGTTCTACCCCAGGGCCACCGCCCCCCTCCCCCATCTGAGGAGAAGGGGAACTCTTCGTGAGAAAGGGCCATAAAAGCAGAGAAAGAGCGCTAACAAGCGATGGTCCACCATGCAAAATGAGTTAGAGGGGGAATTAATTTGGATAGGGATAAAGTGGAACTTTTTTTGTTTGAAGTTACGCTCATTACTCAAAGTTTTTTTTCAATTTCTCACGGATCTAAACTGTTTGCGGGTCTCAGATTGTAGTGGTAGCTCGATATCCTTGACCAAGTACTGACCACCTCAGGTTGTGAGAGGAAGAGAGGGTGAGCTGGGTTTTTGAACGTCTAACATCAGCAGCAAAGCTTGTGAGAAAGAGAGAGCGGCAGAGAGAGAGAGAGAGAGAGAGAGAGAGAGTGAGAGAGAGAGAGAAGGGGGGAGTGAAGTGTGGGTGGTGATGGGTACACTTTGATACACAGGTTATAAAAAAGTTACTTTTAATATACCTGTTCACTGACTGTAATTGAAATAAAACTTGGTCTTAATAATCTTAGACAAACTGAGAAAGATACAAAGAGATTAAGGGAGACAGGTATAAAAAAAATATCTACCTATCTACCTATCTGTACGTTGATTATTATTCGAACTAGAAGATTAATTCAGATACTGAGTGAATAGAATGAAAAAAAAGTGTTCGAAATTTAGCTAGGAGGAAATTTTAATTTATTTGTACTAAAAAAAAAATGAAAGTTCATCGTCCGAAATATTATTTATCTCTTTTGCAATCGGATTTTTTTACGACTTGATGTTTTGTTTGTTTGTTGTTGGGTTTTTTTAGTTTGTTGTTTTTTTACTACAGTGACTTTCCTGGATATCGTGAACTTAAAAACTAACGACGTGGGATTTATCACACCTGATTCCCTGAACGTTTCACACTTTGTTAAAATGTCAAGGTTGTAGACTAGACTGTAGACTGCCTAAAACTGTGATGACCTGCCATGCTCGGAAAGTTATTTCCAGAATTATGGAGGCAATAAATGACAGCCAGTAGAAGGCCGGAATACCAAAACAAAGGATAAATATGATTGTATAGAATTTATAGTCTATTTTTATGCGAATATTTATACACAAAACAAAATGTTTTACTCGGTTTGCTCTAGGCGTGATAGTCATACGTTTGTTTGTTGTTCTTTTGTTCTTATTTTTATACGTTTGTTTGTTGTTCTTTTGTTCTTTTGAATTGTGACGTCGGTGTGCCAATTCCATAATCTTTAAGTTTGCTCTCTTAGTTTCCCATTTTTTTCTTCTTTGTTTCTCAATTGTATTAGTCAGTGAGTGGAAAACAATTTCTATTTTTTAAAACGAACGAAATTGCCTGCACCTTGACTAGTACAATCTGATAGAAATGATGCAAAAGTGCAATCCATTCGTTTGAAAAACAAACAAGTTATATCGAGGCAAAATAAATAATGGTGGAATTAATTATTTAATTAATTTTTTTTAATTTTTACCTCGGTGTCTTCATTTACTGTTCTTTGTTTAATGTGTGTTGAATTGTAAAGTATAAATCTACAATGAAAATACGTTTGTTATGAGAACGCAGTGAAAAAAACTGAGAGACAGAGACACAGAAAGAGAGAGAGAAAGAGAGAGAGAGAGAGAGAGAGAGAGAGAGAGAGAGAGAGAGAAAATAGGAGTAAAAGGTAGATGGACAACTACCATGTTGTGGTTTTTATTGTTTACTGCATTCTTCTTTCGTAATCTAAAAGCCTCGATTCTCGATAAACTCGTAAGTTCTGTCTTTTTTTAAACACTTAAAAATAATAGTTTACATGCGTGTGCTAGGAAACATTTTCATAGTGTTAGCGTCTTATTTTTAGAAGATTTCACTTTATAATTATGTGACAGTCAATTGTATTTAGTCCATTTTACGAAAATTTGTGTGGAGCCATTAATATGGAGAACTATATTATTAAGAAAGTATATATATATATATATATACATAAACAAACCTCAAACCTTGACTAATGAGAAGGATTGTACCTACTTTCTTAATAATATAGTTCTCCATATTAATGGCTCCACACAAATTTTCGTAAAATGGACTAAATACAATTGACTGTCACATAATTATAAAGTGAAATCTTCTAAAAATAAGACGCTAACACTATGAAAATGTTTCCTAGCACACGCATGTAAACTATTATTTTTAAGTGTTTAAAAAAAGACAGAACTTACGAGTTTATCGAGAATCGAGGCTTTTAGATTACGAAAGAAGAATGCAGTAAACAATAAAAACCACAACATGGTAGTTGTCCATCTACCTTTTACTCCTATTTTCTCTCTCTCTCTCTCTCTCTCTCTCTCTCTCTCTCTCTCTCTTTCTCTCTCTCT
>RQTK01000235.1:243630-245780 GCA_003991915.1 Elysia chlorotica | reverse complement strand
AATATATATATATATATATATATGTGTGTGTGTGTGTGTGTATACACATTTGTTCTCTCTCTCCTCTCATCCACTCTCTGATCTCTGCAATCATGACATTGTAACTTCCCTTAGAATTGTCAACTTGCAATCCACCTCAATTACACGTCCATATTTTATGTTTAGGTGCCACAACAACAAAAAGGCAATCGCGCATCCTACAGTCAACCCTCCATCTCTACGTAGAATCGATACTAATACAATAATGCCATTGCTTCGAATGGGGAGCGAGCCAAACATTTGCAGGGATAGCCATTCCATGCATGTGGGATCCTGCAGCAAATGGCCAGCTTAACAAAACTGAATTGTAAATATTTTAGGTAGCGGAATGAAAACACGTTTAAGAAAGAATGGTAAGGTAGGAAACTAAAAGCTGTCCAATATTGCTACTCGCAACTAACTTTATAGTGTATCTTTGCTACAAAGCAAGTTGCTTCTAGGAAAATGAAAAAATACAAGAAGATAAATTTGTAAGGGTTAAAAGAAAGAAAAACAATGCTGCTGTTATAGTAGGTTCTTGTCTAAATCGATACATACCGGCTATCCGTGATGGAGCATGCAGTCTCCCCTCTCCGGTTCGTGGTGTCCTTGAAGCTGGAAAAAATAGAAACAGACGTTATTAGCCACATTAAACTGAAGTTACCATGTTCATAATCATTTCGTATCCTTCTGTAATATCATTATTTCATAGCTGTTTATAATGTTGTTTCATATGATGGAAGTGCTGCAGCAGCTGTTGATGATGATGATAATGAATACGATTGCAGTGATGATGATGATGATGATGATGATGATGATGATGATGATGATGATGATGATGATGATGATGATGATGATGAGGATGAGGATGATTATAACAACGATGATGATGATGATAATTATCATGATGATGATGATGATGATGATGATGATTATGATGATGATGATGATGATGATGGTGATAGTTTTGTTGGTGATGATGTTGGTGGAATTAATGAATTATTTCTCGTGCACTTATATTTTTTAAATTTTATTATTTTTTATATTTGTAAAAAAATATGTTATATCTAGCGAGTGAAAGCAAGAAAGTTACGTCATTATACCCGTTGCTATGTATTTTGTTGTTTTTACACTTTTTAGATTTCCCTTTGTTTAAGATGAAATTATATGTGTGTATAAAACAATTTTAAGACTCTGGTTTGAAAAATTTGTCAAACATAAATAAAATAAATGAATAGTTCTTATTGATTTTCTTTGAAAATGAATGGATCTTCCGTATAGTCAGTATTTTCAGTCGTAAAGTGTTTTAAATGCCATTCATTTATAGATTAGAACCAATCCTTAAGAATGCATTGTATTCGAGTATGTTACACTGTCTTTAGTCATTTAGTGATGGTGATGGTGACCATGCTCATAAACTCTCATTTTCTTTTTATATTTGTAAAAAAATATGTTATATCTAGCGAGTGAAAGCAAGAAAGTTACGTCATTATACCCGTTGCTATGTATTTTGTTGTTTTTACACTTTTTAGATCTTCCTTTGTTTAAGATGGAACTCATAGCAAAAGTTAAATATTATGTCAAAAGATTAGATGTTAAAATAAATGTTACCTTTAAATAAGCAGTAATGTCCTTAGACAAGGTGTATTCTTTTTCTTGTCAATATGAGTATTAATTTGTGTTGGCCTCTAACCCCTGTGCTAACCATTCATTTCTGATTATATAAGTTTGAAAAAAAAATTATGTAATACGGAATGTATTTATGCTGTACAACACTATGGTTATAAATTTTGTTTGAATAACCGCGTAAGCTATAAAAAGGTGTGATGATGTGAAGTCATCTCAAGAGAACTTACAACAGTGCCCAGTATGTGTAAGTGAACGATTCATGCAAATGCGACTATGATAATTTCCACGTACTTTATATCTTTTAAATGTTCATTATTCACGTTCATATGATTATATTTATGATTCTGAGTCCAGTTTTCTTAAACAAGGCTTACCCAATAATATTCAAGGCATTTAAAAATAACTTTGCTCTGTTATAATCTCCCCTTCCCCTAAACAATTAAAAAGAAAATTAAACTATTTTCATAACTATGGTTATATTTTAACTTAATGAAATTATATGT
>RQTK01000235.1:218630-241130 GCA_003991915.1 Elysia chlorotica | reverse complement strand
AGAGGAAACAATCGAATTGCTAAAATCTCCTGAAGAGTTTGATATTTGGGGCAGTGATGACGGAGACAGTAACGAAGTGGAGCCTATAAGGAAGAAAAAGGAGAAATGTGGGGAGGAAGAGGAAGAAGAGGAAAAAAGCAGCAACAACAACAGCAACAACAAAAACAACCACAACAAAAATCAACAACACTAACAACAACAATAATTGAAGGATACATTGTAAATTTAATATTGATAGGTGTAGCTCATAGGAAAGAGAAATGGGTTTTTTAAACCAACAAAAATAAATAGCTTAACGAGACCTTACAAAAGGAATAAATGGAGAGAGTGTGTTGACAATAGAAAGAGAAAGAATGGAAATGCAGAAAGAGCAAAGGTAAAAATAAACAGAAAGAGAGAGAGAGAGAGAGAGAGAGAGAGAGAGAGAGAAAGAAATGATAAAGAGAACGTTTGTGTATGTGGTTTAGTGGTTTAGGGTAATGAACTCTCGGACCCCCCTAAGGAATCACACTAATGTCAACGTTTAGAAGCGACCACTCTGCGGTCATTGTTCTGGACAAGGCTGCCGTACACCAAGCTAAGCAAATTATGTGCCGGGCCAAAAGGGCTGCTCATCAGATGAGCCGAAACGAGAGGCGATCCCATGCGGCCACACAGTACAAACCGACGGCTCCGTGCAATAAACAAACATCTCCATGAAGTTGAAGCTAGATATATTCACTTCACGCAGCGAATCATCGAAATGCTTTACGAAACTAAACATAAACCCCCAATAAATAAACCTTTCTGGGTTTTTATTTGTTACGTCTATGTAATCGTTGTAGAAGCAATATTAATTATTACATACATACACAGAATCATGAAAAAAAAAGAAATAATTATAAACAATTCAAGAGTATTCATAGTAACTGGTGTCGGCATTGAGAAAACATTTTTTCCTTTATTCATCAAGTTGCGCGAGATAGAAACCAAAAGCTCCTTGTAGACCCAACATTGAAAGACGGTTTACGGACTCCCAACGCTGATTATTGCTATGAAGAACTTTCAAAATCTGTAGCCAAAGAAAAACCAAATGGAGCAAAATGATATCGTATAAATACCAAATCCTGGGTTGTGAGTACAACGTCCTTATAAGCTTACAACTCGTATAAGGCTCATATTTGTGCGAATAGACAGTTTAAGTTAAGAAGAGTTGTAAGCTATTGCGATTTGTGCTTTCGACCCTGTCAGGAATAATCAATATCTACCCATGGGATCTATCGTTGTGATTCAACAACAAACCAACTGACATTGCCAGAGATGAAAGAGGATTTGACAAACAAGCGGCAATTTATTATTGAGTGTGTAAAACATTAATGCCTGGTTTACACTTATTACCTCACTAAGACGTTTTCTTGCGGCATAATTACTTGGGGTATTGTGTAACCTTAAGGGAATCTTTGTGGTCACATCATGGAGTACTTAATATAGCAAGCTATGGGTCACATACTTAGTTATATAAGGTTGGGTTTTTTTACTTTGTCTTTACTCTTCAGAGTCGTTGTCGATATAGATTTCCTTTTAAGATATTGTCTTTTTCCCTCTTCATTTTTTCAGTATTACTTTCCATATTTTTATATCTATTTCTTCTGACTAAATCACGGATGTGCTGCTTGCGACAGATGGACTACTTACAGCTTATATACTTTTATAGAGTTTGTATATCTCGTTCTGATTTTCTTTTCTTTTTATCTTTTCATTGCAATTTTTCTATGAACCGTGTTTACTGTTCCTTTTATTGTCTTTGAAATCTCCTCGCCCTATAACTGTTATTCAAGCTATACTCTTCCTTATGCTAACATCAATGATGCTCTTACTAGTTCTTCTCATCATAGTGATAGCATTACCTTTCCTCAAATGATATAAACCATTTTTCTTTCACTGGCAAGGTGATTCGGTGCCGCTGGATCCACAAGTCAAGGGTTCGAATCCCACAAAGCGCAATTATTATTCGGTCATTTTCACCGAAAGTCGACCTCTACCACAGGGTAAAAATGCCACGCACAAAAATTGCAGATCCACTTGTAATCATTGCAGTGATATGCCTCTATTCATTCTAATTTATTATGACCTTTCCTCGTAGCACTCATTCTACAACGATGTTATACTTAGTCATAACTATTTTTTTCTTCACTTTCTCTGCGTTTTGTATCTCTCCAACTAACTTGACTTTTCCATTATCTTTACGTCATAGTCCCGTCGTTCCCTTGTTCAAAAGATATCTTCGAGCCCATTTAACTGCAGCTTAAAAAACAAAGTTTGCCGTGCGGTAAACGCACTCGCTAGATGGGCCTGGTAGAATAGAACAGCAAACACAATTTAAATCACATTTTGCGTCGAGCGTGACAGAAATGCAGTGTAAATAAAATTTCATCTCGTTAAAATGTGTCATATAACACATCCTTTACTTGTAAACTTAAAGAAAACGGATGTCGACTAAAAAAAAAAGGAAAAGCACGCGAAATTCAGGAGGCATTCTGACAAGGCAGCTCAGATCTCTCAAGGATAATTGCATTTTCTGATACAAAATTAATGACATGCACCATAATACGGATCGTGATTAACTTAATTAGTGCTTTTTCGCCTTTTTATAGAATTTTCTCACACAAGGTTTTGTGGAGATATAATATCCATCCTGACATGAAAACAGACCTCATGCCATTGCGTATTTTGTAAAATGGCATACAAAACACAGTTGTTAAATATTTATATTATTGTGCGCAAATGCGAATTTTACCCCTACGCAGCTGACAACTAAGGTACGTTATAAATTCATGATTCATGCATCTATGTATGTTCGTTATTATACCCTAAAAATATTAATTTAGTGACCAGTTGAATTTAGACCAAAAAAGAAGCAGTAAACAGAACAGGGGTAGCAGTAGTGTCGTGTGACTACACATCCACGTTAAATTAGCCTGTGCAGTCAAGAGGTTTGCCAACTGGCATACTGAACTGTATCAGCGCATCCATCTAGTGAAGGATTTAGTATCATGACTTTCTTTACATCGAGTACATGTAGGCCATAACGTGAGTTGCCATGATCCGTGCCTATTGGATTTTGTTTCTCCATGTGTTCTTGGTACACTGTAACAAATGACAGATTCGTATTAAAAAAAAACTACTAAAAGATAATATAAAGATATGCTCTGTCACCATCTCTGCATTGAAATTGTTTTCTTCATTCGGTCTTCTCAACATTGCCTTCACGCAACATAAAAGCTTTCTTTACAATTTAACGCAGATATGTTTAGAGTCCAAACAATCACGGGAACCAAAAAGCAAAAAGCAAACGTCTTAAAATTCCGCAACCATCTCGCCCATGCGAACAAAATCAACATGACTGTCTCGATTAAGTAGAAGTATCGATGTAGTCTCACTTTTTATACTCCATACATGATTATTCCATCCATCCATCAAGAGACGGGTTTGCGCATCACTCACCCAGTGAGTAACTATCTCTTTACATTTTTTAACTAAACAAAGATCCGCCTGTACACGACATCCCCCTTCCCTGCCTACCTCCCTCGCCCTCTCCCTTTCTCTCTCTCTCTCTTTCTCTCTCTCTCTCTCTCTCTCTCTCTCTCTTTCTCTCTCTCTCCCACTCTATCTACCTTCTCTTTTTCTTTTTCGTCCACCCTCTCTCATTCTCTCTGTTTCCACCCTTCCTTTTTCTCTCTCTCTCTCTCCGTTTGCCTGACTCACTCTTTCAATTTGTCTGCAAGTATCTCTCTATATGTCTCTCTCCCACTCTATCTATCTATCTATCTTTATCTATCTATCTATCTATCTATCTATCTATCTATCTATCTATCTATCTATATCTCCCTTTCACTTCCATGTCTCTCTCTATCTATTTGTCTCTCAATATCTACCTATCCTTTCCTCTCTTACTCTCCTCTCTCTAATATTTTTCTGTTTATCTCTCTCTCCCTCTAATGTTTTTTTTTCCTTTATCTCTTTCTCTCTGTATCTCTCTCTGTCTTGCACTGTGTATGTGTGTGTGTGTGTGTGTGTGTGTCTCTTCTCCAGTCTCACTCTGCTTAAGTCCCTCTATAAATACATTTCTTTCTCTCATCACTCCCTATCATTAAAGTCTTGTGAAAATCCGAGGGAAATAATAATTATTATACTCCAGTTATACTCCTCTTAATCAGGTATAATGGTTTAAAACCCGTGTCGTTGAGTCAGAGTCAGAGTGAAAAAGGGCTTAATTAATAATTTTCTATCGTGCTTTTAAAAAAATGTTCATTTAAATGACAATCATTTTCTTTCTTATCTATGCGTGATAAAAGAGCCTGCTTCAAAATAAAATAAATACATCATTTACACTGTTTAAGAAAACAAAAACCGTTATCTTACCTTACGCTTTTCGGCATTTTGTCCACCAAGTGTATGTCGCCTTTTTTCTGTCAGCTGATTGTGTACAATGAAGCAATCAAATATCTGTAGCAGTTTATTATCCAAGCATCAAATATCCGTAGCAGTTTATTATCCAAATAAATTATGTCCCTACTGTATTCACAAAGCGCAGGTTGTTACACCAGTAACCCACCAAGCTCTATCTATGAAGCTTTTAGGCTTCTCACATGTTTTATTTCAATTTACGCAATACAGTTTAAAAATTGATGAAACTTTCCGCCTTGTTCTGAGTGGGTTTTGCCAGTGTTGAACTGCTCATATTGAACATTGATTGATTGCATTCGTTGTTCTTCTAAGCCCTGCAGCGACACTTGTGATGTTAAATACGAGTTTTAAATAAATCCACATTTTTCGAGAGAAAAAAACACGTTGGTGAGAGCCAGCATCGATTTTTTAAATGTTTGTTAGATGTAATGAACTTTATAAAGGAGGTCAGCCACATCAATTTTAATTTTATTCCTGTTCCTAATAGCTCTATATTTTATATTTGTTGATTTCAAGTCGGTTTATGGTGTCCAGAATTTCGCGTAATATTCGCACTCAAGCTATAAATTGTATAATTCCTTCTGTTGTTGAAACGTAAAAAGGAAACACTAATAATAATTATATTATAACGCTGCAAACAAAATGCAAGACGGAAGATATATTAACGCTCATCAAGAAACCATGTTTCAGAACAAATCCCAACTACTGCTTCTGTTTGAAGAGTAGCCATTTTTCAGATTTATTAAATGCGCCTACCTAATCAAGAGCGAACCTAAACATCGACAAGTCTTAACATTAAAGTATAACATAATTTATAATCTGTCATATCGAGACATAGCAGGGACACCAGTATTCCTGTCTCGACCAGTCACATTCTTATACTGACGCAGACCCAACTTGGAATAGTCTCAGCTATGAAATTAGTTCTCACTACTGAATACACGAAGCAGATAATGATTTTGACGAGATTCGCACCTGAACCGTTCCACCTTCGCACCTTGTAAAAAGCTTTTGTCTTGTTCTAACCTTTCTCTGTCTGCGTTTTGTTTGCGCGATAAAAGAGATCAATGGAACAAAAGAATTATCAGTTTTTAAAGCTTTTTTCTACCATCGCCAGATTAAAAGACAGCAGCGTACTGTTAGTGGAGGTCGCGAACAATACTCCATTCACGCCTCCCTGTGAGATTTGAATACAAGCTCGACTTTAATGAAGTTTTCTAAGGGGTTTCCTTTTCTATGGCTTCAATGGAATACTCACTCTTCCACACACAAAGAAAGAGAAAACTCAGTCACCTGTAATTCTTTACTTAGCTATGATCTATGACAATTGTAAAAATCAATAAATTAGGACTTTTTTTTCTATTAAACAGATCTCTAAGTAGCCTACAGTTGTGTTGCGGATTTGGATTCATATAAAATGATTATTTTTATGCCTGCCTTAGAATTTACTGTCCATGTTTAGCAAGAGTTAGCAGCTACGCACACTGTAATATCTTTTCACATTTTACACTAGATGGAACCACTTTGCATGTCAATGCAGACTTTTAAAAACTACAGTGCGCTGTAGCTACGAGCTATGGTCGCAATTGAACAAAATCACTTTTTAAGATATCCTGTTTACATTGCTCATTTTGAAAACACTGCCATCACTGTGGTTCTTATGGGGTCCTTTTTGTAGCACCGACGGTATATCCATATAATTATTCATAATTCATGAAGGCTGCTCCTGTATTTGTGTCGATATCTCAATATACATGTATTTATTTAAATTATTTTTCTAAACAAAACAGCAAATGCATTTCCTGTATAGATCAGTTACATAGAAGACTATAGCCCTGACTGTTTCATTCTATCAAATCATGAAGGAGAAGCCCACAGCATTATCATTCTGACGTGTCAACGAAGGAACAATTCCCATGAAATCTGGAAGATGCCGACATTTAACTCTGTAAAAGAATCACTGCAGTTATATTCATAACCGTAAAAATATTACCATAACTGTGTTTATGAGACGAAGATTTTCTGTTACATAAATAACGTATATTATAATTTAAGTTACTTAATTTTCAAGAAGGCTAGCACTAGTTTTGTTTCGGGATATCGGTATGAATTGGTAATCACCTAAAGTTATTGGTACCTGTATCGTTATGTACACATTTTTAAAGTATACATAGACCTATCTTGTTATTCACCATTTGATGGCCGCAACGCTGTCCGTATCACTTAACCGAATATAATGGCATAATGTATAGGACGCCCCGGTATATTGTCATTCTGGTGTGTAATGGTAGAAATAACCCCCAGTCGCTCCCAGAATTTGGCCAGGCAAGTTTTGATTGGCACCTACCTCGCTTAACACCAGACCACAGCACAATGTAATGGCTTTTGGGACTTGCTGTCCAATCTGGCAAATTAGGTAATTTATCTCACATTATTGCCGGGCCCCGAGGGTATGTTCCAGTGACGCTGAGAGCCATACGGACCACGTGACAGTCGAGTCCCCGGAGAGTTCCTCTCGACAAGGCGTGATAATGGTCGCCCTTTAGTGCCGACTGATTTGACTGGTTCGCTACAGTTGAGGCGGTTGGTTAAGTCGTTAAACAAACTTACGTTGATGAAGCAATATGATTCTGCCTAATAGTGTTGTATTGGAAACATATCTAGCGCCCTTCACGGTAGGGTTTTGTTTCTTGTAGATTTCTTTTACATGAATCTTAGTTCAGTTACAGAAGGCAGTTCTAACCTTCAGGAGGTATTGCGATAGCTACATGGTATAATTTAACGTTACGGAAGACTATTTGGTATCGTTTTACAGAACAATAAGAAGTACATTTCAATGAACTGTTTTCTCGTCGGTTGGTCTAGGAACCGTTCTTCACACAATCCATCCGTCTTCCATTAAGAAATTACGTTCCCTTACCCACGAAGTATCAGTTTTCGTCTCTGATCTCTGTAAGACATGAAAATATACTTCCAGAAGAAAGGCACCCTCTACAGAACTTTATTATTTTAACATGCGTAAGAAGAAAGAAAAAATCATGCGGCATTTTACTTGCACAATATTCCAACAAGAAGATCGCGAATGTATAATTACTTTTAACGTCGAATTTCACCCTCATGCCTTCAAGCCTGATCGCTAACCCCGTTATCTGTGTCAGGGATTGCCGCTAATCCACTGCGAGCTCAGGGCGGTTTGTCCAGTCTTTACTTTGAAGTTCACCAGACACCAAAAATCGATCGCTAAAACTGACCTCCCCGAGTCAAAATCTCGCCTACAGGTTTTAAACTTCTATCTACTGCAATTACACGGATTAGTTTTAAAATTCGGAGCAACAAGTCGGCCCATGGAGATTCCCAATCTATTTTTAGCTCGACTTTGCGTCACTTTACACTGATAAAATTAACCACAAGAATTCAATTTGGTGAGCTAGTTTGGTCAGTGTTAGTATATTGTGATCGGATGAGACAGGAGTCATGGTATCCCCACACTGTCTCTGTGTGGCAAAACGAATAATTGTCAGACTTTAGTTGTGAGATCATTCCACTATTTAGCCGTTATTAGACGCTATACTATAAACAGTTTGCTTTTGTCTCATGGTGTTATTGGGATTTTGATCATGACAATAATTATGCTAAAGCATGGTGTCGCCTAAGTTATCGGGAAGATCCAATATGACGTCTAGTCGTATCGACCAGGTCCGGCTAGCCTACCCTCCTCACCTCTTGTCCCATAATGCACGGTTTACGCCTTCTGATAACGGTTACGCATGAAGGCGAACGTAATGGTGTATATATAAGCCCCGGAGGTGGTTACCCAATACTCAGGGAGTAATAGATCTGATAAAATATCCGTCAAATTTAAAGTGAGTGGTTTGATTTATTAACGTCCAACATCAGCAGCAAGGCTATAACGTTCACGGGTCCCAAGATTTATGTCTGACAATGATGCGTGATGTCACACAAAAACAGTGCGGTGATACTATGACTGCTGTTCCGGACATAATTATTAGACTGACATCGACCCAACCAATAGGGGTCGAAATTGGACAAGAACATTTTTTTACGAATCGAGTTTTGGTCTGCAAGATAAGGGGATTGGGAGACCAACGCTCTACCACCTGCGCCACCCCCCTCCCCTCACATAGGGGTATAGTTTCAGGTTTTTCAACGCTATAAACAATGTGATGAGAGAATACGATCAATTAATCCATTATCTTATCAACTCCAATTAAGAGATACATCTGACGGTGAGAGAATCACGGCCCAGTTATGTGGTATTACCTCACCTCGTAGGCACAACATAGCCGTTACCGTGCTGACGTGCCGTAAAACAAACCCACTCACTCACTCACCTCACCTAGTAGACCTAAACGACTGGCCGAGGCTGATGATTAGTGCAATCAGGCTAAAGACTTTGCTTACATTTCGGTCGAGGATTGGTAATGTTAGCCATGTTGAGGGAATTGTATATCACCGTTATAGAGTCCCCTTGCGCCATTTTGATAGGTGGTGATCGAGTTCTTACCGACCAACATCAGAGGCAAGACTTAAGTTTGACAATAGTACGTGCGGTCATACAGAGATGAAGACCGCAATGGAAAAACTAGACATGTCACTTGTCACAACTTTCAAGATAATTCAGTTTAGCGTTTCTAAACGTTTTCTATTCATCCGTACTTTCAAGATTATTCAGTTTAAAGTTTCTGAACGCTTTCTATTCATCAGTTTCTGTAAGATCTACCAACAACATTTATTGTCCTAAAAATCGGTGTTTGGGTTGAATACCCTCTGGAGCTGAAGCAAGAAAAAGACCTGCTTCGTAGGATAAGGTGGAAAACTAAATTTATCAAATTTGTGACATATCAGGTTTTCCCATTGTGGCCTTCAGATACTATGACGCAGCCGGTCAAATTATAATAACAACGGATCAGCCAACTATAGACGACGAAATCAGACGAATAGAATTATTTAGACCGATCATGCCCGGGACCTCCTGATCAAATGACCAATGCAATACCACTTGCACCAGTGTGGTTTTAGTGTAGAACTAATCGCAGGTGGGAGTACTACTGTAAAAAATACATTAAGCAAAACTACCTGGTAAATTATCTCAAAGAGCGCATATATCGATATGCCCTTCAGTCATTTTTATACCAGTGCAGATACTTACTTCTCTTTGATACTCAATTTGGAGACAATATACGGCAAAGCTTTCTAAAATTTAAGCTTAAAAGTTTAGCCCGCAAAATCTTGAGGCATATCTTATTTTCATAACAATGATCTATATTTTATTTTATTTGAAAACAGCACAAAATAATTATAGCTTTGCATATTGCTTATTTTTACAGTTCAAGGATTTTTTACACATGAAATGAAGAGATATCAACGGAAAACAGTGAAAATTAATGGGACTTAAGATAGACAGACAACACATGGGGGAAAACTTAGAAGCTGCTCTGGAAGAAGTGAAAAAGGGATACTTTTATACAGGTACTTTTTAGAAGCTGCTCTGGAAAAACGTGAAAAAGGAATAATTTTATACAGGTACTTTTGTATGCGGTTTCAGAAATCTGGTTCGACCTACAGGTCCCTTTGTTTGCCTCCTAATTTGGGCAGAAGAAACTATTATTAGAACTTGCTAAGTGCATAAATCACTGCCTCGTATCAACAAACACTATAACAGGTGGTTTTCAGATTTAATCCATACCCGCGGGTTCACTTTCAGGTCAGTTTGTGTTGACAGTAGAGCTCTGTGGAGTCTCAAGTTATGGACATGGAACTCTGACCGCTTATCTGGAATGCTGTTGTGGGGACATGGCATTAGAGGTTCTGGGAGTGGGTTGGGGGGGGGTAGAGAAAGAGACAGAAAGGTAGACAGACAGACAGATTGAAGCAAAAACAAAACAGAAACAGAAGACAGAGAGAAAGAGTCAGACAGAGACACAGGCTGCAAAGTAGACAGTAGAAAGATCGACAGGTACAGAGAGAGGGAGACAGAGAAACAGAGAGACTGGCGTAGACGAGGAGACTCAGACAGACAGACGAACAGACAGACAAACAGGCAGAATACGCGAGAGAGAGAGATAGAGAGAGACAGACACATGGGGAGAGAGAGGGTGAAAGAGAGAGAGATAGAGAGAGAGAGAGGAAGAGATAGAGGTGGAGCTTCTAGCATGTAGAGGGCTGATCGCGTATGTGGACGGATGTTGTGGGGACATGGCATTACAGGTAATAGGGGAGGGGGGCGGAGAGAGAGAGAGGAGAGGGAGAGAGAGAGAGAGAGAGAGAGAGAGAGAGAGAGAGAAAAGGGAAACAGAGAAACATAGACAGTCAGTGTCATAGACACAAAAAGCCGGCACAGAGGAGGGAATAAAACCAAGTAGAGAGATATGGAGAAAGAGAAAGAGAGGTAGAGAGAGGGGGAGGGAGAGGGAGAGAAAAAGAGAGAGAGAGAGGGGGGGGAGAGAGAAGCCGTCAAGTTGAAGGGGAGCAAACAGTTTTTAATTAGTTGTTCATGTTCTGAAGCCCGGGCCTAGACAATAGACTTCATGGTCACTGCATAATTATATTGTACCACTTTCCCTTGTATAGATGTTTCGTCATAAGACCACATAATTATTTAGCACATTGAAATTTTTCTTCAACATGATACCAAAAGAAATCTTATAGCTCTGAATACTTTAACTCGGCGTTTAGGCAAATTTTGTACTTTTAAAAACTTTTTAGAGATTGATTTAATGTGTGTCAATGTTTGTTTAAGGTGCAATTTTTTGTCTATTAAAATGTTCAAATTGATCGTCTAGCTTTAAAGTTACTTGGTTGGATTCATGATTTATTACCGCCCACCATCAGTAGTTAGACTATGTTGCGGACTAGTCCTAAAATTTATGTCTAATAATTGTACGTGCTGCTACAAAGAAACAGATTTAATGTCGAAATATATGTTATTTTCTATAATTGAATATAAAAACTTTGCGAAAATTTCACACTATGAGCATTAGCAAGCGAATCTTGTTTTCGTTATTTTTCTACCGCAGCGTCTTCTCCAGAATCCAAAAAGAATTAATAAGAATGTTACGAACGTTTGAATCTAGAATTAGAAAGCTTTATAATATAAAATTATAGTTGTTTCCAAAGACATCCTGAGAGAATATTTGCCTTCACTGCTCTATTAATTTAGTTTCTTTCCTTTTCTTTAAAATTCTTGCAGTCTTATCCAGATAAAAAATCCTACATTTAAATTGCAAGCAATCAGATTAATGTCATGAAAAAAATCTTTCATTCAGACTCCGTGTAGTTTATCATTGGCTTTCAAATAAGGACTATTTAATAAAAGTGCAAAATATATTATTGCGCCTCTTTCATGGTAAAAAAATGTATTTACTATTGGGGACAGGAACCAAGAAAAAAATAATTGAGCAGTGCAATGAAAGGGAGTTAACTAGAAATCCATGAAATGTTAAGAAAAGGTTATGCAGATTTAATGGCCTTGGTTCATTTTTCTCCTCGTTGGCCAAAAGAAATAATGCCCTTTTTTCATGATTTTTATATAAGTTTATTTCTCTTAAATAGAGTGGAAGATGTGTATCATTGTGTAAAAATTGTCTTCCTGACTCCAGTCATCGACTCACGTGTCCATGGTTATTGTACGCAGGTGACAAATGGAGGTTAGACACTTAATAGTAGGCCTACATTTAATTTCAGAGAATGTAGTGGTCGAGCTACGTGAATGTTATTTTTAATCGTAACAAGCTATTGCATTTTTATCAATTTACATCACTAGGTAAACTTCATATTGCATTTTTACCTGATTTATCATCAATTTAAAAGATTAAAACTAACAGGGCTTCCATGCTGAAATAAAAAAAAATACGAGAGAAATGGCCGCAGAGTTTGAGTGCAAAGGGAAACGATTAATATTGAAGGACACAAAGACAAAAAGACGTTCATAGCATTATTTGCCAAGAAACAGATAAACAGTCAAGCAGACCAGCAGGCATACGAATAGACTGGCACACAGACAGACAGACACTCAGACAGACAGACAGACAGACAGACAGACACACAGACAGATTTATAAACATACAGACAGTCAAGCAGAGAAGGAAACTTGTAGACGCACCGTCAAAAAGACAGGTATAGAGAGAGAACTATTTGAAGGCTAAAATATGACTTAACTTCATTTTTCACAGATAACAGAAACAATTTTGAAAACTAAAGCACAATCCCACTGTCCATAGTAATTTATATAGAAGAAATTAACGACGGTCGTAGACCAATCCAGTAGTTTTGTCTAGCCTGCGAGGCATCGTCAAATCATTTTATTATTATCGACCTTTAACTCAAGCAAAGATAGGACTTACTTCTCAATTTTCTCAGGGTTGGAGAAACTTTTCCTCCGTAACTGCTGCGCTGGGTCCGGGGATTCGTGCTGCCAAGAAAAAATTTTAAGACAAAATTAGAGGTACCTTTTTTCACCCATTCACTACCTACTTCCATTGCTGGACATGTCTGGCTTGATTATTTTTTATGAGGTACTTGCTCTTTTTATTATTTTTGTTTTACTGTTTTTGTTTTGTTTTGTTTTTAATACTTTGTGTTGAGTTCGTACTTTATCTGGGAGCTTTATGAACTAACTGTACATTTCTACTATGATAATGCAGTTGTTAGCTTATTTCTTGCATGGGCCTTTAACCGTTTTGGAAATGACTTTAGGCTGTACAATAATGACGAAACTTTTCACGAATATTGTTGTCATGTCAATTTCACATTGTCTTATTTTGGTTTTGTCGTTCGACAAACACGTTTATAAAGGCTGTTTATCTTCATTTTCGTTAATAACACAGATACCCCAAGTCAACAAAATGTTGAGTTGCTAATTCTAGCTAAATTGGACAAGCTATTCTCGCTGGACCCTTTATCTAGAGTAGCTGCAAGACGTGTGCATATTTTCCAAACACAGACTATGCATAAAGACTTTGAGAGCAGATTTCCCATGCTAAGAATTATCAAGATCTCGGTTGTGACAAGTGACAGGCTGTAATCCCTTGAAGTGTGCAAGTACCCCTTACAAAATTAAATGTCATGTTGAATATCGCAAGGGGAGGTTACTAGACAGTTCGAGTCAAACACTGGACACGGGGCTTGGCCTTTCATATTAGAGGAGTTAATGCCCTTGTTATTTCCGTTGTGTTTCTTGGATTGAAACACTCGAGTTTCTCACACGAAGGGGTATGTGTGTAACATTCAATAGCATATTTTTGAAGGACAAAATGTGCTTCTCTTTTGATTCAATAATATTAATTTTCTTTTGTATTTACGAATTTAAGTGTTGATTTTTAACTAAACAGAGATGAAATTTATATAACATTAGCAGAAATATTACTTACAGCATAAAGCAACTTTTACAGGTTAAAAAGAAGTAATTTGTTTTGCGATATGCTGGTGCCAAAAAAAAATTTAAAAATATATATATATATATATCTTTGGGGTGACAGTTGTTTATAGACAACCTATTTTTGTAACTTCACGGGGGCCTTTAAATATAATTCTGGATTTTATAGCTTGTGGGTTTTTTTTATGTTTTTGTGCTTATCAAAGGAAACACACCGATTAACTATATATGAAAGGATATAATGCTGCTGAATTGCCTATTAAGGTTTAATTTATGCAATTTTATTGACTTTTGGTCATCTTATTTCTTGATGTAGTTCTTGTTGTTGTTGTTTTTATTGTTGTTGTTGTTGTTGTTGTTGTTGTTGTTGTTGTTCTTGTCGTTGCTGTTGTTTTTGCATTTGTTCACATTTCCAATATATATTTTTTTATGTTTAAACACTGCAGAATTGTTTACTCATATCATGCTTAAAAAATAATTAAACAAGAAAACTCTATAAACTTTCACACAACTATGGTTTTGAACGGCTGCACAATCTGGGGTGTGCACGACTACTTTACCTGGTTAGGGACTAGCAGGACCGTGAGCTCCTCCTCAGTTACCTCCCGTGGCGGCCTCACCACCTCTCCATCATCCCGAGCGTTATGCATTGTGAAGTGACAACGAGCAAAATAATTCTCTGGTAAACAATTGCCGGTTATCGAGGAAAGAATCTTTCTATATATTCAGAGGCATCCTAGGTTTTCCATTCAAGGTTTGCATACTCCATACAAATGAAATAATGTGCCCGTTTCCGAAGAGGTAATATTCTTATAGATCCAGATGGTCCATTGCTTCATCGCTCAATAGTTCCGAATTCCGTGAAAATGAAACAATCTGGAAATTTACAGGTGATACATGTATTGCCTTATAGATTTAGAAGCACCATCAGTTTCTTGCCCACTGTTTACAAATCCGTGTAAATGAAATAATCTGGCAATTCGTTGCTTGTTTCCGAATTGATAAAATTATTTCCTTATGATTTATGCGCAGCATCAGTTTCTCACTAAGAGTTTCCAGATTCTACGCAATTAAAAGTCTGGCCTGCTTCCGAAAAAAAACCTCTTCTATAGACCCAGACGCTTTTTTATTTTGTTAAAAGAGCTTTGCCGAGTTCGCATCAATGACTAAATCAAGTGAAAAATAATTGTTATTCTAAAGACAAAAAATTTCTAAAGATGGTTAGTATTTTTAGTTTTCTCAGTCCATGTTTGCTGATTCCTGGCGGATGACTTGAAACTTTTGGCAAAGCTTAGTCTAGTTCTTCCATTAGTCTCTTTTCCTGCCGAAGCTGCAACCTCTGTTTAGCCTTCATCTCCACCGAGCTTCATGTCACTTGTTTACTTTACGTGTAATTACATCAAAGCTTTTGTCAGATGTTTTCGGCGAATACATTTCTTTGGTATATTGAAAAAGGTTGATTGTCTGAGGCTGCCCATACCTTTGTTACATCTGTTTGTTCCTACTCGGCATCCTTAAGTCTCATGAATCTTTTAAAATCCTCCGGGTTTCCAATGGCCTGAGGTTGTAGACACAAGTCAAGAACGGGAAAGCAATGAACTTTACTCTTAGCTAGCATGACATTTTATTTATAAAACAAGCTTGAAGTCAATATCTAATATTTGTTATACAAAACAATGTAAAAATATCAATTTCCCGTAATGGTTCTGTGCTGGGTGACACATTTTCTTCCATGAGTGAAGGCACACAAAATTTCCAAAACAATATAAATTCTTTAATGTCATGTAGCCTCATATCCAACGATTGGTTTTCTTGTAAAGAACGTAAAAAAGATAATTAAGAACGTATCTAGAAGATTACATCTTTATAGGCAGAATATGAAACCGCACTTGTCTTGAAACTATGAGCTTAATGTCCAATATGGATATACATGTAGTTCAATTCTCAAACAGCAATCGGGTCTAAATGTGGATCTGGCAGAGGTCAGCTGAAAGTTTATTATACTTGAGTTCCTCAACATTGCAGGATTCCGAGGCGGTATCGAGCCCTGCTAATCTAGCCCTCTATTGTTGGGCTTATCTCTCCAGTCGTAAATACTTTCTGAGGACTTGTGGGGCTCAAACACCGCTGGCAGGGGCTGTTTAGCACAGTTTACAGCTGTCCGATCATGTCAAAGATAGATCTCAATGTAATCTCACAAGCAATTATCTTTTAATATTGCCCAAGTCTGTTCGGCTTAAAGGCTTAACAATTATGATTGGCTAGTGGTAAAATAAAGCGTTATGGAGAGAGACGGTGGCGTGTGCTGTTGTTTTTTCTTGTTTTTTTTTATGTTGATCTCATGACAATAAAATTTTAGATTGCATTATTTTTCCTTGATTTGTTTTTTTTTTCTGTGGGTATAATTATTTCTTCGCATCAAAATTTCCCTCTTGCCGTTTAAGTGTTTTATGCAGTAATAAAAATGTACACAGCGATGATTAGATCATAGCATAATGGAAGGGTAAAGGGGGAAAAGGTGACAGGTGACTATTGGGACACGTTTACGAAGTTATCAAGAGATTATATATCATTTCCACAGTTATGCGGACCCAAGTCAGTTAAGTGGGTAGGTCTGAATCAAGTACAAACAGTAGAACAGAAAATAGGCTAGCAACTATTTCATGAAGAACTCCAAACTGACGAGAATTTAAAATGTGCACTTAAAGTCTTTGTTTAATATCTTGAAATGTGTGGTATTACTGATTTTGTATCAGTTCGTTGCTTTCTTCTATTATAGAGATGTTGCTGCAAAAGTCTTATAAGGCTTTTTTTTCCACCAGAAAGTTAAAGATACTTTGAGCTCGGCAACAAAATGCTCAACATTGTCGTAGCCAGGTTTTTAGGTTTTCTCAGACAATTTCTGACTGGTCGTGCCACAAAGCTTTTATTTCATGACAAAATTAGATCGATACCACTACAAAAGAATTTTCCAGATATGTGCAAATCCTTAAAAAAAAGCGAAAGCAGAAGTCCGTTATATATTGCATTTGGCCATAGTGTTGAAGCTGGGTTTTGTTGTTGTTGTTGTTGTTTTTTGTGTTGTTTTTTTCTTTTTCTTTTTTTTTGTTTTTTTTTCTTTTTGCGTGTGTTTTAATGAACTTTATGGCAGATGCGAACCGTGCTTATCGCTCATATTTACGCGTGTGCTGAAACCGCTTTTGTTTCACTAAGCCGAGATCATCAGAAAATGTACCAATTACTGGATTAATTGCTGCACTTCAAAAAAGAGGCTCTTTTGCCGGTATAAGATTGATTTTACGTCCATTGATTTCCAAGGACTTCTATACAGAGTATGCGGCCTCCTCAAACAAATTTAACCTACTGAATTTAGTACCATGCCCTGTCGATTGACCATCCGTCGATGAAAAAACATTGTATGCAGTTTTTAAACTTATCTGAGCTCTCTTTATTCTTTGGGAATTTAGTCCTGCCTTGTGTTGCCAGCTATTTTGGAGATTCTATTTGACGATGAGTCACGTAGCTTAAGTCTGACAATATTTACGTGCTGTCACACAAAGACATTTACTCAGAAATTCATCGGTCACATTGTAGTGATTCCGACGCAAACATTGGGGACAAGCTGGCTACTTTTTAGGAAAAAGCCCTGACGCCTGTTTTGAAATAGTTCACCCAACCACTAAGCTGCCTCATCCCCTTTGACGTTTAATGAAAGAAGTCTTTGGCAGAGCGATAGCGAAGATCTCTTCTTGCTTTGTTTGACCTGTCCGAGGTCCCCAAGGAATATCCTATTCATCAAAGGGACCCCAGAGCCGGAAAATCTGCACTCTGCCGATCACATTATACTAGTAGATACCAAAAAGTAGGGAAATAACAAGGCGGTCAGATCAAGATCAAACCTGCAACATTCCAATAAGATGCCGCCTACTCTACCGTTGAACCACATCGTCAAGTCCAGGACATTTAACAGACATTTAACGCCTCCGGTATGTGTAGATGCCCAGTTAGTTACCCTCCACCGTACCCAAGTTTTTAGCTGGTTGCTTAACGTCCAACGTCATACTTATATAATTTATATTGTGGACGGTATCTAAGCCTAATGTCTGAAATTTTTACGTTCTGTCACACAGAGACAGCTCGGGGATATGTATTAGACAGTCAGAGTATACTGACACCGACCCAACCAGTAGGACACGAAATTGGACAAATAAATTTTGACCGATCATGGGTTTCGAAGCCGGAGACCTTCTGATTGGAAGACCAACGCTCGACCAACACCACCCCTATCCCCAACACATACAAAACAAATAGTCACACCTTGGCGAACACTTACCTGAGCGCCGAGTCGAGAGAGTGGCACGGCCAGTCTGCTGACCCTGTGGAACATACCCCGTCTGGGGCGGATAGCGGTGAGCACGGCCGCCGTTTTGCTCATCCTGCGGGACGTTTCGCTCTGGGAGGAGGTACTCACTCCTCTTACTTTGCCCCAGAGACTTCCACCGTGAGAGGCAGCCTTGGAGGAGGAGCCAGATTCATAGGAACCTGGCTTCAAAGCAGAGACCATATTTAGCATGCCGTTTGGTGTGGGGTTTGAATCCTCGTTGGCGTTGTCCACGTAATCCGTGGATAGCTTTGTCCGGACTCCACCTGCACTACGCCCGTCTAGAGTTGCTGATCTAGGGTTAAGTGATGCCCCTCCAGGTCGGGGTTTCCTCCATGGGAGAGATGCTGGTCCAGTCAGGAGACACCCGTTGGAGCCGATGCTCTCCAACACTACAGAGGTCAAGGACATTCCATCTGGCAAGGTCAGACACAGTTTGGGAATCACCGGACCACTTTTGGCTTGGTTTCCGCAAAGATTTGGGCCATTCTCGCGAGGCATTTTTGTTCGCGTTACAAGTTGATCCTATAAATTAAAAAAAATGTTGAATAAATAGGTGAATGCATTGAAAAATATTGTCAAAGAATACATTTGGAAACATTTACAGTCATTCATTTAAACTGATCTGCCGAAATTCGTGTTTGATAGTGCCCTTTCAGAAAAATGCCACCAATGTCACATTTAAAACAAAATAAATGGATTATATGTAATACTGAGTAGTCCCATAGTTTTTGTATCAATGATATAAAGTGACAGCAACGCACACGTACAATATGAAAGGAGTATTAAAAGACAAGTTGACGGTGTGGTTTCTTGTAGTCCTACCCACATTACTAATCTTGTCTAGCTAAGCCGATGGTAGCACTATAAACTATTTTACATGATCGTGTTTAGATCTTAAGCATAGAATTCATATTGGTAAAGCACGCATAAACTCGTCTAGATTTACACAATTGAAACGCATTTACAAGATGTGTTAATGTTCACCAAAGTGCCCGTAATAATTATTTTAAAACGAGCAACGAAACTCATGACAGGGGCCACGTGTCTTTTCATAAACAGAGGGACAAGAAATTTTAACACTTCTATCTGATTGTTAGTTATACACGTTTTATAATATAATTATTATATTATTGTAAGTCCTTAAGAAAAACATCTGTTTTCATCCATTTAGAAACAAAAATGTCGATCAGTTGTAAACTCACTTCATTCCACGAGATAGCAGGAAAAACTTAAGAGCATCATCAGAAAATCTATGAATTGCTTTTTTTATCCTATTAGAATTAGATTTGTTTTTTACATTCTTTTATTTCTTTAAAAAAAAACTTCTAAACAGATACTAGATAATTATCTAAAGTCAAGTCTTATAGAAAAGTACGCTTCAGGATTTCTGAAACCTATTCTCAACACTAGCACACACCCATACTAAATTGCGGTGGACATGTGTGCTACCCGAAGATACCATAGTTTCCGATAGCCTCAGTGTCACCATTCTCACCGTGTCTTGACTAAAGCTTCTTATAACCATCATAGCAGCTTGGCTGGGATCAGATCAAGCGTCGGGGCTCCCACTGATGGCTAGCTTCATCTGGGTGTTGGTGTCAAATGATCAAATGTCGTGGTCTTCTCGACAATCGGCGATCAATATCACAAGCAAGTTATATTGAGACTAAGGTACAGCGGAAAAGGTAAAAACAGCAGCAACAAACGCAACAGTAGCAATAGGAACAGTAGTAGCAACATAATCTTTAGTAGCAATAGGAGCAGTAGTAACAACAGAATCTACAGTAGCAATAGGAGCAGTAGTAGCAACAGAATCTACAGTAGCAATAGGAGCAGTAGTAGCAACAGTATCTACAGTGGCAATAGGAGCAGTAGTAGCAACAGAATCTACAGTAGCAATAGCAGCAGTAGTAGCAACAGAATCTACAGTAGCAATAGCAGCAGTAGTAGCATCAGTATCTACTGTAGCAATAGGAACAGGGGTAATACTAATATCTACAGTAGCCATAGGAACAGTAGTAACGACAAAATCTACAGTAGCAATAGGAGCAGCAGTAGCAATATGAGCAACAGTAGCAATAACAGCACCAGTAGCAACAGTATCTACAGAAGCAATAGGAGAAGTAGTAGCAACACATCTACAGTAGCAATAGGAGCAGTAGTAGCAACGGTGGAAACAGCAACACCTGCAGCAACAGTATCATCAGTAGGATAGTTACAACTATACCGACAACAGGAATGGTAATAACAGCAGAGCAGAAACAACAGTAGTAACAATGTTTGGAAGAGGTAGAGAAAATTGTTTTGCTTAAACATCGAAAACGTATTAAAGAATGAGAAGCTGGTGGATTTGTCTCGTTTCTTATGATTTAAATAATTGCCCAGCTTTTGTGTATTTTTATTATGGCTGGTTGTTGTTGTTGTTGTTGTTGTTGTTGTTTTCATTAGCAAAACCATATAAGTTAAATCTAACATTTTATTGTCCTTTTATTGTATCTCTTAAGTCTTATCGATATTCGAAAATATGTTAGACGTCGACAAATCCTAACTCAGTTGCAAATAAGATTTATAATTGGCCTTGGGCACCATACAACTGCGATGACGAAATGTTGGATTTCCCATACAGGTTTGAAAGACCTTTGTAGTTATTGTGCACAAGAAATTTTAAGATCTTCGTCAGATTCCCTGATTCATTTAGACTTAAAAATCAGAGACAGCAAAAATGGGCATCTAACTCACACACACTCACTCTCTCTCTCTTAGGAGCAGTAGTAGCAACAGAATCTACAATAGCAATAGGAGCAGTAGTAGCAAAACAGAATCTACAATAGCAATAGGAGCAGTAGTAGCAACACAATCTACAGTAGCAATAGGAGCAGTAGTACAACGGCGGAAGCAGCAACACATTCAGCAACAGTATCAAAAGTAGGAATAGTTACAACTGTACCAACAACAGGAATGGTAGTAACAGCAGAGCAGAAACAACAGTAGTAACAATGTTTGGAAGAGGTAGAGCGAATTGTTATGCTTAATCATAAAAAAAAATATAAAAGAATGAGAAGCTGGTGCAGTTGTCTCGTTTTTTATGCTTTAAATAAGTGCCCAGCTTTTGTGCACTTGTAGTATTGCTGGTTGTTGTTGTTTTTTTCATTGGCAAAACCATATAAGGTAAATCTAACATTTTATTATCCTTTCATGGTCCTTTTTTTATCTCTTAAGTCTTATCGACATTCGAAAAAAAGTTAGATGTCGACAATTCGAACCTCAGTTGCATATAAGATTTAGAATTGACATTGGGCAACATACAACTGCGGTGACGAAATGTTAGCTACCCAATACAGGTTTGAAAGGCCTTTGTAGTTATTGTACACAAGAAATTTTAAACTCTTCATCAGATTCCCTGGTTCATTTAGACTTAAAAATCAGAGACAGAAAAAATGGGCATCTCTCTCTCTCTCTCTCTCTCTCTCTCTCTCTCTCTCTCTCTCTCTCTCTCTCTCTCTCTCTCTTCTCTCTATCTCTTTCCCTATAGCAATCTTTATCTTCCTATATTTTATTATTATTTTTCTGTCTTCTGTGTGTGTTTGTTTTTGTTTTTTTGTTGTTTTTTTATGTGTCTCCTTTTTTGACAGTACCTGAGTCATGGGTAAATATTACCGCAAACTTTATATCGAGATCTTTGGTGGGGGGGGGGGTGTTTTTGTTATTGCTTTGTTTTTTTATTAACAGCCAAAAATGATCACTGACAATTAACAATATAACTTCAATTGTACAGGCAGTGACAAAGAGAGGGGAGAGAGAGAAAGGAGTAAAAGAGATATTAATTAATGTAACAGAGATCTATATCTCCGCGTGTGTTTTTTACTTATCCCATCAGAGTTTTATTGTCATCGTTTTTAAAATAATGTTCTTGCATTAATTTAGCAAAAAGAAATACCTGCTTAAGCTCAAAAAAATTTAAAACAAAGAAATATTTCTAACCTTGAATCTTTAATCAGTGTTTACATGTAATGTAGGATCAGTCGGCACTGTCTCATTAAAAAGTGATTCTCCTGGTCTCTATTATAAGACAAATTGATATGGAATATTTGGAGGCAACAAATGCCCGGGCTTAGTATACGCTTTTTTTAAGCCCCTGTATGAAAAAAGAGCTAAACCTTATCTTTCTTTTCACCTTCAATCTTATTTCTTACTTAATCTTAATTGTGTTATTGCTGTGTCTTTTTTGCCTTCTGTCTTTCTTTCCCACCCCCCCCCCCCCCCACATCCTCGTCAC
>RQTK01000235.1:201833-218010 GCA_003991915.1 Elysia chlorotica | reverse complement strand
TACTACTACTACTACTACTACTACTACTACTACTACTACTACTACTACTACTACTACTACTACTACTACTACTACTACTACTACTACTACTACTACTACTACTACTACTACAACTACTACTCTATGTCCATTTGTCTTTTCCTCCATTCTCCCCCTGTTTACTTTTTATTTATCTTAACCATGTTAAAGATGCTTTTTATTCCCTGGTGTATTTTTTATGATAATAGAAAATCTTGCTCTGTACCTCGAATGAAAAATATGATAATTCACAAACAGAATTCTAGACAGAAAACATGAAAATATGCATGTTTGTTTTTTTCTGGCAGGTGGGAAAAATTAATGATAAATATAATTAAATATTTTTCCATTGACTATTATTATACAAGATTTAAAAAATACAAAAAATGGTTGTGTATGGGACATAAATGACACACATGATCAGTTAAAACTTAAAGCAATTATTTTTACAAAATACAATTTTATTTTCACTAATATTATGTTGAAGCATTAACTCTGAATAATAAAAAATGACCATGATTAACAGAAAAAAAACAAGTCCAAAAGAGCTCTCTTACTTTCATTACAATAAGCAATCAGCATTAAAGTAAAGTAAGTGGTCGGTGCTAAATATAAATACCCTGATATTTAAAAAAAGGTGATAAGTTTAATTGTGTGGCAAATCTTCTGAATAATAAAAGTTATGCATGGTAAAATGAATATAAGAAGCAAAGTTATTCTTGCAACAGAATAATATTTGCTGGGAAATATATTTATAATTTCAACACTTTCACCATTTTTACTTACAGAATTTTGCTATGGCAAACAAAGCCAAGTATTTGTTACATGAAATAATTATATGAACAGGCAAACCTTTCAAAGCTCAACAACTTCTCTCAGTGTATGGATTTCACAGGTTTACGTCTATTAAAAAAAACCTTGATGCAAAAAATGTTATGATGTTTCAAAATAGACATAATATGAGGAGAAATTCACCCCATTATTGCCACTGATCATAGAACTGAAGAATTCCCTGGCTTCTCTTTCCTTCACCACTAGAGAATTCTAGACAGAGCAGGGACGGTTGGTTAGTTGACTTGTTGCCTGGCTAGTTTCTTAATGTCTTGCATCAGCAACCAGGCTTTGTTGCAGACAGGTCTCAAGACCATCATCTGAAATTTTATGTGCTGCCACAAACAGAGAATGCAGGGGTTACAAGACTCCTGTCGCAGCAAGTAACATTATACTGTCTTTGAGTATGACTTTTCTCTTCCTACAACCCTGAGTGCCAGAAGCTTGGATTCCTTCACAGTCTCTGTCATCAAACACTGCACAGACCAAAATAAAGACAAACTGAACTGCAAATATTTTATAAAAGAGGCTTGGTCAAAAATAAATTGAACTGTGAATCAAAGTGACAAGTAATACCAAATGATCTACTTCACGGGTATTTGCTTTGACAGATCCGAAATTGGGGTCAAATTCAACCCATACATTCAATATGATCAACATTTCAACAGATGTAGTTCTTATGGATTTTACAATCATGGATATATCATGCTGATGCATAAACAAATGATCAAGTTTTATTTCATTTAGTCACAAATTTAATTCATCACAGTCTGCTTATCTAAATGATCGATACGTAATTTAAAAGAAGAACGTTTATTTATACATAAATTCAAAATACAGAAAAGGAAAACAAATCTACGCCAAAACTCATTTATGTCAGCTGATCACAGGCTGTTCGGAATTGTTAATGATAAATCACTTCTTGTGTGACAGGAGAGGCGAGATAAGAAAAATATTGGCCAATATATCAACAACAACAAAAATAGTTATAAAATTATAAGTAAGGCATTTTTCCGCAAAATAAAGTTATACAGAATTAAGTACAGAGAGCAATATAACTGACCAAGACTGTGTGTAAGATTGTCTACTGGGAAAAAAATGCAAGCTGAAAAATTGATTGTACATGAAGGTAGAAGATGGATTTATGTAAAGTGTGGTAATTATCATATAAAAATATGCGAACTTGAGCACAATTGTTGGTATTCCTAATTGGCCATTAAACAATCATAAAATTGGTTCTTGTAAGTACAAAAAAGTAAAAAGTACAATCACTATAAAAATCAATATAAAATCGTAGTTTGTAAATTGCAAGTTAAATGAAGAAAAAATATGGATACAAAGATAGCAAATGTTAAAATAAAAATAGGAAACTGAATGTAAACAACTTGAATCAAACTAAAAGTTCATAAATTACTTAAATAATTTCACTGTATGTGGTGCACAAAAAGTGTTCATAATAAACATTGTAAACTGATTACATCAATGTATCGTCCATTCAGATTACATGAGCACACTCACAATTTAAATATGAATGAATCTCTAGTATTTCTATTTCTAAATATCAAGATACCTAACCATTTACATGTTTACTCCCAAACGAATAGTAGCATGAACAACTTTCTTTCCTTAGAGATTGTTGTTTCATTACAGGACTTAAACTTAGATGTGGTAGATAAAAAAAATCAATAAATAAAAATATTTAAATGTAAAAATGGAATGCAGTAAGCACTGATTTCATGTTTTTAAATACATGCTGAGGGAATGCTGAAAGAAAAATTTGCACAGGAAAACAAAGTTAAATTCCGCTTCACAACTCTAACTGCTTGTTTATGAATCAATTGTTTAATCATGTTTGATATTGATATTTCACCTGCCCATCCCATTAAGCAAACCACACAAAAAGATTCCCCCTAAGATGAATAGTGAGACTTGTATTCCCCCTAGATGTAGGAATTCTTTATTAATAACACTGGAAATGCTTGCAAGCTCAGCTCTCTTGGTTTACAACCAAGCAAGCTCGTTTTCTATGGATCCATCACCACCCAAACCACACGAAACTAAAGAAAAATATTTTGTTACATTTGAAATTTTATGTCAAAATCGCAAAAAACATTCAAACTTTTTTTTTAATAAGTAAAAGTTAAAACCGCTTCATTTTTTCTGTTCCCTTCCCCTACCTCCACCAAAAAACAAAAGCAAACAATAATTCTCAAAAGAGGCATTTTTTCATTGCACTTGACTTTTGAAAATAAAACCATAAAATCATATAATGGAATTACTGTAGCCTAAAGTAAACAAATTACAGTAGCAAAAATCTATATCATTTTTTTTTATATTGTACGGTGGTCTTTTGTCTGTTTTTTTTTTTTTCCTTCAGTCAATACCAGCATTCACACTTCACAAGCAGGTGTAATTAAGCAGGAAATTGTGCTGTTTAAGAAATATGATGATTATATTAAAAAATATTGTTGTTAAGGAGAAACTGCTGTTGGTTATGTTATATACTTTTATACTTTGATCATATTACATTTTTCTTAGGTTAAAATTCAAGTGGAGCCAATTTGAGATGCAAAAAGATATAAAAGAGGTAATTTCACCAAAATTCTTTTTTCAAAAGTGGAGAGTATAAAAATAACATTTCACATAAAAAAAACAAAAAGAAAAGATCTGTAGCTCTTAAATGGCACTTCAAAATCACAAAGAGAAATTTCCTCCAACAATTAAAAAAAATCCTTCTAGGTGAGAGCAGCTGTAAATTTTATAAGATCTTTCAGTGATCAAGAACAATTTTGCTTAAACAATTATGATATTCTGACTATAAATCATATATATATACAAAAAAAAAACAGGATGGCTTGAGACATATTCATTGTAAAATTGTATATATAATACATTCAAGCAGTGGAGACATGTAAAACAAGTTAAGGCATTTGGATTTACTCATTCTCCATCCTTTGAATTTGATCAAAATCATGTACGCTTTTGGCTCCATCAAACATTTACTAGATATCCTAGAAATTAGTTGGAGCTAGAGTTGTAGGAAGTATTCAGCAATGGTTAGCAGAGGGCTTGAAATGGAAAATATTTTTTAAAATGTTTGCGTATTTCTCTGATTATATTTAGACCTGTTTGTGTTGGAAATGAACAGCCTTGCCACTCAATAGAACATAGGTCGTTAGAAACAGTCAAAGCTCTGCTTAGCACTATCTAAAACTCTACTTTTTTTACAAATTTCTCTTAACCTTTTCCATCCCATTTGATGAGCGCATTGATTTCTCTTGTGCCAGCACATCTTTGCATTAAATTTCACGCCTTCCATTTCCCACTAATCATTATAAAAGATTTTAACCTTCAATAGTTTTTGTTAATCCCGAAAATAGTTCGCACACAAGGAATCGGCGTAGAAATATGCGAAGTGAAAAAGTTAATAATTATCCCAGTGGTTTGCGTTATCTATATCTAAGGAATTCCAATCCTATAAATCCAAAGAAAACATCAAAGGATGGTGATTTGCCTTATGTATTATCTAAGGAATTCCGATTCTATAAATCCAAAGAAAACATCAAAGGATGGTGATTTGCCTTATGTATTATCTAAGGAATTCCGATTCTATAAATCCAAAGAAAACATCAAAGGATGGTGATTTGCCGTATCTATTATCTAAGGAATTCTGATTCTATAAATCCAAAGAAAACATCAGAGGATGGTGATTTGCCTTATGTATTACCTAAGGAATTCCGATTCTAGAAATCCAAAGAAAACATCAAAGGATGGTGATTTGCCTTATGTATTACCTAAGGAATTCCGATTCTAGAAATCCAAAGAAAACATCAGAGAATGGTGATGCTGTTCTCCAGGGCGGCGTCCCTTTTCTTCCTGTCCTCCGCCCAGCTGAGCTCCGGCACCACCTCCATGCCGCGCTCACCGTACGATCGGTACTCGTACCTGTAGGCCACCGGCAGGTACCCCAGGAAGAATAGAATCATCAGGGTGCCGAGCAGGAAGAACAGGTTCTCAACCTTCCCATCGTTGATTTCATCTGGGAACCATGGATCTGTGATAATGGAGAAAAATATCAGATCAGATGATCTGATTTGTATAGTATCCCCCTAGAAAGCATAAAAGATGTTAACACTTTCCAATCTTTAATTTGGTTCAATGTAAATGAAGAAAACTAAAAGATATATTGTATAGGATTAATAAAGGGAATCCCATCATTCATTTTGTCTAGGAACCATGGATTCAAAATATAGCTGAAGAAAAATTTGAGACCAGAGGGTTTGCCTTGTATAGGATCCCCTGGGAAATCTAGAAGACAATAAGCAAAAAGAGCTTTTTTACAGAAAAAGACGTCTCAAGCTAAGCATGAAGTCATCTGTATACTATTTCACATTAATTTTTCCTTTAGTTAATTCTTAAAATTTCAAAATACTTTAATATGATTTTGGTGTAATGTTGAAAAAAAAAATTATATGAAACAACATTGATGATTTTTTTAAGTGATCATACCCAAAAAAAATAATTAAAAATTTGTTTTCAAAGTGCACCAACCATCTTTGGTGACGACGCCCACGATGGCTATGATTGCCGAGCTGACGTAACTGCCCAGGCCGGTGGTCGCCAGGTAGGCTCCCATCACTGCGCCCTGCATGTAGCTCGGAGATATAACATCAGAGGGTCTGCTTGTAAAGGATCCCCCTTGGAAATCTAGAAGTCGTTGACATTTTCCCATCATGATTTCATCTAGGAACCATGGATCTGTGCAAGTGAAGAAAAATACAAGATGTTCCTTGCATAGGATTAATAAAGGGAATCTAGAAGATGTTAACTCTTTCCCATCATTCATTTTGTCTAGGAACCATGGATCTAAAATATAGACGAAGAAAAATTTGAGACCAGAGGGTTTGCCTTGCATAGGATCCTACTGGGGACTCTAGAAGACAGTAAGAAAAGAGAGAGCAAAAGACGTCTCAGTCTCGTTAAAGGAAATGTCACTAAACGTGAAGTTATCTGTATAATATTTCACATTCATTTTTCCTTAAATCAGTTCTTAGAATTTCAAAATACTTGAAACGTAATTTTAATGTAACGTTGAAAAAAAAAAATTATATGAAACAACATTGATGATTTTTTTTTGAAGCCATCATACCCAAAAAAAAGTAATTAAAAATTTTTTTTCAAAGTGCACCAACCATCTTTGGTGACGACCCCCACGATGGCTATGATTGCCGAGCTGACGTAACTGCCCAGGCCGGTGGTCGCCAGGTAGGCTCCCATCACTGCGCCCTGCATGTAGCTCGGAGACTGAGTGTACGAGAATTCAAGACCTGCACAGAAAAAAAAAAATCCATATTATTCCTTTTTTAATTCAGCATAGACCATTTTTTTCTTAAACTAACAATACTATAATGAAACTTAATTAAGAAAGAAATTAATTGACAAGGGTACAAAAATTTCTTTCATTGGTAGAAATTAAATTCCTTACTGTATTTAAACTCAGGTGATGAACTGAGCACCATCATAGAAATAGCACATAACAGACAGAATGGGGAGAGCCACAGCAAGGTTCAAGAAAGCTGCTGAACTGTTACAGACAAAGAACTGTGACGTGCCACAGCCATATGGCTAAGTCTAAGTCTAAAAATTTATTGACACTACCACTAGGAAAAGTATTTAGTAAACACTCAATGGTGGCATCTTCATACCAAAGGGTTAAGGACCATGAATCCAAGGTGTGTTATCACTTCATTTTACAAATCTCTTAGTCTAGATGACCATTGGTGCTCCAAGGATTATCAAGAAGCCGACTCTCCGTCCTTCTGTGTTTTCAGCCTTTCAAATGGTTTCATCCTGCTTTAAACCGGTCCATTCTGTTATGTTGTCTTCCCATTTCTTTTCCCTTCTGCCTTTCCTTCTCCCTCCTTGTCCTGTACGCTGTAAGATTATCTTTGCAGATCGTGTTGATCTTGTTATGTGCCCATACGATCTCAACTGGCGTGAAGATTTATATCGGGTGGACCTAATAGCATGCCTGATACTATTCGGAATTCCTCACTTCATCATTTGTAAAATGACCTCTGTAAAAGATGCCGAAAAGTCTATGACAACATTTTCGTTTCTGTAGAATGTACCTTTCTCTCTAACTCTTCTGTAAGGGTCTGTGTCTCACACATGTACGGGAAGATTGAAATAACCAAGGAAGGCATCAGTCTTATTTTGGAACTGAGTGCAATGTTCAAGTCTTTCCAAATGGTCTTCAGCTTTGACAATGCACCAATTGTTTTGGCAATCCTGGGCAGTATTTTCTGTTTTGTGTCTATATACAATATTCAAGATAATTTTAAAGTGAGATACATGTTTACTGCAGTTCTAGGTAAGGTGTAACTTTTTTTTTCAAAATAAATCTGGACAAGTTTGTGTAGTTCTGCGAGGGTCTGTGAAAATCGATAATTGTTTTCATAAATTTGATAACAATCCAAAGGCATGTCGTATGTCAAGAGCCTGACTCTAAACTTATAACACTATCGTGTTTATCTCCATAATCAGAATTGCTTGTCATTCTCAGTGCCCGACCTAATTCTTCTGGAAGGTTTTCTGACAACTCTTACCGGATATACTCGTAAAGGCCTCCCCTGCACCGACCAAGAAAAACTGCGGGATCTGCAGGAATACAGAGACGTTGGCTGCCACGAACGTTTCGTCGCCGACTCTCTGCTCAAAGCCCAGCTGCGTTTTCCTGTAGATCTCCACTCCCGCAGCAACAAAGACGGAGCTTGCAATCAGCACAAATCCAATACCTGGAACGGAAATAAACATTTGACTCTTTTTGAGGGTTTGGGAAAGTTGTGTGTTTTTTTCCTTAGGACTAATGCGTTGTTTAAAAGAGAAAAAAAAAAAACACAGTTTGCCCACCACCTGTCCATGGCTACCACTTTTCATTGACTCCCTTGCATTTTTCCTTTATTTTGTTACTGCCACCGTGACCGCAGGCAATCTGTAATCCAATCTGTTTTTGCTAAGATGAGATTATACATTCATACTACACAAAGGAAAGTTTCACTGTCAACAAAAAATCCCAGAAGTTTGCTCGGGATATCTAAAGTGATACGGTGAATACAGAGTAATTAAGAAAATTATACGGTTGTTTGTAAGACAAGCAATGTTAAGAAAAGATTCACTGTCAACAAAAAAATCCCAGACCTATGCGTTGGAGGTGAGTGAGGGGATGGCCGATGCGCTTGAAGAAAGGGTAGACCACTCTGTCGAGCACGGGGATGATCAGCATCACTGCCACTGTGTTGATTCCAGTCAGCATGGCTACTGGGACCTTTACATCTGCCACCGTGAGGTCCATACGCTCTCCCTGGACAAAGTAAGTCGACTGCATCTGCAGATATATATAAAGAAAACAACAAAAATAAAAGACTCGATTTTCAAAAGAATGTAATTGGAACAAGATACCAGTTGTGGTAAGACTTTGATAGAGATAGAGATAAAAAAGTAAGGTTTGATGATGACAGGAGTTAGAGCATCAGCTTCTGACACAAGATGTATGTGGTTCTAGTATCCTAGATAAGCATTATATTAAAAGAGTATGTGTCAAATTAAATATAGTAGTGTTAAACCTCCCCCCCCCCCCCCCCCCCCAGATCTTGATCTAGATATTCTGATTTTGAAAAAATGATCTAAACCAATAAACCTGTGAAACAATAAGAAAACATAAAAGTCTGTTGATTACAGTTAAATATTATGTTTGCTAAAAACACATTTTTAAAATGTTTGTCTATTGACATGGCCACATACTGTCTTTGGATATTCCCACTGACAATTTGCACCACCCCCATTTCTTGGGTACTCGAAATCAGAAAAATGTTGTCATGCACGGTAGGTCTTTGTCACCCAAGACATCGACCTGTTCCTGGCGACCACTTTTGTCTGTGATCTTCGGTGGTCACCATGGTTTAACAAGAGACTATAGATTTACTAAGATATTCAACAAAAAGAGTACACAGTGCTATCAGCTCTGGGGGCTAGTGTCTAGCGCACTCTATTTCATTACTGAAATTTAGGTGGTTGACCAAACGTCTCACACAGAGTTTTTACTAAGGTTTAAAGAAGGAAGCAAACCGTCTAAAATATCTCGACCCACTTAGGCTAAATCCTCCCAATGAAACCTTTCACTATTTTATGTAACTATAGGTTAAAGAAGAGAGCAATGCCCTTAATTATCTCCACCCAAACACGCAAAATCTTCCACTATTTCACAATTTCACCCTCACATCTCTGTGGACTCCTCTTACCTGAGAGTTAAGAACGAAAAACATGATGATGAAGGCGAAGATGGGTAGAATTTTCAAGACAGCGATGACTCCATCCACCAGGTGACTCTCGAAGCTGCCTCCGTATTCTCGACGGGCAGAGTCAAACACCTGCCTGCGCCCGTCCACAAATGGTGACTGTTTACAGCAGGCCTCTCCGCAGATTTGCAAAGATGTACAGAGTATGCTGCCTGTTAAAAAAAGAGAATAGCGAGAACAGTTTGTGAGATTCTAAATTGGGTTGGGTGGGTTGGTTGGGTTGGTTTAACGTCCAACAGCAGCACTATATAGGCTATATTGTTGACAGGCCCCAATACGGACGTCTGACAATTTTATGTGCTGCCACACAAGAGACAGGGCGGGGATACCATGACTCCTGTCTCAGACGGTCACATTATACTGACACCGACCCATCCAGTAGGGAAAGCAACAGCCAGGATTCGAACTCGGGACCTTTTGCGTCGGAACCGGTGTTCTACCCCTGGACCACCGCGCCCCCTTCTAAATTGGGATTCCATCACACCATAAATACCATGCATGAGAAACAAATAATTTAAGATACAATAATGAATATACCTGGTGTCATTCAAAAGGGGACTGATTGTTTTGGCATTTTTTTGTTGATGGATTAATCTAATAGTTGTACAGACTTGACTCAATTAGAAGTTATTAAAATCCCACTATTTACAAACATGTTTTTGCAAAACACATTTTAGTGGAACTACTTCTAGTTTTTAGAAAGAAAATGAGAGGATTCCAGGAAGAAAATCAGATAGCTGTCTTTTAATTAAAAGAAAGGTGTAGTTGGATTTAGTACGTGTGATTTTGATTTTTTCAAACTGTTTTGAAGTCAGCAAGTGATATGACCCTTGAAATTATTTATGAGGAGAGCAGTAATTAAAAAGAAACAGACAAAGAAAGAGACAGAGAAAGGAAGAGAGAGATCTCAAAGTCTGTATAGATTTGTCTCAGGGGAGAGAGAGAGAGAGGGACAGAGCCAAAGAGGACTAGAGTGAGACAGACAGACAGAGACAGAGAAAACAGAGAATGAAAGAAAGAGACCTACATACCTTGAGAGTCTCTATAAATGTATCTCGATCTGCCCACGTTGAGGAAGATTAGGGACAGCAGCATGGATAGTAGGGGTATCAAGTATCCCACAGAGAAGCTGATGTTCTGCTCTATGTAGAGGGAAAGAGAGAGAGAGAGAGAGAGAGAGAGAGAGAGAGAGAGAGAGAGAGAGAGAGAGAGAGAGAGAAATAGAGAGAGAGAGAAAGAGAGAAAGAGAGAGAGAGAGACGGGGGCGGGAGAGAGAGAGAAATAGAGGGACATAATCACAAAGGACAAGAGTAATATAGATAGATAAAGAGAGAGACAGATAACAAAAGAGCCACAGAGAAGACAGAGAATGGAAGAGAGAGACCTGCATACCTTGAGAGTCTCTATACATGTATCTCGATCTGCCCACGTTGAGAAAGATTAGGGACAGCAGCATGGATAGTAGGGGTATCAAGTATCCCACAGAGAAGCTGATGTTCTGCTCTATGTAGGCGATGCCCGTGAAAGCAATCAAACCACCAGCGTTGATAAACCAGTAGAACCTGGCAGTTAAACATAGAGACACGATAAAAAAAGGATATCATTATTACACATACTATGTTAGCAATGCCCAAAACAAATTTGCAAACTGGATAAATAATATTGTTTGCATTACCTTAGGTTACTTTAGAAGTTTACCTTACCTTATATTCTTTTAAGTAAAAAAGAAAAATCCATACATCTCTTTGAGAAGCCATGAATAGAATGGTTGAAAAATGTCCTCTGTATTGTTAATACCAGGAATACTTTCAACTTTTTTGTTTTCTTCTTTGTAATAATCAATATTATTAGGTAGTGCCTTGCATTCAGGTTGTTGCAACTGTGTCTCTCTTCCAATCAAACTTGCTCCATGACGCCATCTTGATGTTTCTTGTCATTTTCTTAAGTTATAGCTTCTCTGTGTCTAACTGTCACCACAAATATTTCATGGCCCGTAATCTCCATGATGTAAGTCTATGCCCCCCCCTCCCCCAAAAATCTTTAAATACCATTACCCTGATCAAACTTACAAGTTAAAAACTACTGGTGGGATTGCTGTCAGTATATATAGCAACTTGTTGAGACAGAAGAATGGTATCCCCGCATTGTCTTTGTGGCAGCACGTAAAATTTTTAGACATAAGTTTTGAAGCTCGTCCACAACTAACATGTAGCTAATATAGTCCTGATGTTGGACGCTCATCAAGAAATAGAAAAAAACAAAGTTCACAATAACAATCTTTAGAAAGCATATTCAGATCAAACTTACCAGTTGAAGAAAACCTGCACTGCATCTTGCCCCATATCCTCGACCTGCTGGGCCCCAAAAGGTCCCACGTTGGACTTGATCCCTCCTGTGCCTATGGCAACCAGGCTTAAGCCACCGATGTAAAACACTCGTCGGACCTCCTGACAACAGAATCAGAGATTGAGTTTAAAAAATACTGAACGGAACTAAAATTATAGATTATCAAAAGGACAAAGAGGAGTGAAGAGAGCAAAACTGCACTGATTTGTCCAGAAGTATTTAAGAGGTGGTTAAATCACTTTGACTGGCAATGCAGGAGTTCTTCAAGGATTGTATATAGATGCATATTCCTTTTTAAAAAAAATCATGGGTTCTTTTAATAGGTTAGCCTTTCTTTTTTTTTCCAACTCAGAGGTATGATGATAAGGCTTTTGTCTTACAAGGGTCTTTTTAGTTGAACTAAACAATGATGAAAAACTCCATGATTGCGTTAAAGATATCTTGCTAAACATGAATAATATTCATGTTTATATAGAGTTGCTAATTTAATATTTCATAGAATCATTCTTTTAAATTTTGTTAACGCTTTGATAGTACCAGACAGCAGACTTACCACACTGGGATCTGTGAAGTCACCGCCAAATAACTCTGAATATTTTTGTGCAGAACACAGCAAGAGAAACAAACCTGGGGAGAAACAGCCCACTAATTGTCTCAAGATCTCAAGGTAGTTTCTGATAAAGTAAACGTTGTCACCAAACTTAAGATAGATACTAGAAAGTGATAGCACTAACATTTTTTTTTAAAAAGTAGTCACATTTTTGGAAATTAGAGCAAATTATAGCTATTCATATTTTAGCCATATCATATGTTTTCCAATTTCTACAATATCTATGAAGGTATATATCAAAATCTAGCTAATGATAGCAACATTTAGGAAGGAGAAAAGCCATATCAAATTCACTTGATACAATTTTGACCTTTAGACAACAAAACAGCTAATCACTTAAGCAAAAGTATATGTTAGTATTTTTTTTTACTTTTGTAGTGTACACAAGAGTGAAATCAAGCTAAACCCAAAACTCACCACATAAGTAAATAAGCCCTGATCCATAAATGACATTGAATCGGCTCGACCATGCATCAGCAATGTAACCTCCTATGATGGGGATGATATAGACTGTGCCTAAAAAGCAAAACAAAAACAAAACATGTTTTACTGTAAAGCTTGATTGTAAACTGATAAATCTATATTAGATTATCTTTTGCTGGTGTCTTTTTTTTTATCACATCCTTAAAATAAAAAAAGCATGTTCCATTAAGAATATTTTAAATTAAATATACCTTTTAGGACTAGAAATTCAAACACTTTCCCCCACAGAAAAAAAAAGAATACAAACTATTTGTTTTTGTCACCATTATTATTCTAAAACATCTTTTAACACAACTAAAAACATTGAGAAACTGATCTGTATTTTTCATTTATATATTTACTTTAAAGGGAAATTCAAAATATCTTAAACACACTTAGTTATGATAAATTGATTTCATTATGTTCCAGTTGTAACTTATAAATATTATGTTGACTCATTGAGTGAAGGAGGCTTTGAATCCTTAGCAAATGCTACAGTAAGCAAAATAATAATAATAATAAGTACATTTTTATAAACAAATAAGTTATTAGCTAGCACTTGAGAGTCTAGTCTACAAGTAGAAAGACAAATTGACTTTCGAAAAAAGAAAATAATTTAAAAAGTCGCTAACCAGAAAAAACGAGGCTGACTGTGGTGGCCTGGGTGCTCGTCAGGTCCAGCAGACTCGTACAGAACAGGACCAGGTTGGATGACACGCTGTAGTAGGCCATGCGTTCGCACAGCTCGACCAGGAGCACACACACCACCACAAACAGGCGGCCGGGCCCCAAGATTGAAGTCTAGAGATGGAATGGATAAATACATGTAAATGAGATTAACAGATAATTTACATTTTAATACTTATAGTAAAAGGTGTGAATGCAATGTTCTTAACGCACAGAAAAAAGACAACTCAAAAAGCATGAGAGCGCTCTTCTCTACTGGGTTTAATGTCTCCTAGATTCCCCTGGGATCTTCTGTTAGGCATATAAATGGTTGTTCAAATCAAAACTAAAAACCTATGATCGTAATGAGCAAGAGGCACTGGATCAAAAGCATAAATATACTCCATGAAAAAAAAATTATGAGTGAAATAACAAACGGAGCTGCTTCAAAATGTGTTTAGAACCGTAATATTTTGTCAGAGAATTTTAAACAATCCCACTAAAAATCATATACTGGTATATGTTTTTCTTTTTCTTTCTTGAAGAAACTGAAGTCAAGTCTCTGGAATTATTCACTATTTACTATCATGTCAATCAAATGGTAAAACCAAATTTTCACTTACACTGGATGCATGATTAATTGCAGAGAGATCATGTTCCTTGTATCCATCATCAGAGTTGTCACAGCTGATTGTCAGAGATTTCACAAACTTCTTCTTCAAGAGAGGAGAAGTCTCTGAATCGGCTGAATCTACTCGCATCATCTTGCACAGATGTGGGCAGCCTTACAGTATCCACTTAATCCCAGTCACTTCAGATGCCATGAGAGGTTTCTCCCCTCTCTATTCATCATCAAATCGCCACATGTTTATTAACCATCCTTGTCCAATACCATGATTTTTTACTACATACAATCTAAAATGAAAATATATTTAATTTTGTCCAAAAAGTACTAAAAAAATTAACAAAATCTTTGATTTGACTTTAGAGATTCATCTGGGAGCAACTGTGAAGAAATTCAAAGTTCAAAGTAAACCATTCGTACTGAATAACTTTTAGTTAGTATGTGTTCCAAATTATTTCACTTTATATTAGTAAAAGCCTGACGGTGACCATCCCTAACAAAAGCCATATATAAACTAAAGAGAATGCCTCTATAGTACTACGCAGAAGTTCAACTTGTCAAAAAATAATATTAGTATTTTATTTATCTTTTTAACTACTTGAGAGCCTAGGACTGAAATTCATGTTTGATACTGATATGAATAAAAGATTATGACATTGGTTTAATTTTTATTTAAAAGGCTAATTTAAGTGCAAAATAATACCAGACCTAGATTTGAATCCTTTTTCCATCCTAAAATCAGTAATTAAGTGGTGCACTGTAAGAATTCAGTCTAAAAGATGTGCTTTCCGTACAGAAGTAATTTATTTTTCCATCTCTATAATTTAATGTCCTTTAAATCAAAGGAACTTTTCTTTAGGTTATAAATGTTCAAAGAATAAATAATTTTAAACACGACAACCTTGATGCAGATAGTCAAGTGAGACACAATCTTTGGACTCACAAGTATTTTAAGTATGTTTTCTCTACGAAAATGATTAAAAATGACAACACTTTAACCAGTACAAATAACTAAAGACCTGGCAATACTTTTTTTTTTAATTCATTTAAATTAATTATGTGTTTCATTTGATGACCATCAATTTCTAAACAAACTGTAACAAATACAAAGCTTACAACTGAGAATAAAACATTACTGAACTAAACTACAGAAGATCAGTGCTGTAATTCATGACCTGAAAACTTCCTTGACCTTTTTCACCTGATGCCCTTATCTATAGAATACTTCAGTGGTTTCTTATCTCATTGAGGGTTATAAGGGCAGAAAAAAAATCTGTTAGTCTAACACTGAGAACTCTCTCTCTAGAGATAAGATGGGAACTGTTATCTTTAAAGTTATATAAACAGCTCAAGGTTTCCTGGGCAAGAAGTAACATGATATCAGTAGCCTCCTTTTTTTCACACTCTATCTATAGATAATTATTCTATTAAAAGAGCATGCAGCGGCATGTTGAGGTATACTATTATAAAAACAAATTTTTTATGTATTGACGAAACCTAAAGACCTTTAGAAAGCAAATTTATGATTTTTGTTTATATGTAAACTACCTTCTAGCTCAGAAAAAAAAGGACTCAGAAAAAAATTTCCAAGGGAATTCTGTTGATAAAAGTAAGACCTGAATTTTAAACTAAAGTTAGTTCTCTGATATTGAAATCTCCATAAGACATGATCTACAGATTAATTTTGATTACTAGGAAGGGGGTGGTGGGCATTTGAAATTCCATTTGTTACTTTTAGACTGTCAAAAATTAACAACAAAAGATATAAATCTAGTCCCGTCTAGACCTACTAGGATCATGAGGATGTTTGGTATTTCTAGTCATCACCCCTATCTTTAGAATAGATTTACATCCTCTTATGAGAGAAATGTGTCCAACATTCTCATCTAGATCTTATATCTAGAACCAATATGATAGTCTTTTTGTTATCCACAGTGAAACCGTTGGATTGCATGATACAACCAATTATTAAGATTAAAACAAATAGCTCTAGATATAGATCTAGTTTAGATATTAATACGAACCTAGCCTCAAAACTTAATCTTGATTTTTAGCTCTAGATTCTAGATACACTATGATATAAATAGAGACTGATTTCTTACTAGAAATAGGAAAAGTGAAAGTAGATTTATATAACGAAAGTACATTGTTTGCACCAAATCATGTGATTTGGACTCTCCAATGTTTAGATGGAATCATGTGATTGGAAGATTATAATACTCTCTCTCTCTCTCTCTCTCTCTCTCTCTCTCTCTCTCTCTC
>RQTK01000235.1:189890-199972 GCA_003991915.1 Elysia chlorotica | reverse complement strand
TCTCTCTCTCTCTCTCTCTCTCTCTCTCTCTCTCTCTCTCTCTCTCTGTCTCTCTCTCTCTCTCTGTGTCAATCGGAGAGTCAAGCTCTGACTCAGAGAGGAACAAATTAGCGGTTTATTTTCTGCTTATTGATTTATCACTGTAGTGTACGTCTGGTTATGTGTGCGGCAGGTATTATAGGACTTGAGGTCAACAGGCAGTGGTTAACATTATCAGTATTATTATTATTATTATTATTATTATTATTATTATCGCCATCATCACTAGTGGGAGCGGTGATGCTAGTGTTGGTGATCGTGCAGATGGTGTTAAAGCCTTCAACCATACCTTTTAAGCCCAATGAACATTACAACATGAAGCCTATAGGCTGACCATGTACCCCCTCCGTTGTTTATCAATCACAATCAAATCGATTGCTGTGGTGCTTTGGTTTTATTATTTTTAGAATAGAGGAAAGGTCCCTTATTCAGCCGCTTTATTCAGTCCCGTGTTAAGAATGCGCGAGTGATTTCGTTGGCACCAGTTCCTCGCTTCACCCGCCATCGCGTGCGGGTCAGGGACACACGATTCCAGTCTGCTCCTCCCCCTCCTTCCTGTCTGCTGTGGATCCAGCGCAAACAGCAGTGCTCTAACCTGAAGGGGGAGTGAGCCACCGAAACAAGCCTCGTTCTCAGCCTCTCTATCTCCTCTACTCTTACCTCAGCTCTCAGTCTCAGTGTTGGAGTCTCACAGACTCACACAACAACAAGTATGCTATGGCGGAAAGTGTTCCCGTGCTCTCAGTAAGAATGAGGGAAAACTTATTCATCGGAGATAATGGAATGGATAATCTTGAGACCGAATCTCAAGGGAGCAGGGATGAAATTATTGAGAGAGACCCAGGATGTGTGGAAGACAGATTTCGGGTAGATCGCAAAAAACTGGAACAAATGCTTCAACTTGGTAAGTTTTTAACTTGCTTCAGAGACTTTGAGACGACTCCTTTCTTATAGTGACTTCCCTTTGTCCCGTTGCTCTGCCTCTGTTTACATTACAACAGTTAGCCTTCTGCTTGCTGAAATACTTGTTAGCACATCGAGATTCTTGATTCAAGGTCTAGTGACCGTCTAGATCACCTAGATCTAGATTAGATCTCTTGATCTAAGGCGGGGTTAACTCAAAAACTTATTTGTTTTAAAGAATCAATCAGCCGAAACATACAGCTTGACCTCTCTTTTGTAGAACCTATGTTCCGGCAAAGTGTTTTTGTAAAATGCAGACACTGAGACAGTATTGAATGAAAAGTTAGAATCCAAACCTATTGTAATAAAAATCTAAATCTAGATCTAATTTGAACTGGATTAAGATTCAAGGTATCTAGACTAGAAGAACTTCATGTAGTGATGTGATTAGGTTAAACCCCTTGGGAATAAACGATGAGCCTTTTTACGTCTGCGTATATACTATTAAAATAGTGTTCTTGTCCAAATTGTGCTAGTGCTATACACACTATTTGAATAGGTCTAGTTTTTCTATCTAAAAATGGTTATCAATGCTGTCTGCTGCACTTTTTCTACTTAAGACAGTAAATTATCTTTCTTTAGACCCATGACATTTTTAATTAGGAATGAGTTTATTTGACAGTTAAACTGAAACCAAATTATTTAAGTTGACCAAAACCCTTCAATAAAGTGTGTATAGCAAAATTTGGCCCAAAGCACTACATGTAATGCATATAGCAAATTTTGGACAAAAACCTGTACACATTAAAGAGGCAGAAACACTATATAGTGCGTATATATAGACACATATCCCCTTTTTGCATCTTGAAATCCTTATTCTACATCACCTGTGTGTTGTCCATGAGCACCAGTAGAAATAGATTCAGTATGCAAAAAATGCTGCATTAAGAGCAAGGGTGTCTTATTATGCATATTTCCCCTATCTGGAACTAGTAAACATCTCCATTTTATATTAAAGGCTCTCCAAGTCCAAGACCAACGGCAGCCTCAAATACTTACATCAAATTTCCCTATGTTAAGGCCCCTGATCCACCCTACACAACATACTTACAACACACTCCACATCTAATTATGGATGTTTACAATGAAACCCCTAGATATACAATTTACAATGTTATCTTATTTAACAGATCAATATACATGATAATATCACTTTAAACTATAAGATTGCCAAATTTTCTTTTCTGTACAAAAAAGTTATGTGGGTTTAAAATGTTGAGACAGAGTGCAAGTCAAAACAAAACAATGAAAACAAAATGAGAGAAAGTGTAATGTGACATGTCGTAAAGTGCTGTCGTAAAATCAGTTGGGCAAGTCAGTTGAGATTCTAGACTTCATATCCTATTGAACATTCCCTGTAACTTCAAGATTTCTTAATTTTATTAATTAAGGGGTTTATTGAAGTTAACTTGTCTACTTCCCATAGATATGTTTCAATTTCTCATCTTTGATAAATATCTAGGTTACAATCTGTTTTTACATAGGACTTGTTTTTTGATGACTTGATTAAATGTAAGCGCTCAGTCTCTCTAAAAAAACTGATCAAGGATTAACAATTAGGTTTTAGACTTTAAGAGTTTTAAAACTAAAAATGATGCAAAGACTTGTTTCTTTTTCTTCATCTTTTTCTTCTTCTTCTTCTGGGGTTGCGGTAGCCCTGGGGTAGAACATCGGCTTTCGGCGTAAGAGGTCCATGGTTCGAGCCCCCTACTCGTTGGGTCGGTGTCAGTTAAATGTGACCCTGTCTCATGTGTGGCAGCACGTAAAATAGCCAGACGTTAGTCTTGGGGCCCATCCAGAATATCAGGGACTTATCATTTAATTCCAAAAGTATTTTGATTTCTGCTAATTTCATTCTTAACTTTAAATTTCTATCTCTTTATGCATCGCAATGGAAAGACAAGTTTCCGCCAATAGTGAAGATATATTAGTGTTGAATTTGCGAAGAGCAATAAGACTATGTTTCATTGTTATTACCTTTCCATAATAACCGCGGTTATAAAATTTTATTCCACCATAGGAGAAAAAATAACAAACAATGGGATATTGACATGAGAGATCATACATTGTAAATAATTATGGCAAATTAGTTCAATATTAGTCTGTCAATTGGTTTAAAGTTGTTGTTTTGTTTTGTTTTTTATTCAGTAATTTGAAATTTACTTTTCACCCACAAGCCCAATAATAAGTTTCAAAATTGAGTGTAATGCCTAAACAAGGAAAGGATGTATGCAGATGTAAGACCATTAACTGGTTCTAAAATATATTTGAGTGGTAGTTTTTCGAAATTGGAAGATGCTGAAACGTCTTATTAGTGAGATTAATTTTTTTCTTGAATTTTATTTTATACAGTTTTTGAGAGTTTTTTTTTTCTCGTTGGTATTTGTTATTGTTGTTTTAATTTTACAACTCACCCATTTCTTCTAAAAAAAAAAAATGACTAGGCAAATGTGTGTTTTAATACTTTAGATTTTGTGATGTGAAGCATAATTATATCATTAATTGTGGACTCATGAGATAGTTGATATAAATCCGTCTTTCAATTTCATTTATCATGAATGTTTCACTGCATACAATTTACATGTACATTATGAAAACAAAAAGACTGTATACATGGCTAGCCCAACTGCAGAGCAACTGTAGTGCATACGTCTTGATAATATGAATTCACACTTGAACAGCCGCTCGGATAAGACTGTAAACAAAACAGCCGTCAGAAGTTCTGTGGGGCTGACCCCAGATGTTTATCATCCAGGCCTGGTTGTGTGCAGTGTACAGACAGAGCTGTCCGCGACTGGGACTGGGGGAGTGTGTGGGAGCCAATGATGGGCCCACACGTTCCTGTCTGCTGTTTACTAGATCTAAATGGCATAGATCTAGCCCTCCAGCAACAATTATTAACATTTACTTTTTGTGTTTTCATCACTCAAGAACACGAGATAACGATGACAGTACAGGGAAAATAAGGAGGCGTAAATTTGGCTTTGAACATTTGCAACCTGCTTCCTTCACCAAAGGCGCGAGATACGATTAGGCCTATGTAATTGTTTTATGCAGCTAGCTCGACATATCATCCTTCACCCCCCCCCTACCTTGTATGTTTATATAGTACGTACGTCGTACGGAGTGCTTCGAAGAGAATTTTGCAACGATCTTGGGTATTTAACAGCAAATGCATATAAAACTTAACAGGTGTTTTATTTTTTTGGTTGTTGTTTAGTTTGTCTGTTTTTAATGGATAGTATTATTAATAATAATGAGAAGCCTAAAATCAGTGGGTCACCGTAACCCTCTACGCGCGTTGGCACTACTGAGTACTATTACTAAACATAGGTGATACGCAACGTAAGGTGTAAACAGATCCGGGCTTATAAGTCATATATGTTATATTTTGTTTATTTATTTTCCTTAGCTCTTGAACACTCTGGAGTGGGATATAAATGATAGCACTCTTAGCATTCGCACTACATAATAAATTTAATGCTATGATAAAATGCCAGACCGTAAGTAACACAGAGGTGTTAGACAAAGAGGGGCAGCCAACGAACTTAGTTGAATTAGCGCCTTTCTTGCATTTGCCACTGTTAAGAGAGGAAATGTCAAGGCAATGGCATATACTGCGATTTATGAGGACTCCTAAGAACATCATGTAGGCGTGTACTATTAGAACCCCGCTTTGTTGCTCGGTACAATGGAAATAAAGTATAAAGTGCCCGGTCTTTAGAAAATGTTGGAAGCACACGGGGTATTCCCATTGAGTCTTTAATAGTACATGTATTGGGTGGAATAACCCTGAGTTCGAACCCCAGAGGAAGGGCGGGTGATCTAACTCTGGTTTTGAACCTTATAATTTTCTGTCATCAATATAGATTTGAACGTACTAACCACTGAAATATCCGAGGTTTCTTGGTATTTTACGCCCCAAAACGTTGAAAAGGTTTAAGAGCGTGGGCATTGTTTACAAAAGGCCTCTTACTTCTTCTGTTTAGCCCAGGCCTGAGACTAAGGAGAGTTAATAAATATTATTATTTAGACATTTCGAATGCATTAACTTCATTATGTCTATTAATTAGAAGTTTCAGCTGAATAGACTTACCAGATGTTAGACACCTGAGCGTCACACATTTTCTGCTTATTTATCCTAAACATTAGCTAAAGTGTTTAATTTTCCATGTTATGCGGTACAGATAAATTCTTTTCACCTTGGATCTTGTTTGAACAAATAACACATTATTCAAATAATTTCGAGAACTTCGACAGCTTATATTAGCCGCATTTTTCAGTTTGTTCAGAGAGTTCGTCATTGAGAGTCTGAAGTATCTATCTCCCTCTCTCTCTCTCTCTCTCTCTCTCTCTCTCTCTCTCTCTCTCTCTCTCTCTCCCTCTCTTTCTATCTCTCTCTTTCCATTTCTCTATCTCTCTTTCTCTGTGTCTAATGCAAGAAACACGCTTCTATCTATATGATACGCTATATCTCTCTGTCTCTCTCCCTCCCCAAAACCTGTTGTGCACTCTCCCTTTTTTAAGCTCTCTTTGCATACACCTGTTTTACTCCCTAAGCCTCTATGGCAGTGTGTTTCCTTACTTCAAATTTTGTAAAGCTGAAGAAAAATAACGAAACCAGTTAGGCTTCCACCCCAAGGCCCTCCATGAAGGCCTATACTGAAATATGTCGTTTTAACTTTCTCAAGAAACGCAAATAAATTTGATTTAGATAGGGCTGCTCAGGAATCTTCAATCTTAGTAAAGCGTATCTTAAAATTTCCGACGAATCCTTTACGGAGATGGCTACACATGCTGAGAATCGAATGTAGGACATTGTGCTGTTCAGTATATACTAGTCTAGTAACCAACTGAGACACGGGCGTTTCTATCAAAGAAGAAATTAATCTTTGATTAGATACATATACTTTCCCCAGTTTTCCTTGAATGACAAATCAGTCTGGAGACGGCGACACCGGCTGAGATTCGAATCTCAGTTCTCTATGTAGTCAGTCTAGTGCGCTAACTGGCTGAGCTACTGGCGCGTACTGCCTGTTCAATATTTCAGTTCATGTACTCTTGCACTGTGTTCATAATCCCTTAACAAGCTGACATGGCCCTTTTGTTGTCTCGAACCCAGTTCTGAGACCACACGGTCCTAGACTCGAACCTCGGACTCCAAAGAGTCAGTCCAGAGCACGAACGAACTGAGCCTAAGCTATGGCCTCTCACTGGTTGCTCAGCACCTCAATATTAGCGAACGATCTCGGTAGTTTAAATAGTTGCATCAGTGGTGCGGCCCTTCTGCCATTTCAATAAGTCACACTTTAATATCATATTGGACCAAGCTTCAAACCTCGAACTTAAAGCGGACCATACCTGATCACTAACAGACTATTGCTCATTGCTCACGCGCAGTCTCCATTGCTCATTAACAAACTGGAGCAGTGGTACGACCCTCTGTTGTCACATCCAATTCTGAGACCGGACCAAGATTCAAACCATGAACTTCCTGCGGTCCAGTCCAGAATACAAACCGACTGATCTACCACTGCCACTCGCTGTTGCTTATAGATATATACTCCAGTACTCACAGTCTGGTCATTAGCTCCTTAACAAGCTGGCACAGTGGCTCGACTCTCATGCCATTTCGACGACGCGCCACACCCAATGCTTGAGCCAGACCGGGCAAAGATTCAAACCTTGGACTTTAAGCGGGTTAGTCCAGAGCACTAGCAGACTAAACTATGACCACTCACCGCCTGCCCCAGTACTCACGCATGGGTCCATAGCAACTAAACAAGCTGGCACAACCCCCTGCCCACTCGTCCTGGTTTGCCAATTATACGGCAGGCCAGTCAAAGATTCGAACCTTGGACCTTTGGCGGATCAGTCCATTATACTAGATTTACTATCTCACCTAACACCGTTACTCACTCCCTACGCTGTACTCGGTACATTGTACTCACGCTCGGTATTCATGGCTGCTTTAAAAGCTAGCACAGTGGCGAGGCTCTCGTACCATTTCAACACATACCACCTGATTCTTGGGCAAGACCGAGGCAAGATTCGAACCCGGGACTCCCAGCGAGTCAGCCCAAAATTCTTACCAACTCAGCTACTCACTGCCTGTTCAGTACCCAGTACTCACGCACGGGTCCAGAGCTCCTTAACAAGCTGGCCCAGTGGTTCGTCCCTTCTGCTACCCCGACCTGTCACATCCAATTCTTGGACCAGCCCTGGCCAAAACTTTCCACAACCTGGCCTGTCTTTCCTCATGGCGCACGGCTATTAACCAAGCAGTTAATTTTTACTTATCTAGGGAGGGATGGTATTCAGCCTATTCAGCTATTACGTCTGGTATGTTTAAGTACGAGTGTGTATGAAGAATAGCTCGAAATTTAAAGCTTGTGGAATTTCGGGATGTCAAGGTAGCTTTGGAGGTTTTTTTATAAATTCAAGGGGGAACGGAATGGGTAAAGATAGATAGAGAAAGAGAGAGAGAGAGAGAGAGAGAGAGAGAGAGAGAGAGAGAGAAGAGAGAGAGAGAGAGAGAGAGAGAGAGAGAGAGAGAGAGAAGGAGGGAAATGAGTTTGCGAAAAACAGGTCAGCGAAATTTTCCAGTGCTTGTGAAAAATCATGTCTCATTAGACACAATTTTACATTTACATACATGTACATAGATTAATAATAATATTAATTTTACTTTATCTGGGGAGCGAGCCAGAGAAACAAAGATGAGAATTCCATGTACTACATTTACATACACTAATATTAATTTTACTTCATCTATAATCTATCGAGTGAGCTAGAGAAACAAAGATGAGAATTCCATGTACTATTCGCAGGGCAATGTAGAGAACGTGTGTGGGTTGTTTAAATTTTTTTTGTCTTGTTTTGTTTGGATTTTTTTATATTAGTTTTGTTTGTTTTTTGTTTGTTTGTTTGTGTTTTGTTTCTAGGGGTGATAGAATAGGAACAAGCTCTGGCAACATCAGCACCAGCAAGTGCATACATGTTCAACATTCATCGACAGCCAATGTCAATCGTATCATTTGTGCAGCCTCAAATCTCGGAAATGTGTTTGTAGTCCAAAATAATCAGCTTGGGATTGATTCTCTTGTCGTGGACCAACTCTCAATATTTGATCCTTTTATTTGTGAGGTTAAACAGATCTTTGCTGGTGACGGATCAAGTAAATCACCTTTTTTTACACACTAATTATTAGTAAAGCGGACAGTACTGACAGTTATAGGTATTCTAATGGTATTTTTTTCTTCGTATACTGTTCATGCAGCGCTCTATCTTCCCAAAAATGGACACCAATTACACGAACATATTGTCATAAGGTTATGACATTAAGAGAAGAGAAGACATAGACACACACAGAGAGAAAAGCAAACAAGTGGGAAGAAAAGGGGATAGACAAGCAAAGAGATAACGGAGAGGCAATAAAAGAGAAGCGCTATTCAAACAAAAAACTGGCCTGCAATATCTACATTTACAGTGAAGTAAATGTACCGTATGATGGTTATAGGCACGCATTCAAAGCCCAGGATAACGTTTCTAACTCATCAAACCCTACTGATAACGAAGGGGCGGTTTACTTTCTTTATATTAATAAGTATTCTCATTGTAAGCCGTGGTAATACCACTAGCCCTACGACTAAACTTATCTACTTTTGCTTCCGTATGTCGTCTATGCTTCTTGTAATGGGTCTTATCTCAAGCCCAGCGTCATGCCATATAACATTATTGCAGACTCTGCGATCCACGCCTCGAGAATTGATGACACAATCACGCCCTTAGACATGGCGAGTTTTGAGCGCTCATTGGCTACGTTATTCTCGGGAAGAGCTTTGATTGGACGTCGATAGGACCCATCATCGCAAGGCCTATATTCTTGAAAGGCATGTGTGATACTCGATAGGGTTCCTCAAACATGCCGAGTCATTCACTATGCTACATGGACGTATCTGATAGAGGAATGTTTGGTATTGGTAATGCCAATACGTTCGATAGCCTTGCGACTTTCTAATCGGTCTGATTGCTCTTCGGTATTGCTTTCTTTCTATATTATGAATATTACCTTTACATTATCCCAACGTACACAGAGACTGGATGAACATACACTGTCTTGATCACTCTTTGTCTCATATGAATGAACTATTATCTAGTGAAATATCCGCAGGCAGAGCTGGTAGAGATCTATATGGATTCTTGCCATCATGTCAACACAGCTATTCAACCCCCCCCCCATTTTCCTCCCCCACAGAGTCTAATCTACTATATCCCCAATAACGGTGCTTGTTCTGGCACCGATACATGGATCTACATGTACTAGAGGGTTTGAAGCTCCAAGTCAAAGAGGGTTCAGCAGAGCTGCCTACCATCCCGCTTTTGGCGGGATTATCCCGCTTTTTGGGATTCCTCCCGCTTTCCCGTGCACGTGGTGCAAAATCCCGTTTTTTACATTTATGGGACGTATCTGGTTGAAAAAATACGTATTTGACGGTATTCAGCTAAAAATCGGGTGTCCCGTCGATCGCTCATTGCTTGCTGCCATTTTCGGCAATAACGCCCGGTTAGCCCAGCGGTAAACACCGCCCATTCACGTTTTCAACGTCTCATAAGGAGCGTGGGGATCGGCCGAGTCTCTTATCAACTTGTAGATTTAACGTTCACTCGCGGCTCTTTTCGGTAAAAAATACGGTAAATGGTGTACCACTATATCGGCAATTATGCTTCCGCCGTCGGCGATCTGTCCATCCGGGAATCCCATAGCTTTGTTTACTACTGCTAGGCAGAGAGTTTGTTTCCAAGAATCCAGTTTTGGGGCGACAAGTTAGACTGATTTAGACCTCAAACCTAGATTGATTTAGACTTCAATCCATCTTCGCTGTCAAGCACCGATCCCCTCACAGTCCTTACTCTCATGATCAGATAAACTTTTGTATTTTGTAGAGCTAGGCACAATCGCAGCTACTCTTTCACACAGACGGACATACACACACACACACACGCATCCTTGTTGGGCGGCGCATTATTGCATGTGCTCAAAGATGTTACATACCGCACACGATCTTCTGTCCACTTTT
>RQTK01000235.1:177532-189507 GCA_003991915.1 Elysia chlorotica | reverse complement strand
ATTGCCGATGGAATAGATACATGTACATCCAAACAAACCTATCTGTCGTTCTGAAGTGACACTTCATCTAATGAAGTTGAATCTAGATCTAGATTTTTAGCTTTATATTATAAATCTAGTTGATATACGATGGTATAGATCTACATGTAGATCTAATTCTGAAAAAAAAAAACTAAGAGCTAGTGTAGTTGATCTTGAGGGGCGAACTGGCTCAAGTGCCAGAGCGTCTGGTTCTCAGTGCTTAGTTTGAGGCCGACGGTTGGGCAAATTAAATGTCGGATTTGTACCCTTCTGGTTACTTCAGTCAATGACAATGGTATTAGTTCCAATTGCTTTGGGCATGCTAGAAAGTTTACATTCTTTAAATAGTTTTAGTTTATGCAAAGCCTGGATATTGCTGTTTCTGACACTAGAGATAAAAATTAACAAAATTTCAACAACAAAAAAGATCAAAACAAAAACACACACATACTCCCAAAACAGGAAGGAAATCTTTTTTAAAGTTATGATTCAGCATTCAAGTGTCTAAGTCAATATTGATAGCTGAACTAAATAAGCTTGGCCATCGATTAGGTTTATAGTGACTAACCGCGCTAAAAATCTGTATTTGCTTTCTCAAAAGTTGGTAGCTATGCTAATGTTTTACATGTTATTGTTAACAAAGGCGTTCTTTTTGTTTCACTTCACTGCTGCTTCTAGACTAGATTTCTAAGTTAGCCAACTCTTACTTAGTCTTAGTGGGCTCTAGTAGGCAAGATCTAGACTAGTAGTAGTTAGTAAGTGATGTGTCTGTAAGTGCGGATGTGCGCAAAAAATCCCTCTTTTTTAGTAAAATTCCTGCTTTTTGGCTTTCAAAATCCCTCCAAGTTGCCTCTGGAGGTAGGCACCTCTGTGTCGATGTGAATAGACTGCAAGTGAAACATTTGTGAATCTAGTGTTTTTACTTCAGAGTAAACAAAGATGTTTTTCATCATATACATGTTTACATATATAAATACTGTAACATGATGTAACAAACGTGTAATTCTAGAGTCATGGTGGTTGTATCAATATATCTTTGTGTGGCTAGGTGCATAATCTCGATTAGATCGAAATAATATTGTCTACTATAAAGTCGACTGAATGGTGTCCAATTACTGTTTACATGTTTCTGGGTAGTTGTTTTTGAGTTGGTTTAACGTCCAACATCAGCATTATATAGGCTATATTATGGACGGGCCCCAAGACTGACGTCTGACAAATTTATGTGCTGCCACACATGAGAGAAGGCGGAGATACCATGACTCCTGTATCAAACGGTCACATTAAAATTGACACCGATCCAACCAGTAGGGAGCGAAATCGCCAGGGCTCGAGGCCAAACCTTTTGCGTCGGATGCCGATGTTCTACCCCAGGGCCAACGTTTCTGGGTAGGAATGGATGAATTTACCCTTTTTGTTTTTTCCATCAGGTAGATTGTGTTTAAAACGCGGATTTAGAAGAGAGGACATACAAAAACAGACAGATAGACGGAAGAGAAAAAAGAAATACATGTAATCCGTCGGCTAAGAACTGCTTTGGTGGTTCATCTTCAATTAAAATAAGGAGTAGGATCGATCAAAACAGTTTTGCTTTAGCGAATAGATCTAAATAATTTATGTAGAACCATATATAATATATATAATGTTTTCTGTTTCAAATCTTGTATGTGATTTTGTGTTCTTTTTATAAGTACGTGACTTCTCTTGGATCAAAACAGTTTTGCATGGGGAAATAAAACTAAATAACTTACGTAGAACCATATATAATATATATAATGTTTTCTGTTTCAAATCTTGTATGTGATTTTGTGTTCTTTTTATAAGTACGTGACTTCTCTTGTTTTTTCCGTTATCTTTTGTGCGCTCAAGTAATTTATTATACGTAGGCCTACAGAGAAAACAAAAACAAGTCAATAAATAAAATCATACAACGCTGTATTTCATCCAGAAATTCTAAACTGCCGCTGACAAAACTATTGTTATGTGATTATTGTTTTTTATATGTGGAATGCGGACTCCGTTTAATTTATAATTATAAAAATTCAACTCTTTTGTATTATAATAATAAATCTTACATTTCTGTCTGGTTTAAGATTGAACATGTCCTTTTCTGTGTCTATAATTTACTAGTTTAGGGCATGTCTTAGCGCAGGGCTTTGTCTTTTAGCAGAATTTCGCAATGCTCTGGATTAACAATGAAATTAACAAGCTGCGTGTCTCTCTCTATCTGTCTCTTTCTCTCTTTTCCCGTATCCCCCCCTCTCTCTCTCTCTCTCTCTCTCTCTTTCTCTCTCTCTCTCTCTCTCTCTCTCTCTCTCTCTCTCCCTCTCTCTCTCACTCTGTATTCCTACATATCTCTCACTTTCTCTCTTTCTTTGTATCCAACTTCTTCTCCCCTCCCCTACTTCTCTCCCTCTCTCTCTCTCTCTCTCTCATTCTTTGGATTTCCTTGAGTTATCCTTTTGGGTGCGGTATTTTGAACAACGTGATTTATATTATATTATATTTATTTATTTATTTATTCATTTTCAAAGCTGGCCTTAAACGTAGACCAATGCGCTTTTGTTCGTTTTACGTCTCCACGTTGTTCTTGATACTGGTAAAGTTTAGGTCTCTCGACTGGGAGGACCCCGGTTCGATGCTTCGATTTGTCTTGGCATATACTATTTTTCTTTTTTTTTAATCGGACTTCGTACCTAACTCGCTTGGTCGGTGTCGTGTATGTAGTGTGAAACAGGAGCCCTGGTATCCCTATTTGACATCACGTAAATATATCACATTTTCGTCTTGGGGCTCGTCCGCGACATAGCTTAGTTTCTGACGTTGGGCGTTAAGATGCAAGCCCAACATCCATTCTTACTTAGACGGGGATCTGGAAGATCAGAGCGTGCTTTAGTGTTGCAGATTAAACATCACAATTCAACGCCTATATAGGGATCTAACTGTAGAACGTCCAACAGCAGCACTATATAGGCTATATTGTGGACGGCCCCAAGACGGACGTCTGACAATTTTATGTGCTGCCACACACGAGACAGGGCGGGGATCCATGACTCCTGTCTCAGCCGGTCACATTATACTGACACCGACCCAACCACTATGGACGCAACAGCCAGGATTCGAACTCAGGACCTTTTGCGTCGAACGCCGATGTTCTATCCCTGGACCACCGCGCCCCCCTGGGGATTACAATTCTAAAAAAATCTTACACAGGGCAATTAACCGCTTTTAACCACTTAACCCTGCTTTTAAAGGGCTACAGTTAGATCNGTTGTTGTTGTTGTTGTTGTTGGGTTGGTTTAACGTCCAACAGCAGCACTATATAGGCTATATTGTGGACGGGCCCCAAGACGGACGTCTGACAATTTTATGTGCTGCCACACACGAGACAGGGCGGGGTACCATGACTCCTGTCTCAGCCGGTCACATTATACTGACACCGACCCAACCAGTAGGGAACGCACAGCCAGGATTCGAACTCGGACCTTTTGCGTCGGAAGCCGATGTTCTATCCCTGGACCACCGCGCCCCCCTGGGGATTACAATTCTAAAAAAATCTTACACAGGGCAATTAACCGCTTTTAACCACTTAAACCCTGCTTTTAAAGGCTACAGTTAGATCCCTATATAGGCGTTGAATTGTGATGTTTAATCTGCAACACTAAAGCACGCTCTGATCTTCCAGATCCCGCTAAGTAAGAATGGATGTTGGGTTTGCATCTTAACGCCCAACGTCAACCATAGTACCATTAAGCTATAATGAAAGAAAGAACAACAACAACAACAACAACAACAACAACAACAACCCATGAGAGCGTGATTTATTATTGTAGATTAAACATCACAATTCAACGCCTAGAATGATAGGGATCTAACTGTAGCCTTTAAAAGCAGGGCTTAAGTGGTTAAAAGCGGTTAATTGTGTTCTGTAATTTTTTTTTAGAGAATTGTGATCCCCAGCGATTTAATGGGATCATTGTATTTTGTAAGATTTGTTTAGACTTGTTTCAATTCAATATAGCCGTTACCGTGCTGACGTGCCGTAAAAATATACTAACTTCGCAGCAATTCCACACCTTGTCTGACAAATCTCGAGGTTTTATAGGAGGGGGAGGAAGTGTGTTTCCGACGTAGATCTAGGGCTGTAAGTACAACGTCGTTGTAGTGTAAAACTCGTCGTAAACCTTCTTCTTCCTTAAGATATGTCTCGGGCTTTTAAAGCGCGCTTCCGATGATGTAGATCTAAGGCCTTAAGTACAACGTTGCGGTAGTTTGTAACTCGTCGTAAGTCTTCTTCTTCGCATAATTATTTAAATCTTAAGACATGTCTCGGCCTTTTATAGGAGAGAAAGTGCGTTTCCGATGCTGCAAATCTAAGGCTGTAAGTACAACGTCGTTGGAGTTTACAACTCGTCGTAAGCTTTCTTCTTCCTTAAGACATGTCTCGGCCTTTTATAGGATAGAAAGTGCGTTTCCGATGATGCAGATCTAGGGCTGTAAGTACAAAGTCACTTGTAGCTTACAACTCGTTGTAAGCCTTCTTCTTCGCATAATTAAATCTTAAGACATATCGCAAGCCTACAGAGACATTGTTCTTAAGCCCCGCCCCCTAGATAGAATAGATATAATCTAGTGGGCTTGGCGGCTGATGGTTTTGATCCGTTCTAGATCGAGTTGGATTATCCTTTTATCATATATTTGTATACTGTGATGGTCAATCTTCATACTTAAAATAATAAAAAAAAACATTTTTTTAAACCAGTCTTTGTTTGAACCTTAGTGTTTCAACCGCGTTTTCTCCTTCAAGGTTCTCGATTTCTTTGTTTTCTTTTTGTTTCGTCCCATTACACGCACACCTGAACGAACAATCCACCCCTTCCCACCATGATTCCACACCGTTCTGTAGTGTGCCCGGCTTTCTGTGCCTATGGCTGAGTCTGTCTTTAGAGAGGGGCGAACTGGCGTAAGTGGTAGAGCGTTGGTCTCCAGATCGAAGAGTCCCGCGGTTCGAATCCCACGATCATCAGATTTATTTGCCCAATTTAGTTCTCTGTAACTACTTACTGGTCGGTGTCAGTATAATGTGATCGGCTGAGACAGGAGTCATGATATCCCCGCCCTGTCTCGTTTGTGGCAGCACATAAAATTATCAGACGTTAGTCTTGGCTTGGAGCATGTCCACAATATAACCCATATAGTACCTACGTTGGGCGTCAAATCAACTCAACTCAACTCATCTATCTTTAGATCGAACCTAAAACCATGGATGCCTCTAGGGAATCTCGAATGGATCCTGGGCTAATTTTATCCCGCCATGCACCTCTAGCTTTTCCAGGTCGTCTGGTATGGCATGGAGACAATGCGACAAGAAAATAGCAGACTGTCTGCAGTTACAGCCCTCTGTCTCGACCCTCTTGGATGTTGAACTTTACTCTTTCTCTATCTCTATCTATCTATCTATCTATCTATCTATCTATCTATCTATCTATCTATCTATCTATCTATCTATCTATCTATCTATCTATCTATCCGTCCGTCCGTCCGTCCGTCTATCTATCTATCTATCTATCTGTCTATCTACTTCTGTTTCTCTCTTCTTTTTCGTTGTATCTCGTCTCTTTTTTTTTTCTACGCTCTCATTTTTCCCTATCTTTCTAGACCTTCCTCTCTCTCTCTCTCTCTCTCTCTCTCCCTCTCTCTCGTTCTCTCTCTCTTCTCCTCCCCCCCCCTCCCCTCCCCTTTATTTCCCTCCCTCTGAAACAGAATGTGATCACAAACTAATTTTATCCCGGCATGCATCTCTTCCCGCCCGTCAGCCATGAAAACAATTCGACAATGGCATTGAAGGAATGGGACCCCGTCTTGGAATGTTTTTCTCCATAGAAGAAGAATCTTGACGCAACCGATTTAGCCGAGGCCTACTAAATTTAGTGCACTACAGCATGTCCTCAAAATATTTATTTAAAACGGATTAGTGCCGTTGTCACCCTAGCTGTGAAGTTTTTATTGCTGTTGTAATTTTAGTTGAGGCGTTGGGACTCTTGTTATGTTTTGGTAGTTGTTGCTGCTGCTGCTGTTGTTGTTGTTGTTGTTGTTGTTGTCGTTGTGTTTTATTTTTGTTTGTGTTGATGCTGATGCTGTTCGTTTTGTTTGTTTGTTTTTGTTTTTGTTTTTATAAACCCAACGCTACCAATATATATGCGCTATTGCGGACGGGCCCCAAGACTGACGTCTGACACTATTATGTTCTGCCACACACGAGACTGGGCGGGGATAACCTGACTCATGTCTCAGCCGGTCAAAGAGAATATGATGTGAATTAAGTTGATTAGTGTGATTGCGGTGCTGATGTTACTAGTGTACTGTACCATCCCTTGTGAGGAATGTTAATCGCGTCAAGAATGTGATCAAATCGAATGACATGGGCGTGTTAATTGGTTATGTTTAAAGAGAGTTTCAGTATATTTCTTTAATGTGAAAAGAGTGTCTCTTTGAGAGAGAGAGAGAGAGAGAGAGAGAGAGAGAGAGAGAGAGATCCACAGTGATGAGGTAGATGTGTCATTACGCCAGGAATGTGCTCTATACGGGCTCGAACCCGGTCCTTTTGCATCGGAAGAGAGAGAGTGAGAGAGAGAGAGAGAGAGAAAGACAGAGAGAGTGAGAGAGATAGAGAGAGAGTGAGAGAGAGAGTGAGAGAGAGAGAGTGAGAGAGAGAGAGTGAGATCCACTATCATTACGCCAGGAATGTGCTCTATACTGACAGGCCTGAGTCAGTCACGGAGTAATGATGAGCTTCTATCCGAGCACAGCGAACATCCAGAACCGCCCACCTATCACTATCAGGTTTTCTCACCTCAGTCAGTGATGCAGGGCTGAAACGGTTAGTTGTGAAACTGGGTGGAATCGAATACTATCAATGATCGTTGGGATAGTGAAATCGAGCTAACTACAGTCGGGGGTGAAAATCTAAAGAAAACAACAACAACAACAAAAACGGTCTAGTCTGGAGTATTTGGCGAATATTTGCTTCAAGTTGATAATTCAAAAGTAGACCCTATTGGTTGAGTGAATGTTAACTATTGTGGGAATGTTACATTTGTTGTTGTTCCTGTTTCGTTGTTGTTGTTTTTGTTTTGCATGTTTTTAGTACTATTTTACCTTTTAAACTTCTGTTCGTAACTGTGATGCGATTCTTTAATTTTGTGTACATTGTGGGCGTGAAATAAATGAAAATTGTCAGACGTAAGTCTTGTGATCCGTCCACAAATATAGTCTTGCAATTGGCGTTGGGCGTTTGAAAAATAATATCCTGACCTCAATGTTGTGGAAATGACCTTCTCTCGTATACGATTGCTGGAAAACAACGTTAACCCGCTATGGATCGAAGTGTTGCTTACATTAATTTAATATTCAGTTTGGCCCATCCCACAGGACAAGGTGACAACAGGAACATGGCTTGTCATCACTGGTCGAGCTGATTGATCAAGGAGGGGTGTGTGTGATTTGGGGGAGGGGAGACGGACAGATAGACACATAGAAAAGGACAGAAAGAGAGGGAGAGAGAGAGGGAGAGAGAGAGAGAGAGAGAGAGAGAGAGAGAGAGCTGTAGATAACATACGCTCCTCCCACACCAGATAACTTGGGATCCCATCCTGTTCTCGATCACTTTTTTTTTGTGCTTTCCCCCCTTCACGTCTTACAAGATAGCTGGTGATACCCCAAACCCATGAGCGGTTGGTTGGGGGGAAGGGTGGAGAGGAAGAGGAGGAGAAGGAGAGAGACAGAGAGGAGAGAGAGAGGAGAGAGAGAAGAGAGAGAGAGAAAGAGAGAGAGAGAGAGAGAGAGAGAGAGAGAGACAGACAGACAGACAGAGAGAGGTGCAATCCGACCGACCTGTCTTTGGTCACTTTAAGGTCACTTTAGTCCGCAGTAAGTGTTTGGTACATTATCATTGTACACACTGGTTTGATCCTCGCCCGAATCTACAAGGGACCGTTACTTAGTCGTAGGGGATACCTTATTTTCGTTACGGTGGTTATATAAAGCATGTACATTACTCATGTCTATTGTAACTTTAGTATGTTAGAAAACAGAAAACACTTAAAAAAAAAAAAATTAAAATCGAATATTCCCATTTTAAAAGTAATTGGCTTACATACTATGCCACTTCATTCAACCTGTTCGTATGAACGGATACCCCAGCTTGTATACAATAATTATACAGTTTAGGTGACGATTTATACACCAGAAAAAATGTTCTGAAATGGAATGAATAGAAAAAGTATGGGTTAGCAGCGTACAGTTTGCACGTCAGCAACTAGGCCTAAATATATCGCGAACGGGTCCTGAGACTAACATCTGACAAATTCAGGTACATTGTACTGCGAACATATTATTGGTTTAATAAGTATGCATCTTAAACATTATTAATTTTTTTAGTTAGTTTTTTTTGTTTTTTGTTGTTGTTGCTTTACGTCCAATGTCAACACGATAAAGGCTATAATGTTGACGGCCCCAAGACACAGGTCTATCAATTTTAGCTGCTGTAGCACACAAGACAAGAGCAGGGAGGCCTAAACTCCTCTCTCAGCCGGTCACATTAAACTGACACCGACTCATCCAGTAGAGTTATGTTGGAGTAGGGTTTATATGAATTATAGCACTGCAATAAACATGTCTCGACGTAAGAGCTCTTCAAGAGTTAACGTTAATTAAGAGATCCACGACGTTATAGATTGCGCTGGCATACGTGTACATGTATCTTTGCCGGAGAGTCTACGTCTAGATCAGCCACAACTAAATGTCGAGTTACATAAATTTGTTTTACATTTCCGGATTCGTCATTATAATTGTTTCTCGTTTATCTCGCCCACGCTCTATTAAGAACATGCACATAATACGATGCGATTCTTTTTTGAAACAACCATTTCTGCCATCTTCGTTTGTCTTGCTGATAAATTGATTACCCACGGCCCTTGCCTCTCTCTATCTCTCTCACTTTCTCCCTCTGTCTTTGTCTGTTGGTCTTTCTCTCTCTCTCTGTCTCTCTTTTTCTCTCTCTTGGTCTCTTTCTCTCTATCTATCCCTCTTTCTCTCTCGGTGGGCGTGTATTTCTGTTTCTCCTTGTATAGCGGTTATATTTTTGTTTCTCGTTTTGTTCTTCTAATTCGTGTCTGTCTGTATGTCTCTCTCTCTCTCTCTCTCTCTCTCTCGCTATCTCTCCTCTCTCTCTTTCTCTCTCTCTCTCTGTTTACCCCTTTATCAATTGCATATTATTTCTCTCTCGCATTGTTCTCCTTATCTTGTTTACTATAAGAAACCTTACCGCCCTATTACCCTCTTTAACACAATCCTCCCTGCGCCATCACAACTGACAAGTCATTTCAATTCACAATACTGCAGTTGTCACATGATCCTTTAGCATCGAATTTATCTCATATCTCACACTCTCTCTTTCTATCATCCTCTGCATCTTTCCTTTCACCATCTCACTTCATCCTCTATGAGTGACAAAATCGTTGCAATCCTTAATGCAGCGATTGTCACAATATTATGACACCTTAATTGAAACATTATGTGTACTGTCCCGGATTGCTCCATTTCTCCTGCGTGCTTACCTAATACAATGTAGATCTCAATTTCCAACTGCTAACGCTTCACTTTGTTGCTTCGCTATGTATTTAAAAATAGTATGCAGATGCTATTTCACCATTTCGTATTTAATCAAGTAGTCTTTGTAAAATTACTGTATTAAGCTCTTTTGTGACTTGTTTTTTGTGTAAAGTGGTTTGAGCTTGGCGTTGTTGCGGAAAAGCGCTATATAAATAAAGATAATAATAATAATAATAATAATAACAACAACAACAACAACAACAACAACAACAACAACAACAACAACAACAACAACAACACAACAACAACAAGAATTATTTATCGTCGTCGTCGTCGTCGTTTTTGTTGTTTTTGCTGTTTTCGGTGGGTTTTTTTTAAACCACAGCGTTGTAGGTTATTCGTGACAGTGTCCATCATATTTTTCTTTCTGTTTTCCTCTCTTTCTCTGTCTATATTTCGTTTGCTTGTTTGTTTGTTTTACTGTTCATCTACCTATCTATCTCTATCTACCCCCCGTTCCCTCTACCTCTCTCACATTCTATCTTTCCTTTGAATTATCTCTTTCTATCTCTTCCTCCATTCCTCTCGCTCCCTTTATAGCTATCTAGTGCCCAAATAAATAACGAAGCTGTGAAGTATGAATCCCTAGCTTTAACAGTTGCCAACCGCACCATCTCATAAATCGACACTACATTGTTAGTACATCATTGTTAGAAAACTCAGGACCTCAGAACAATACTGTTCTACGTGCCTTCTTTATCTATATTGACATAGAATCAAAACGATCTCATCATTGTTTGGACGTATTTAAACACTTTTCTCTACAGTCATATTAATTTATCCGCGTACAATTCAGATTTTATTACTGGCTTTATTTTAATACATCCATGATGTGTTGAAAAGTATGTATTTTTATTACACCCATAATTTACTGTTCATTATGTCATTTTATTATAACAGTACAGCTATAAATATATTGTTAAGTAAACGTACGCTGGTCCCTTTTTTGGGGACAGTTACTTCATTTGAAAGATATTTTATTTCGTGTAGTAAAGAGGGTTTCCCTACCCGCTGTTTGATGATGATGACGATGATGATGATGATGAGGAGGATGAAGAAGAAAAAGAAGAAGAAGAAGAGGAAGAAGAAGAAAAAGAAGAAGAAGAAGAAGAAGAAGAAGAAGAAGAAGAATAGAGTGAGAAATATAGATCTAGAAGAGAGAGAGAGAGAGAGAGAGAGAGAGAGAGAGAGAGAGAGAGAGAGAGAGAGAGATTCCACCATTGTTATCCATCTCTGACCACATGACCTACTTTACCTGATAGTGTTGGTATTGTCAGGCGAGTATCTAATCTAGGGTATTCAGTCCAGTCATAACTAAAACTTTACCTCTTTCTCTTTTTCTCTCATCCGCTTCTCAGTCTGTCTGCATTTGCCTCTTCACTCATCATCTCTCTCTCTCTCTCTTTCTCGTTCTCTCTTTCTCTCTTTCTCTCTATCTCCATTATTCTCTATCACTTTCTCGTTATCTCTCTCTATCTCTCTCTCATATAGCATATAGGCTATGGTGGAAATCGAAGTAACTCAATTATCTATCTATCTATCTATCTATCTATGAGAGAGAGAGAGCGAGAGAGATAGAGAGAAAGAGAGAGATTCCACCATTGTTATCCATCTCTGACCACATGACCTACTTTACTTGATATTGTGTTGGTATTGTCAGATGAGTACCTAGGGTATTAAATTTTAGTCCAGCCATAACTAGAACTTTATTTTATCCCACCTCTATCTCTCTGTCTATCTATCTATCTATCTCTTTTTCTCTCTTACCTTCCTTCGCTCCTTTTATTCTTCTAGATACACGTACGAGCAAATTTAACCAAAACAAAAACAAACAAATAATTAGGTCACAGGTGTGTTACTATTTGCTTTGACACGACACTGTCACACACTGTCACACACTGTCAACGCCCCCATCTTCCGTGCGTGCCTGACCCAACCTTTGTTATGGGTGGACTGTCAGTTTTATGGGTGTGTCAGTGTGTCTGTGTACATTTGTATATCAGTGTGTGTATGTATATGCGTGTGTTTGTGTATGTGTGTTTATGTGTGTGTGTATTTCAGTATGTGTATGTATGTGTGTGTGTGTGTGTGTCTTGTAGATGCCTTGCGATTTGGATCCCATATCGAAAACGGAGACTTTAGGCGAAGGAATCTGCACCGGCGTCCGATCACAGCTTTATCCTTGCATACGGATACAATGAGATCTTAGAGAGAGAGAGAGAGAGAGAGAGAGAGAGAGAGAGAGAGAGAGAGAGAGAGAGAGAGAGAGAGAGAGAAAGAAA
>RQTK01000235.1:156341-167394 GCA_003991915.1 Elysia chlorotica | reverse complement strand
GAAAGAGAGAAAGAGAGAGGGGGGGGGAGAGAGAGAGAGAGAGAGTGAGAGAGAGAGAGAGAGAAAGAAACCCAATCTTGTGTTACGAGGAATGGAGTTGCGGGGGCCCTTAAAAGGGCCGAGAGAATCTAAGAGGACATTGTGATCTCTCTCCCTCCCTCTCTCTTTCTTTCTTTCTCACAACACTTACTACAGGTAACACTCACTCACCAGCTTTTAACTTCTGTCGCCTTTCAATCTCTATAGAACCTCACCGTTGTTGGCTGTTTCTCTCTTAGTCTCATAGTTTCTTCCTCTGAGCGTATCTAGGCTGTTGCTCACCCCAGTGGCACCGCACCCTCTTTGATTTCGATTGGATTTCTTAGTAAACTATTATTGTATACAACGTAGTTGGACGTTAAAACCAACTCAACTCAACTCAACTACATGTATAACCACATTGCTTGCAGCCTTTGTAATCATTGTTCATACACGAAGCTTTCTTTAAAACTACCTTTATTTCATTTTTGTTTCTTTTCGAAATAGTTGTATACATAATATTGTCACCTCATTTGCACAAATCTTATTTTGCCTTATCTTATTTCTGAAATACTAAACATTTTAGCTATTTTTAGAAACGAGATGTTGCATTGTGCAACTTTGGTGATGATGTTGGGCCTACTTTCTCATTTTCGTGTTCCGTCTTTTCTGGTGACATGATTGTAACTCTTTCGCACATGCTTGCTATATATCTAATGCTACTACTGTTTGGGGACCCGTTAATATATACTGCATGCATGCTTTTTGTGTTTCCAGAAATAATACATTGTACATTGTATTATCATGTTGTAATCACGACTTGTAATATTGTGGCTTGCTGTTTCGTTGCTGTTTGTTTATTTTTTTGTCTTTTGTTTGTTGTTTTTTTTAATAGTTTTTTTACCATAATGGTACCCCTTTTATTGTTTTTGTATTTTGTGTGTTGTTGTTTCGTTTTTTTTTTTTTACGATAATGGTACCCCTTTTATAATTTTTGTATTTTGTGTGTTGTTGTTTCGTTGTTGGTTTTTTTTTTTTTACTATAATGCTACCCCTTTTGTTGTGAACATTTTTTATCTATTTGAAGATTTTTTCTACTATCATGTGAGGGATATAGCCTCGCTGCTGACCTTGGACCTATAGAAACTAACTTGCTCACCATTATCTGAAAAAGAATTCTCAATCAAGAACCAAGCATATACCCCCCCCCCCCCCCCCACACACACACACACACTTCAGTTCACACTATTGGCAAAGAGTAAACTACATTGTACATGTGCATTTTGTACGTAGAATATTTTTTTTTTATCTACAATGAGATGCAATGCTTTATAACCTCTGGTTTATTATTTATGTCGCAGTATGTTTTGTTTCCACATTTTGAACCACATTAGTATGTGCTGCTGTTGTTTTTTTGTTGTTGTTTTATGTTGTTTCTTCTTTTGTATTTTTGTAGAAGTGCACCCAAACCTTATCACAAGCTTATTGCATTCTAGATTCACCAATTTTCTTTTCTTTTTCTCTATCCTATCTCCCCCCCCCCCCCCCCCCCCCCCTTTCAAATCTCCCCTTGATTTTCTTTCGTATTTTGTCAGAAATTCATGCCATTTATTGTAATTGCACTTGTTTCGCTAACCTGCCCCATTGATATCATGCACGCCATAATTATATTGTTTGAAAGATTGAAGTATTTATTTATCTTTGTACAGTAAATGTTATGAGACGTGTGAAATACATCCACAAAAAGTGTGTGTGTGTGTTTGTTTTCTTTTATGATTGTACATTATTACTTTTGGACACATAAATTAAATCGCTCTAAGTCATTAAGTATGGAAAAAAATCAATCATTGAATTGCTTTATTTCATAACTGCAAGCTACAATAATTATATACTTTATCTCACTCAATGCCATAGTGTATGTAAAATCCACTTGATCGATCTTAGAAGGAAAAATCACCATGGGTGGAATGCACAAACTTGACGTACCTAACGTCTCGTCGTAAGCCTTCTTATTCTTATATTGTTACGACGAGACGTAAACTATGTCTTGCTTGTGCATTCTACCCCATGTGTAAAGTAAAGTACAGATTTTGTATCAATCTGTTTGACGATTCTATGCACCCACGTACCACGTATTCTTATAACTTTTTTTAAACCACACACTGTTTTTGATTTACACCTACCTAAATCTGTTCTTCTCTTGTTTATATCGGATCGCTTGATGTCATATTTATATCCATCCCGCAGAAGAAGAAGAAGAAGAAGAAGAAGAAGAAGAAGAAGAAGAAGAAGAAGAAGAAGAAGAAGAAGAAGAAGAAGAAGAAGAAGAACAATGATGATGACGATGATGATACTAAGATATGACAATGTCTATCCAGGTTTACATAACAATTCTGTTTTCCAATTGTACGCTTAATATTACTTTACAGTTTGAACAATCGTAATCATGATTGATGTAAGTAATTTACCTCGTATCCATACAATGTTGATTTAAGTTTATTCAAATACTGATTTTCCACCTTTAACGCGTTTGTCCTTTCCATCCCTTCAGCAAATCAAGTCTGCAGAGAGGTACCTAAAACGCCTCGAGTTCCATCTAGCCAAGGTGGGTGTCGTGTATCTACACTGAGTACTGATGCAATAATTCTAACAATTTAGTCCGTTTTCATCCCGGTCCCGTTGGATTGGTGTGTTGACAAGCCGGTATAATGTGACCAGTCTATTTTTTTTTTTTTTTTTTTCTCTCTCTCTCTCTCTCTCTCCCTCTCTGTCTCTGTCTGTCTGTCTGTCTGTCTCTCTGAGAGATAGACAGAGAGAGACACAGAGAGAGACAGAGAGACAGACAGACAGACAGACAGAGACAGAGAGGGACAGAGAGAGAGAGAGAGAGAGAGAGAGAGAGGGAGAGAGAGAGAGAAAGATGTTATTCTTTTTGTCTATTATGTCTTGATATGCCAGTAATTAACTTTTCTTTGCTGAGTTCACCCAGTCAACAATAACAGTTACAGTACAGTCAACATGATGTTAAATCAGTTTTATAATGTTCTATCTTATTTCTCAAATAATAATAACTCAGAGTGTTTCAGAAATGAGGTAGGACAGTATACAGCATTAGTAAAGTGACAAAGGGTTTTAGCTCTATTTCGGGGGGCCGCGGTGGTCCAGGGGTAGAACTTCGGCTTCCGACTCAAAAGGTCCCGAGTTCGAATCCTGGCTGTTGCGTTCCCTAGTGGTTGGGTCGGTGTCAGTATAATGTGACCGGCTGAGACAGGAGTCATGGTATCCCCGCTCTGTCTCGTGTGTGGCAGACGTCCGTTTTGGGACCCGTCCACAATGTAGCCTATATAGTGCTGCTGTTGGACGTTAAACCAACCCAACAACAACTTCAGCTCTATTTAATTGGTGTATGGCTTTACTCTTATCTTTATTTCTTTCTTCTTTTTTAAGAATTTTTCTTGTTAACAATATATATATCACATGACTTTGTCACCCAGGAGCAAGGAACATGGCCAGAGCGTACAACTCGAGCGGTACCCTCAGTCGCAAAGATTCCATCGCCAATGTCAAGTACGGGTACAAAGAGTGCTCTCAGGTGAGTACCCATCTCTGGCATAGGATCTTCAGATGATAAAAACCATCTTTGTTGTACCAAATAGAAATTATAAACCAACAGGTCAGCGTCTTTTTACTGAAGATCTAAGCGGATAAAAACCATACTTTTTGTACTAAATAGAAATTAGATATAAACAGGTCAGCGATCTTTTTTACTGAAGATCTAAGCGGATAAAAACCATCTTTGTTGTACCAAAGAGAAATTAGATATAAACATGTCAGCGATCTTTTTACTATCTCTGTCCCAAGTTTGGAACAACCTTCCCAGAAACATAAGGTTGGTATCTTCCATGGAAATTGTCAAAAGGATGCTAAAGTTTTACCTTTTTTATGATTGAGATTGAACCTGTGAATGGTGTATAGATCTCTAACGATACCTTGTGGCTTCTGAATCATTCATAAAACTGAAAGGAGTCACTGTTGCTACTATTGTCATGTGTTAACCGTCTAAGACATCATGGGCACAATATAGCCGGTTCTGTGCTAACGCGCTGCAATAGCCATGGCAATATTTGGAATGGTGGAAAAATACTTAATTAGAATACCAATAGGGTAATACCCCCGGTTTTAACTATGCAGCCATACCACTTGCACCTACTTCTTCAACCTCCCACCTCACTCGTAAAAAGAAAATTACATACCTAACCTTACCCGTCCCCCCAGCGTAGAAGGAAAGGTTTGTCTTATCTATCTCAACCTATCCTCCCTTTCCACTTTAGAACCTCCAAAATTAGGGAACCCCATACATAAGAGGACCAGCCTTATAGTAATAGAATGAACCAGCATAGGTTCTATCATGTCATGCCTTCATCCTGAGCTTTTGTCTTCTGTCAACGCTGCCTGTCGCCGTATAGGAGCCCCCAGGGGAACCTAGGAGACGTTAAACCCGGAGAGAGGGAGAGAATCCTCTCCCTCCCTCTATAGAGACCCGGAGAGAGGGAGAGAATCCTCTCCCTCCCTCTATAGAGAATCGTGCCGTAACTACAAACTCAAACTAACTAACTAACTCCTGTATGAATTCTCTGCCCTGCAGATCATGTGTGCCATAGAGGCTCAGCTGGAGAATATGCTCGGGACATTCAGCTGCCGTTTGAAAGGTGAGTCCAGGAGTCCAAAGTGTAGTGACTTTGAACCTGTGCCACAGTTCTACTTCTAGCAATGTCTAGTTGAGTTGGTTCAACGTCCACGATCAGCCCTATATAGGGGACTAACCACAAGACTGACGTCTGACATTTTTATGTGCTGCCGCACACGAGACATGGTGGGGATACCATGACTCCTGTATCAGTCTGTCACATTTGCTCGACACCGACCCAACCAGTAGATAACGAAACCCAGGGCTTGAACCATGGACCTATTGCGTCTGAAGTCGATGTTCTACCTCAAGGCCACCGTGCACCCTCCAGCAATTTCTAAGTGTACAGTCACAAGGGTGACAGAAGATATGAGACTTGTTCCTCAGCCTATTCCCATATCTGGTTGACAGGCATTGTCAAAGTTAATGCCTTCATTTAGAAATTTGTTCTCAAATAAAAAGACTGAATGAGTTGAGATATAATTACGCCCTCTGATTTGGTATTGAACTAAACTCAATGTTGCTTCCTGATCCAAGACTAAATAAAGAAGAAAATATACATATTGTTAAATGTTTTGAATCTTTGAACCCCTACTCCTAACCTCTCCCATCCCTCCAGGTATTGCTGGGTTTGCCCGCATGGCCCCGGGCGACGTGTTTGAGGTCGTCATCAAGCACGGGGCCCAGAAGTGGAAGACCAACCCGGCGTAGCTCTTCTTGTTGTGCGTCGCGACCCTGTAGTAGCTGATGTGGAAGTTCACGGACCAGCCCCTGTGCGAGTCGTAGTTCCACGCATGGATGTTTGATGTTTAAGATACCAGTATTAACTTGAAATCCCCAGACGTAAGAGGGAAACGCTCAGCATCAAGGTGCGTTGGATGTTTGATGTTTTGGTGTTTAAGATACAGATGTTTACTTTTAATCCCCCAGACGTAAGGGAGACACACTCAGCATCAAGGTGCGTTTGATGTTTGGTGTTTGATCTTTTGGTGTTTAAGATACCGATGTTTACTTTTAATCCCCCAGACGTAAGGGAGACACACTCAGCATCAAGGTGCGTTTGATGTTTGATGTTTGATGTTTGGTGTTTAAAATACTGATGTTTACTTGGAGTACCCAGGCGTGAAGGGTCTGGGTCTTAAAGACTGTAGTGCTGGGCCGGTTTAAGATAGTAATATTTACTTGTAATCCCCAGGCATGAAGCTTAAAGGGTCTCGGTCGTAAAGACAGTAGTGCTGGGCCGGAAGTACCGTGACATCTTGTTTCACCCTCGGGTGAGTGTTCAGACCAGGGATGTTTAATCTTTTCACATCGCATAATATACCTTTATTCTGAGATAAAGCTTTTTAGTAGCTTTTTCGTGAAGTTAGACCTTTAGAAACCAAAATTTACTTCTATAGATAGAAACCAAGATATACTTTTATTCTGAGATATAGCATTTTAGCGAAGTTAGATATTTAGAAATCAACGTTTACTTCTATAGATAGAAACCAAGATATACCATTATACTGCGACATAGCTTCTTGTTGAAATTAGACCTTTAGAAACCAAACGTTTACTTCTATAGATAGAAACCAAGATATACCTTCATTCTGAGATGTAGCTTTTTGGTGAAGTTAGACATTCAGAAACTACCTTTTACTTCTATAGATAGAAACCAAGATATACCTTCATTCTGAGATGTAGCTTTTTAGCGAAGTTAGACATTTAGAAACCAAAATTTACTTCTATAGATAGAAACCAAGATATACCTTCATTCTGAGATGTAGCTTTTTGGTGAAGTTAGACATTTAGAAACCAAAATTTACTTCTATAGATAGAAACCAAGAGTTTTCTTTATTCTGCGACATAGCTTTTTAGTTAAGTTAGACCTATATAAACCAATGTTTACTTCTATGGATAGAAACCAAGATAAACCTTCATTCTGAGATATAGCAATTTAGTGAAGTTAGACATATATAAACCAACGTTTACTTCTATAGATAGAAACCAAGATTTACTTCTATAGATAGAAACCAAGATAGTCCTTTATTCTGAGACATAACTTTTTAGTGAAGTTAAACATTTAGAAACCAACGTTTACTTCTATAGATAGAAACCAAGATTTACTTTTATTCTGAGATATAGCTTTTTAGTGGCGTTAAACATTTAGAAACTAAAACTTACTTCTATAGATAGAAACCAAGATTTACCTTTATACTGTGACATAGCTTTTTAATGAAGTTAGACCTTTAGAAACCAACGTTTACTTCTATAGATAGAAACCAAGATTTACCTTTATACTGTGACATAGCTTTTTAAGGAAGTTAGACATTTAGAAACCAAAATTTACTTCTATAGATAGAGACCAAGATTTACTTTTATTCTGAGATATAGCTTTTTAGTGGCGTTAAACATTTAGAAACTAAAACTTACTGCTATAGATATAAACCAAGATTTTTCTTTATTCAGAGACATAGCTTTTTAGTGAAGGTAGACATTTAGAAACCAAAATTTACCTTTATTGATAGAAACCGAGATATACCTTTATTCTGCAACATGATTTTTTTTGTGAAGTAATACCTATACTAACCAATGTTTACTTCTCATCCCCCAGGCGTCGGAGGTCCGCGCCTTCAAGACGGTGGTCCTGGGCCAGAAGAACTGCGAGATCTGCCAGCCCTCGAGCCACGACGCCCCCGGACACGGGCTCTTCTCGGCCAACCCACAGCTTATGACGGTCAGCATCAACGTGCACGGCTCGCTCAAGCTGAGCATCGTCATCACCTGGAAGTAAGGCAATTGCAGGAAAAAAATAAATGAATGCCCAACTACAATAAAGCTATATAGTGCTTTTGTTGGATGTTAAACCAACTCAACAACAGTGGAAAAAATGATGAGTTTCTTGGGGTTCATCAACAATAAAATTATGGTCTATATAGTGCGAACGTTGGATGTGAAGTAACCCCAACTTAATTCAGCTCAAGCTGAGCATCGTCATCACCTGGAAGTAAGGCCATCGCAGTGTGGAAAAAATTAGAGTTTCTTGGGGCTCATCAACAATATGGTCTATATAGTGGATGTTAAGTAACCGACTTAATTCAACTAGTAAGGCTAGGCAGGAGAGTGTGGAAAAAATGCCCTTCTACAATATAGCTATATAGTGCTGTTGTTGGACGTTAAACCAACTCAACAACAGTGGAAAAAATGACGAGTTTCTTGGGGCTCATCAACAATATAGTCTATATAGTGCTGACATTGGGTGCTAAGCAACCCCAAATTAATTCAATTCAAGCTGAGCATCGTCATCACCTGGAAGTAAGGCCATCGCAGTGTGGAAAAAAATTAGAGTTTCTTGGCGCTCATTAACAATATGGTCTATATAGTGGATGTTAAGTAACCGACTTAATTCAACTAGTAAGGCCAGGCAAGACTGTGTAGAAACAATTATGAGTTTCTTGGGGCTCATCAACAATATAGTCTACATGTATATAGTACTGACATTGGTTGCTAAGTAACCCCAATTTAATTCAACTCAACATTTTTTTAGTGACTAAGTTTGAACAATATCTCAACTTATTTTAGAAAAACGCTAAAACGATTGTTGGGGTGGAAACATTAAAGAAAATAAGGCAAGAAAAATAAATACAGTCATAAGTGCCTGATAAAGGACAATGAAATAATTTTGAATCTTTGAACCCTAACTCCTATCTTACCTCCCCCCTGGCCAGCCCCCTGGACCTTATCATACCTACTCTTACCTTATCTTACTTAATCTTACCTTATCTTACTTGATCATACCTTATCATACATTATCTTACCTTATCTTACCTTATCATACCAAATCTAGCCTTATCATACCTTATCATACATTATCTTACCTTATCTTACTTTATCATACTTAATCTTACCTTATCTTGCATTATCTTGCCTTACCTTATCATACCTTATCATACCTTATCTTACCTTATCATACCTAATCTTACCTTGTCATACCTGATCTTATTTGGCTGAGACAGGAACATGGTATCCCCGCCCTGTCTTGTGTGTGGCAGCATATAAAATTGTCAAGTCTTGGGACCTGTCCACAATATAGTCTATATAGTGCTGCTGTTGGACGTTAAACCAACCTAACCAACCAACCAACCTTATCATACCTTATCTTACCTAATGTTACCTTATCTTACATAATCTTACATTATCTTACCTTATCCTACCTTATCATACCTAATCTTACCTTATCATACCTTATCTTACCTAATGTTATCTTATCATGCCTTATCTTACCTAATCTTACCTTATCTTACATAATTGTACCTTACTATACCTTATCTTACCTTATCATACCTAATCTTACCTTATCTTACCTCATCATACCTTATCCTACCTTATCTTACCTTATCATACCAAATCATATCTTACCATACCTAATCCTACTTTATCTTACTTAATCTTACCTTACCTTACCTTATCTTAACTTACCTTATCTTACCTTATCATACCTAATCTTACCTTATACCTAATCTCACCTTATCTTACCTTTCCCCCGTGCCCAGCCCCCTGGACGGCATGGACGAGACGGCCATGTACTTTGAGCCTCCGTCCAGACCCCAGGGCTCCACCAGGCGACGGCCGTTCTCGGTTGCGGTGCCCAACGGAAGCCTGGTTAGTATGATATTTTGTTTGCGGTTGGAGCTAGAACTCTCTCATAATTTAAAGTTTTGTACTTGTAGATCAGAATTTTTTTTTCTCGATCGCAGTGCCCAACGGAAGTCTGGTCAGTTTGATATTTTGTTGGTTGCTGGTGAAAGCTAGAACTCTTTTATAGTTAAAGTTGAACACTCTCAGTTTGTAAAGTTTTGTACTTGTAGATCAAAAGAAAGTTCTTAAAATGAAGGGAGCCCTAGATCAGTATCAGTTTTATGTTAAAGGTAAAATTCAAATTTGCCAGTTGTTTATTTTTCACGGTCAGAGTGCCCAACGGAAGCCTGGTCAGATTGGTGTTTTGTTTTTTGGTTGGTGAAAGCTAGAACACTCTCACAGTTTAAAGTTTTGTAGATCAGAATAAAGATCTTAAAATCTAAATCAGTTAATTATTAAATGTAATATTCAAATTTGCCAATTTTTTATTTTTCTTCTAATTAAAGAAATAACAGAAGCCTTGTCAGTTTGCTATTTTGTTGGTTGCTGGTGAAAGCTAGAACGCTCTCATAGTTTAAAAGTTTCGTAGACCAGAAGAAAGATCTTAAAAATTTAGGGACCCCAGATCAGTATCAGTTTTATGTTCAAGTTAAAATTTAAATTTGCCAATTTTTTATTGTTCTTCTAATTAAAGAAATAACAGAAACCTTGTCGATTTGGTATTTGGTTGGTGATAGCAAAGAAAACTCTTTCCTAGTTTAAAGTCCTGTAGTTCAAATGTAACATCTTAAATGAAGGGTTTAGAATTGCTGGTACGCCACCTTTTATCTTCCCTTATTATCTCCCTGTTGTACTACGTCATCCAGTTTTTTAGAATTAATAATTATAGCACATTATAAAGGAGGTGATGATTTTATAAGGGTTCTCAGTAACAGTACAACAATAAAAACTATCTCTTACGGGTTCTGAATAACAATAATAAAAACAATCTCTTACAAATGCGATCCACCCAGTTTGGCAGAAGAAGTGACGATTTTATAAGGGTTCTAAGTAACAATACAAAAAAATAATAACTATCTCTAATAACTATCTCTTACAGAAAATAATAACTATCTCTAATAACTATCTTTTACAGAAAATAATAACTATCTCTAATAACTATCTCTTACAAAAAATAATAACTATCCCTTACAAAAAATAATAACTATCTCTAATAACTATCTCTTACAAAAAAAAATAAAAACATGCGATCCACCCAGTTTGGCAGCAGCACGGACCTCATCGCCGGCATGGGCCCCGAAAGCCGACGCAGCATCGCGGGGACCGGCGCCACCTCTGGCGGCGTGTCAGGGGGAGCTTACTCCTCCTACAGCGGCGGGAACTTCCTGCAGCAGCGCGACGACAGCGGGATCTACGGCTCGGCCACGTCGTTGCCTAGCAACAAGATGGCCATGCAGGACTCGCCCAACCAGCAAGGCTCTCCCATCATGCATCACGGCCGGCCAGGGGGAGGGAACCCTGCTGTGATGGGGATGCCGGTGACCCCCGACTTCCACGGGGCGAGGTCAAGGCCGCACACGGTCATCGCGCTTGACCAGCAGAGCATCCAGTCGCAGCCCGCGCAGTTCGGGTCCGAGCTGTACCAGAGACAGAGCTCCTACACTCCGGGCAGGGTCAGTGTGATAATAATAATGATGATGATGATAATAATAATAATAAAAATAATAA
>RQTK01000235.1:119177-156281 GCA_003991915.1 Elysia chlorotica | reverse complement strand
ATGATAATGATAATGATGATAATAATGATAATAATAATAATAATAATATATATAATAATGATGATGATGATGATGATGATGATGATGATGATGATGATGATGACGATAAGAAAAAGAAGAAGAAGAAGAAGAAGAAGAAGAAGAAGAAGAAGAAGAAGAAGAATGATAATAATAATAATGATGATGATGATGATGATGATGATGATAATAATAATAATTGTTCTTTCGCAGTTTTAGTCATTCTTGCGTCTTAATTGAACTGAAATGAGTTGAAGCTTTATTCAGTCGATAACAAATACATAATTATTGAAAATGAGCAATGCTGGAACAGGCTCCTTGTATAAACAGCATTGTACGTAATCATAATAGACACTTTAAGGAAAGTAACTTATGTTAAATATAGAAACAGTATAGACCAACTTAAAAGGTTTTGTATTGTATGTAGGGTTTAAAGAGTTATCTTTCTTCCTCATTTATGTCGCTCACTCGTTCCATCTTTCCATCCCATATAGACTGACGGAGGTATAGGTACGCCTCCACATATTCTTCATCTTCATCCTCTCTCGACACTCAAACTTATTCCCTCTGTCCATCCAAGTCATCCTCATTCTTATCCCGGACACGTTTCCCCCCCCTCTCTCCATCCCGCACAGACTGACGGAGGTATAGTCGTTGCCGTCACAGGTTTCTCATGCTCTTCCCTAATAAATATTCTGTCTTTCCATCCCAAATAGACTGATGGAGGTATAGCTATACCGCCAAATATTCTTCATCCTTATCCTTTCGTCACTCAAAACTTATTCCTTCTGTCCATCCCACACAAACTGACAGAGGTATAGCTACGACGCCACATACTCTTCACCTTCATCTTCTCGTCACTCAAAACTTATTCCCTCTGTCCATCCCACACAGACTGACGAAGGTATAGTCGTTGCCGTCACAGGTTTCTCATGCTCTTCCCTAATAAATATTCTGTCTTTCCATCCCATAAAGAAAGGCTGACGAAGGTATAGCTACAACGCCACATACTCTTCACCTTCATCTTCTCGTCACTCAAAACTTATTCCTTCTTTCCATCCCACACAGACTGACGGAGGTTTAGTTGTAGCCGTCACAGGATCCTCATCTTCTTCCTTTACACTTAATCCGTCTTTCCATCCCAAACAAACTGACGGAGGTATAGCTACGACGGCACATACTCTTTACCTCCATCTTCTCGTCACTCAAAACTTATTCCCTCTGTCCATCCCACACAGACTGACGGAGGTTTAGTTATAGCCGTCACGGGTTCCTCATCCTCTTCCCTCTTACTTATTCCATCTTTCCATCCCATAAAGACTGACGGAGGTATAGCTACGCCGACACATATTCTTTATCCTCTTCCTCTCGTCACTCAAACTTATTCCCTCTGTCCATCCGAGTTATCCTCATCCTCATCCCCGTCCCTGACATTTTTTCCCCCTCTGTCCATCCCGCACAGACTGACGGAGGTATAGTCGTTGCCGTCACAGGTTTCTCATGCTCTTCCCTAATAAATATTCTGTCTTTCCATCCCATAAAGACAGACTCACGAAGGTATAGCTACGACACCACATACTCTTCACCTTCATCTTCTCGTCACTCAAAACTTATTCCTTCTGTCCATCCCACACAGACTGACGGAGGTATAGTCGTAGCCCTCACAGGATCCTCATCCTCGTCGCTCCAGGCACAACAGCAACAGGAGCAGCACACGTCGCTGTCAGTGGAGGTCACACAGGCTCAAATACCAGGTGATGGTTATATACAACCCGTATCTCTCTAGTTTCTCTTCATACAATTTACATAACTGTGGGACAAAATGGCAAAATGCCAGTTTCTCGGCTTTCATTTTTATTTCATCAACTTTTATTTCATCTACAGTCTGGGGGTCCCAAGGTCAGAAACTCTAGAATGAATGCTTGGAAAAGAAGTATAATTTCCATTTGTATGTGTTCAGGAGATTTGCCTCAGTAAACAAAACGAAATAGTAACAGCACGATGGCTAAACCAACTCCTTCATAGACTTCATTTACCCTGTCTCAAGATGGTAATAGAAAGACAGCAAACCAAACCAACTCCTTCACATACTTCATTCAACCTATCTCCCCTGCTAAGCATTGTGGTACAGTTCTGATGTCTTCTAACAAAGTATTATACAATCTCATTCCTAAAGTTAAGTAGATACGCCATCAGTGGACAAAACAAGATAGTAGTAGAATTACAGGCAAACCAACTCCTTCATTTACATTCATTCACCCTATCTCCCCTCCCAGGCATAGTGGTACAGTCTGGAGGTCACGAGTTAAAAAAGAAGTATAATCTCCATTTGTATATTCTAGGGAGATGCGCCTCAGTAGACAAAATAAGATAGTTATAGAATTACAGCCAAACCAACTCCTTCATTTACATTCATTCACCCTACCTCCCCTCCCAGGCACAGTGGTGCAGTCTGGGGTTTTAACAATGTCTCCCCTGCTAGGCATTGTGGTACAATGCGGGAGTCACAAGGTCACAAACTGTCTAAAATCAATGCATTTGTATGCATTTGCGAGATGTGCCTCAGTAGACAAAACAAGATGGTAATAGAAAGATGACCAAATCAAACAACTTCATAATCATACTTTATTGACCCTACCTCCCCTACCAGGCATAGTGGTGCAGTCTGGAGGTCACGAGGTCAAAAAGAAGTATAATCTCCATTTGTATGTATTCGGGAGATGTGCCTCAGTAGATAAAACAAGATAGTAATAGAATTACAGCCAAACCAACTCATTCACATACTCCATTGACCCTATCTCCCCTCCCAGGCATAGTGGTTCAGTCTGGAGGTCACGAGGTCACCGAGGTCGGACTGACCGTAGAGGAGGCGCTGGGCAGCCTGACGACCACTCTGGAGGACTTCCTGGGCCACTACACGGAGTTGCGGGCCCTGGAGGAGATGGTGCCCAAGCTGGAGGCGCTCGTCAAGGTCTGTGCTCGCCCTCTCTCCGGGTTTAACGTCTCCTAGTAGTGCACGGATAGAAAACATAGTCCAACAGATCCTGTCCTATAAAATAATCTTTAGGCGGAAATCCTCTCGTCTGTGGTCGGACTCGATTCGACTGTGCTCGACTGGCTAGGACGTAACGTTGTTTTGTATAGAGGGAGGGAGAGAACTGGGTAGTGCACGGCTAGGAAACTTAGTTCTTTAGGCTAAAATGCTCTCCTCAAGGTCTTTGGTCAGACTCGACTGTGCTCGAATGGCTAGGACGTAACATTGTGCTCTAGAGAGGGAGGGAGAGAATTCTCATAAAATTGTCAGACTTAGTCTTGGGGCCCGTCCACAATATAGCCTATATAGTGCTGATGTTGGACGTTAAACCAACCCAACAACAACAATAACAACCCTCTCTCTGGGTTTCATGTCTCCTAGGTTCCCCTGGGGGATCATATACGACAAGGGCTAGGCCTATAGGACGTTCATAGTGGGACAGCTTTTCCAGAGCTAGACATTACGGTAGTGCTCGGATAGAAAACTAAGTGCGGAGTATCTTGTCAGTTAAAATAATCTTTAGGCTGAAATTATCTCGTCAAGATCTGTGCTTGTACTCAACTCGACGGGGCTGGCTAGGACATAATGTTGTTCTCTATAGAGGGAGGGCGAAAATTCTTTCCCTCCCTATGGTTTCGACTCGACTCGACTGTACTGGCTAGGACGTAATGTTGTTTTCTATAGAGGGAGGGAGAGAATTCCCTCTCCGAGTTTAACCACTTTAGTGCGTAGGGTCGAAACCGACGCCTTCTTTTTTGGAGGTAATACCATAAATATTATTTATAGTCCATTAGCGTGAATGCTGAATGGCTGTCCAGTTTCATTCACTGGTTCAAATCATCTTAGATTCTGCCACTTTCAGAAAGTAATTCATTGTATTCAATTAAAAACATAAGTAAAATTTATCAACAGTTATGTTCCATGGGTACGGGTTTTCTAAAAACATACCTGTGCACTCAAGTGGTTAACGTCTGCTAGGTTCCCCTGGGGGATCCTATATCCCGAGGGCTAGGACGTTCATAGTGGGGTTGATTTTTTTTTTTTTTTTGAGCTCGAGATTACGGTAGTGCACGGATAGGAAACTTAGTTCAGAGTATCCTGTCCATTTAAATAATCTTTAGGCTGAAATAATCTCGTCAATGTCTGTGGTCGGACTCGACTCGACTGTGCTCGACTGGCTAGAACCTTGTTCTCTATAGAGGGAGGTAGAGAATTCTCTCCCTCTGTACAGGTTTGGACTAGACTCGACTGGCTGGGACGTAACCTTGTTCTCTATAGAGGGAAGGAGAGAATTCTCGTGCTATTTTCAGGTTTTAACGTCTAGTAGTGCACGGATAGAACACATAGTCCAACAGATCCTGTCCGTTAAAATAATCTTTAGGCTAAAATCCTCTCTTTAAGGTTTGTAGTTTTACTGAACTGGCTAGGATGTTCGTAGTAGGACAGCTTTTCCAGAGCTAGAGATTACGGTAGTGCACGACTAGGAAACTTAGTTCAGAGTATCCTGTCCATTAAAATAAATTTTAGGTGGGATATTCTATTTTCTGTTTCCTATTCTTTGTAAGATGCTCATTCCCAGACTTGTTTACCTCCAACTTTACTAATGAACCTCTTCTCCACACAGAAACCGTCTGCGACCAGCTCTCGATCGTCGAGCATGAGTGTGTCCATAGAGGGCGCCATCGAGGAGGCGTTCGACTTCCTCAACACGGAGGACGCGCTAGACGAGGAGGATGAGGATCGGGCGGCCATGGAGGGCAAGGAGGAGGACGATGACGACGAGGAAAAAAAAACCTCGCCTGCCCAGACCAAGAAGTATGGTTATGATTTTTTTTAAGTTTTGGAATTGTTTATGAGTAGTATTAAGATTTTTGATTAAGAAGTATTTTTAGGAAAGGTTTTTTTTTATCTTTAATAGTGTAGACATGCCAACATCCCGGTTTTGGTGGGAAATTCCCGCTCACTCGTTGAGATTCCTGTTACTCGGACGCGCCAATTTGATGAAAAGAAATAAAATTTGTTGGAAAGAGATTGAAAAAAAAATAATATCAGTAAGATGCAGTATCACATTTTTTGTTGCATATTTTAATGACCAATGACGGGAAGTTGAACTGGGTGTAATCCCAATACACACGGCACAGTAGTAGTAGTAGTAGAGCTTAGTAAGATCTTGCAACCCACTCTTTCGTCCCTGCCTCTGTTAGAATTTCTAGAACTATATCCATTGGTCTTTATGTAAACCGTCCTTATCATATGAAATGAAATGTGTAACATTAACTGATAAATATATACCCCATTTCATTTTTTGTTTGTTTTCAGGACCGTCAAACCGACAAAATCGGACGACTCTGATGCTGTCGACAACGTCGTCGTGAGTCCGGACTCCACCGCAAAGACGGCCGACTCTGGCATCGAGTCCCTAGCCCGGCGCCTGCAGGAGGACCGGGGTTCGAGTCTCGGAGGGGGGTCCAGTCTCGGGGGCTCGTCGTCTAGCCCCGTGCCGCCCTCTAGTGGCAACGAACAAGTGGACCAGGCCCTCGTGCTGCATCTGACGTATTGCGACAAGCTGTTGGAGGTGAGACTGAGAGTCAATGTCTTCACGTTTGTTTAATGGTCTGTTGGAGGTGAGAGTCAATGTCTTCTTGTCGCTAACATAATGGTTCTATTTCACAGATGGATAAAAAATGACTCTGACCCATTTTAAGGATCTTTCAATAATTTCCTACCTGTAATACCGGTGGAATCTGAATTATTTATAACTAGTGAAAATTGGCTAGGCTTTACTCTATTAAATTTTCATCTTAAAATCACTATAAAAAAAAAAAAAAAGAAGACAACTTTTAAACATTTTCTTTAGTTTTTCTACAAGCTACTGCTTTTGAGAAAGGCCATTATGTTAACAGCTTGAAAATAAAGCTGTTGATGGGTTAGTTGGTGGGTTTGTTGATTGCACATAAACCAGGTGAGTTAAACTGTGGGTTGGCAAATTTGTGGGTTAATTGGTGGGTTGATGCAAGTGGACCAGGCCCTCGTGCTGCATCTGACGTATTGCGACAAGCTGTTGGAGGTGAGACTGAGAGTCAATGTCTTCATGTTGCTAACATAATGGTCTGTTTGACAGATATACCAAAAATGACTCTGACCCACCATAAGTCAATAGCTGTTGGAGGTGAGACTGAGAGTCTATGTCTTCATGTTGCTAACATAATGGTTTGTTTGACAGATATACCAAAAATGACTCTGACCCACCATAAGTCAATAGCTGTTGGAGGTGAGACTGAGAGTCTATGTCTTCATGTTGCTAACATAATGGTTTGTTTGACAGATATACCAAAAATGACTCTGACCCACCATAAGTCAATAGCTGTTGGAGGTGAGACTGAGAGTCAATTATCTTCTTGTTGGTAAGGGGCGCGGTGGTCCAGGGGTAGAACATCGGCTTCCGACGCAAAAGGCCCCGAGTTCGAATCCTGGCTGTTGCATTCCCTTCTGGTTGGGTCGGTGTCAGTATAATGTGACCGGCTGAGACAGGAGTCATGGTATCCCCGCCCTGTCTCGTGTGTGGCAGCACATAAAATTGTCAGACGTCCGTCTTGGGGCCCGTCCACAATATAGCCTATATAGTGCTGCTGTTGGACGTTAAACCAACCCAACGAACCAACCAACTCATGTTGGTGACATAATGGTCTGTTTCACAGATGGGCCAAAAATGACACTGATCCACCATAGGGGGTGTTCAATAATTCCAAACCTTTTTGTATTATAACTCGTAAAATTCGCTGGGCTATACTATATTTAATTTGCATGTTACAATCACCTACATTGGGAAAAAAAAAAAGAAAAAAAGACATCTTTTTTGGCTTCTACTCATTTTGTTATCATGGTCTTTTCTGTCATCCTCATACTCATGTGCAATTAAAAAGAACTTTCTACCTTTCTCTCTTTAAAAAAAATTCAGCTTGTAAACTTTGAATCTTTTCTCTGATGCATCAGAACCTGGGCAACTCTATTTAATCTCATCTTGAAAAATCCTATTTGTAAACTCTAAATCTTTTCTCCAATGTCACTAGAACCTGGGCAACTACGGCCCGCTCAAGACGCGAGAGCTCTACTCCCTGGACCGCCTGCAGAGACAGGCCTCGGTGCTGCAGCAGCTGCTGGACGTGGCCGAAGCTGGACCCACAGTGGACCTTCACGCCGGTCAGTATTCACGGAACTGTGTGTGTTAACTGTTATGTGTTATGTGTTAACTGTTATGTGTTATGTGTTATGTGTTAATTGCTATGTGTGGGGCAATTAGGGTGAATTGGGCATAAGTCAAAATGTAGACTTTTTCAGTTACTTATTGTAGTTTGAAGAAGCACCTAATGCTCTAGACAAGGTTGAAAAAAATTATAAGTCTACCATTTCTAGAGGGGACCCACAGTGGACCTTCACGCCGGTCAGTGCTCAGGGATATATATGTGTTATGTGTTATGTGTTATGTGTTATGTGTTAACTGTTATGTGTTATGTGTTAACTGTTATGTGTTAACTGTTATGTGTTAACTGTTATGTGTTAACTGTTATGTGTTAACTGTTATGTGTTATGTGTTATGTGTTAACTGTTATGTGTTATGTGTTAACTGTTATGTGTTATGTGTTATGTGTTATATATGTGTTATGTGTTATCTGTTATGTGTTAACTGTTATGTGTTATGTGTTATCTGTTATGTGTTATGTGCTGTGTGTTAACCGTTATGTGTTATGTGTTAACTGTTATTTGTTATGTGTTAACTATTGTGTGTTATGTGTAAACTGTTATTTGTTATGTGTAAACTGTTATTTGTTATGTGTTAACCGTTATGTGTTATAAATGTGTTATGTGTTAACTATTGTGTGTTATGTGTTAACTGTTGTGTGTTAACTGTTGTGTGTTAACTGTTGTGTGTTAACTGTTGTGTGTTAACTGTTGTGTGTTAACTGTTGTGTGTTATGTGTTAACTGTTATGTGTTCTGTGTTAACTGTTATGTGTTCTGTGTTAACTGTTATGTGTTGTGTGTTAACTGTTGTGTGTTAACTGTTGTGTGTTAAATGTTATGTGCTATATTTTAACTGTTATTTGTTAACTGTTATTTGTTATGTGTTAACTGTTATGTGTTATGTGTTAACTTTTGTGTGTATGTGTTAACTGTTATGTGTTATGTGTTATGTGTTAACTGCTATGTGTTATGTGTTATGTGTTACCTGTTAAGTGTTATGTGTGGGGCAACCAGGGTGAACTAGGCATAAGTTTGAATTTAGACTTTTTCAGTTAATTATGAGTTATTGTAGTTTAAAGAAGCATCGAATTATGATGTGCTTTATGAGGTTGAAAAACATTATAACTCTATCATTTCTAGAGGGGACCCACAGTGGACCTTCACGCCGATCAGTGCTCAGGGATATATATGTGTTATGTGTTAACTGTTATGTGTTGTGTGTGAGGCAACTAGGGTGAACTAGGCATAAGTCGGGATTTAGACTTTTTCAGTTAATTATTGTAGTTTAATGAAGCATTAAATGCGCTTTACAAGGTTGAAAAAATAATATCTCTATATTTTCTAGAACCAGAGTTGAAGTTTTATGGTGAGGGAGTTCTACCTCAAAACTGATATCTTAAGATCTCAGTGAATCAGGCGCAAGTCCGAATTTAGACTTTTTCAGTTACTTATTGTAGTTTGAAGAAGCACCTAATGCTCTAGACAAGGTTGAAAAAAATTATAAGTCTACCATTTCTAGAGGGGACCCACAGTGGACCTTCACGCCGGTCAGTGCTCGGGGATATATATGTGTTATGTGTTAACTGTTATGTGTTATGTATTAACTGTTATGTGTTATGTGTTATGTGTTATGTGTTAACTGTTATGTGCTATGTGTTAACTGTTATGTGTGAGGCAGCCAGGGTGAATTAATTTGGCAAAAGTCAGAATTTAGACTTTTTCAGTTACTTATTGTAGTTTTAAGAAGCATTAAAATTCAAATGCGCTTTATGAGGTTGAACAAATTGTAACTCTATCATTTCTAGAGGGGACCCACAGTGAACCCACAGTGGACCTTCACGCCGATCAGTGTCCGGGGATATATATGTGTTAACTGTTAAGTGTGAGGCAACCAGGGTGAACTAGGCATAATTTGAGATTCAGACTTTTTCAGTTACTTATTGTAGTTTTAAGTAGCGTCAAATGAGCTTTATGAGGTTGAAGAAAAATAATATCTCTATATTTTCTAGAACCAGAGTTGAAGTTTTATGTTTAGGGAGTTCTACCTCGAAATTGATATCTTAAGATCTCAGTTAATCAGGCGCAAGTCAGAATTTAGACTTTTTCAGTTACTTATTGTAGTTTTAAGAAGCACTGAATGCGCGTTATGAGATTGAAAAAATTATAACTATCATTTCTAGAGCCAGAGATAATCCCTTTTGTTTGAAAGTGAAAAAGTTAAAAATTTAATAATGTTTTATGCTTAGAGGGTCCTCTAACTCGAACCTCGATATGAGCGTTTTAATAGATCTATCTTAAGATATCAGTGTTAATAGCGAATTTTTATCTTTTTTATCTACCTTATGTTTGAAAATGAAAAAGGTAAAAATTTAACCCTGTTGTATGTTTAGAGACTTCTACCTGGAAACTTACATCAGCATTTTAACTGATTTATCTTAAGATATCAGTGTTAATGTGTTCCCTATAGAGTGTTAATAACGATTTTTTTATCCTTTCTTTATCTACCAGTGCTGAGCGGTCAGACCGTAGAGAAGGCCGTCCGAGAGCTGTGGGTCCTGTGCCTGGACCAGACGCAGCTCTACGTCCACCCGGAGAAGGTCGTCTCGGTGATGCTCAGCAAGTTCGGTCCCAGGCTGCAGGAACAGTTCTCAGTGCGGGCCGTCAGAGGTGAGACCCGTCACAGTAGTAGAGTTTGTTAAGTCTCTGCGTCTTTTTTTTAGTCTCTTAAAGTCGATGTCTTATACTCTCTGGGTCTTTTTTTATAGTTTCTAAAGTGTATACAATAAGTCTTATATAGTCTCTAAAGTGGATACAGGACCATTTCTCAGTGAGAGCCGTCAGAGGTGAGACCCGTCACAGTATTACTAGTAGAGTTTGTTAACTCTCTGCGTCCATTTTTTTAAGTGTCTTAAGTCGATACAATAAGTCTTTTATAGTCTCTATATAAAGTGGATACAATAAGTCTTATATAGTCCCTAAAGAGGATACAATAAGTCTTTATATAGAGAAGGTCGTGTGCGGGCCGTCAGAGGTGAGCCCTGTCACAGTAGTAGAGTTTGTTAAGTCTCTCCGTCTTTTTTTTTATAGTGTTATACGGCGAATACCACTGTTAATATTAATAACGAATTTTTATCTTTTTTATATCCACCAGTGCTGAGCGGTCAAACCGTAGAGAAGGCCGTCCGAGAGCTGTGGGTCCTGTGCCTGGACCAGACGCAGCTCTACGTCCACCCGGAGAAGGTCGTCTCGGTGATGCTCAGCAAGTTCGGTCCCAGGCTGCAGGAACAGTTCTCAGTGCAGGCCGTCAGAGGTGAGTCCCGTCACAGTTTATATTAGTAGACCTTACTAACTCTCTAATTCTTAAGTCGATACAATAAGTCTAATATAGTCTCTAAAGTGGATACAATAAGTCTTATATAGTCTCTAAAGTGGATACAATAAGCCCAGGCTTCAGGAACAGTTCTCTGTGCGGGCCGTTAGAGGTGAGACCCGTCACAGTAGTAGAGTTTGCGAAGTCTTTCGGTCTTTTTTTTAGTCTCTTATTCTTAAGTCGATACAATAAGTCTTATATAGTCTCTAAAGTGGATACTGTGACCAGTTCTCAGTGCGAGCTCTCAGAGGTGAGCCCCGTCACAGTAGTAGACTTTGTTGAGTCTATGCGTCTTTTTTTTTAGTCTCTTATTCTTAAGTCGATACAATAAGTCTTATATAGTCTCTAAAGTGGATACAATAAGCCTAGGCTGCAGGAACAATTCTCGGTGCGGGCCATCAGAGGTGAGTCCTGTCATAGTTTATATTAGTAGACCTTGTTAACTCTCTGCGTCTTTTTATTTTTTTTTAGCCTCTTATTCTTAAGTTGATACAGTAAGTTTGATATAGTCCCTAAAGAGGATACAATAAGTCTTATATAGAGAAGGTCGTCTCGGTGATGCTCAGCAAGTTCGGTCCCAGGCTGCAGGACCAGTTCTCTGTGCAGGCCGTCAGAGGTGAGACCTGTTATAGTTTATATTAGTAGACCTTGTTAACTCTCTGCGTCTTTTTTTTATAGTGTCTTAAGTCTATTCAATAAGTCTTATATAGTCTATAAATTGGATACTGTGACCGGCTGAGACAGGAGTTATGGCATCCCCGCCCTGTCTTGTGTGCGGTAGCACATAAAATTGTCAGATGCTAATCTGGGGGTCCGTCCACTACATAGCCTATACAGTGATAATGTTGGACGTTAAACCAACTCAACAACTCAACAACCTAAGAAAGCATTTGTTGATCGAAAAAAAGGTTTGTTTGTGGTCTACTCCCTGAGCCAGGGTGAGAAAGCCAATGATGATGATATTTGATTTATTTCACTAATTGTTTCAAGACTTGAACCACACACGTCCCGATCTGATGACCAGGATGCGAAAGGCAAATAAGTCAAAGTAAGTCAAAATTGTTTCTCTTTCTGCCGATTTCTCCGCCAGTTTTCCACCGAGCCCTGGCCTGCATGCTGGACGTCGCGGTTTACTCCCCTGATATCGGCCGTACGTCCCTGGTCACTGTGTACCAGTTTGTCGAGTTCTTCAAGGAGCACGGACTCGCCACCCTGGAGCACATTGCTCGAGACTGTGAGTAACTCTCTCCTGCCGCGGCAATGCGAGTTAGTGATTACGAATTTGCAGTAAATTGACTGTGGCTGTGTTACAATTTTGGTATAAGTCATTTTTGTCAATTTCGTTTTGTTTTTTGTTTTTTTGTTTTTTTGATAATCTATAAAAACTGTTGGGTTTTTTTCCTTCTTTCTGTTTTATGTTTTTCTGACTCGAGTTTCCATTAAGATAAGATAAGAGCAAAAACCTATAAGCCAATTTTTTATCTAAATGTGTAGTTTGATAGATCACGACTGCAATGCGGATTAGTGATGTCAATTTTTTTTTAAATTATCGTATTTTAGGTATATCGTGGCTGTGATACAATTTTGGTATTAGTAATTTTTTTTTTTTTTAATAGAAAATCTACAAAAACTTTTATTTGCTTCTTTCTCTTTTATATTAGACACAATTTCCATTACGGTAAGATAAGAGCAAAAACCTATGGGCCCATTATCATTCCAAAAGTTTCATTGAAACCTTTACGAAGATTATCCAGTGTATTTTGGTATACATCTCACTTCTCAAATCTCTTCAGTGTGTAACAATGAGCAATTTCTAATTCCCCCCTCCCTCCCTCCCTCTCTCTCTCTCTCTCTCTCCGCGCGGGCCAGCCCGACTCTGTGATCAAGACGATCCTGACCCTGCGTGAGGACGTGCCCTCCCACCCGTGTCTGACGACGCTGGCCAGCCTGCTAGTACCGGGGGGCAGCACAAGCAAGGAGATGGCGCAGTCCGCAGCGTCGTACCTGAGGGTCGTGGTTCGAGACCGCGCCAAGAGGAGTCAGGTTTGTGGGAAATATAGGGGGGAGGCTGCTGTTTTTTTTTACTATAGATTGTAACTTAACATGGCCTGAAGTAAAATTGTTGGGCTAGGATAAGGAGCCATAGAATACATTAAGGGGGCAGCACCAGCAAGGAGATGTTCGAGACCGCGCCAAGAGGAATCCGGTTTGTGGGAAATTTAGGGGGTGCTGCTGGTTTTATTTGTACTTCTATTGTAAACTAACTTGGCCAATTCCGTACCCTATTGGTTGGATCGGTGACGATATAATGTGATCGATCGTCTGAGACAGGAGTCCAGTAATGTTATCACTGCCTCGTGTGTGGCAGTACATACATTTGCTAGACATTGGTTTTTGGACCGGATTACAATATAGCCTATAATAGTGCTGGAGGCGAAGCAACAAACTGATACTCAAAATCGTATCAAGATAACAGTGCTTTATTATCTTCAACCTGTCTTACGTTTCCAGTGGGTAAACCTGTTTGGAGACAGAAAGTTACTCCAGGGCTAGATAATGCATTTCTATTCAGCAAGACCTATGACAAATTGACATAGCGTTATAAATGTTGGGCCGGGATAAGGAGCCATGGGAAGACATTTAGGGGGCTGCTCTAGCAAGGAGATGGCGCAGTCGGTCGCGTCGTACCTCAGGGTCATGGATCGAGACCGCGCCAAGAGGAATCAGGTTTGTGGGAAATTTTTTTTCTTTTGGCGGGGGGGTGGGGGCGGGGGAGAGGATGCTAATTTTTGTGTACTTCTATTGTAAACTAACTTGACCAAATCCGTACCTATTGGTTGGGTCAGTTTAATGTCATGGAGTGAGACAATAGTCATGGTATCCCCGCCTTGTCAGGTGTATGGCAGCACATAAAATTGTCAGACGTCAGTCTAGAGGCCCGCCCATACTATAGTATATATAGTGCTGATGTTGGACGTTAAATCAACTAAACTCAACTCAAAGAAGTATCTTACATAGTGTAATGTCCAAACTATCATATGGAAAGTGCTTTACATATTTACATAATGCGAGTTGTTGTTATAAGGAAAGATCTTTATACAATGTGATAATTTGTTCCCAGGTGATGGCACTGTTGGTGGAGGGTCTGGAGGACCACCTCGCAGAGGTTCGCGCAGGCTGCAGTGTGGGCCTGGCTGTTATTGAGGTAAGTGTGGAAGGAATATACGGATTAGCACTGGCTTGATTTTTCTTTATTTTTACTGCTAGTTGACTTTGGTAAACAATGCTAATTTGTCTAGTATATTTTTATGATTAATGAAGAAAGATAAAAATAATAATAATGTAATATTGATAGTTATAGTCATAGCAATAATATGTAGCACTTTATAGATGGCTTAAACCATCATTTGTTGGTTTTTTTTCAAACACCGGGCACAAAGTGCTTTACAATGTTAACAGCTGAAATGTGTAAAGCTGTGCAGAAACACATGAACAAACTTTTAAAAAAATGTTTGCCAGGCCAAAATGTATTTGTTTTTAAAATCATAACAATTTTACTAAAACATTCATTTTTATTTTATTTTTAAGACCAACTGATGTAAAAAATTGAGATCATAAGAGCGAAAATATTAATAACACATGTTGAACAAACTTTCCTATTCTTCTGATGTTTTATCAAAGACTGTAGATCTAGCGGTACATCTATTTCTTTTTCTGTATAGGCCTACTGGTCGTTAGAAAAATCAGCAGATAGTGTTTTTACATAGATATAATAAATCCGGACCCACACAAGCAAAATCCACCCTATCCCTGTAAAAAAATTAAATTTCTCACTGCTTTACACACTCTCTGAGTCTGATATTCATCTTTTTTTCTTCACAGGCGGAAGAGAGTCTGAAGCAGCTTGTCCACGTCAGCCAATCAGACGCGTCCTCGAGCGTGCGGAAGAGGGCCAAAGAGGCGCTCTATTCATTAGGTGAGTTAGTTGCCTAGTAAGTTAGTTAGCTATATATAAGGCAGCAACAGCGAATCAGGCACAAGTCGCTGATATAAATAAGTTTGGACTTGAGTTGGAGCCCTCTATGGAAGGGGCACTGGGGCAGAACATCGGCTTCCGGCACATAAGGTTCGTGGTTCTAGCCCTGGCTGTTGCGCTCCCTACTGGTTGGGTTGGTGTCAGTTTAATGTGATCAACTGAGAAAGGAGTCGTGGTATTCCCGCCCTGTCTCGTGTTAGGCAGCAAATAATATTGTCAGATGTCAGTCTTGGGGCCCGTCCACAATATAGCTTATATATAGTGCTGATGTTGGACGTTAAACCAACTCAACTACAACTCTAAACATAATATTAAGAATATTATAAACAATAATAATAATATTATTATTATTATTATTATTATTATTATTATTATTATTATTATTATTATTATTATTATTACTATTACCACTACATCACTATTCTTCCATCTCTATCTCCGCCCCCATGCTACAGGTGAGGCTGGGAGGAAGGCTGTGGAGGAGGCCCAACTCGGGACGCAAGGATTCCAGGGACTTCAGGTCAGGAAGTTGTAGTCAGTCAGACCAGCCTCGAGGCCTCGTCGCAGAGACACCAGCTTGTAGGGGGTACACGACTTTGCTGTGCCCCCCTCCCCAGATCTATGCAACACTATACGCACAGAGATTGCAGGCTGTACGTATCAAGAGGAGGGTTTGATGTTAAACCCCGAGATCAACTTTGATGGTTGACTGGGTATATGATTATAATTTTGAGAAACAAACCAACTCACTCAGTGTCAGAATGAGAAATATACACAGATGAAAGGATGAAAAGCCTATTTTGAAACCCCGAGAGCTTATATTTTGTGGCCCAGCAAACTATAAACCCGTGTGCCAGAGGTTGAGTACAAAAAAAAATTGTAACAATGAACCATGTTGGTAGTAACTAGGTGTATAGATTTATGTGTGCAGGAAGTCTTTTCCTATGGAAATCGTACACTCACGGAGTACATTCATTTTCGCTACAAGTGAAAAAAAAACAAGAGTTGACATGGGCAGTATCAAAGACAAACACACAGTCATGTGGAGAATATGATTTCATAACGGAATATTGGTGATGTAAAAAAAAAAAACGATTTTTCATACTGTGTCCACATCATTGTAGAAACAGACCAGAGTTGCTTGTGACAAGGAGTTGGCGCAAATATTATCTAAGACCAATACAAAGGAGAAAGTGGATTCTTTTCAAAACCATAAGTGGTGTGAAAAAGCAATTTGTCAAGCTAATCTCTGCTACAAAATCGCGGAAACAGACTGTGTTAGTTAGTCCCTGCTGAGATTGTGTGGCTATATTGTGAGAGTTTTTACCAGAGACGATGGATTTAAAGAGATGTTTCACAAAAAGAGCTCACAGTGCTTTTGATATGGGAAGCTAGCTTGATGTGTGCTCACTCTTATTTTCGTATTGAAATTAAGGCGATTGAACAATGTTCTCAAACAAGTTTTTCTCTAAGGTTTATAGAAGGAAACGATTGCCTTCATTGTTCTAACCCATATACGCAAAATACTCCCCGTGAGACCTCTCACCATTTCACAGTCTCTGGTTTTACTCTTGGGATGATACAGCGTAAGTGCTGGTGTTTTATATAAAAATAAGCAACCAAACAAAAAATAGACCACATCAGTGTTTTAAGTAAAGGTTACCTTTTGCCCTATAGTGACATCCTGTAATGTTATGTACGTCACACTTGATGCTTGGATCTTCTTCTTCTTCTCGTTCTCCAACACTCTCTTCAAATTCTGACATGTTTGGATAAAATGTGGCACTTCTTGATCCGATGACAATGTTCCACTGAGAAATTTTTACATTCGTAATTTATTCCAAACTTGGAGTATTCTGGAGAATTTTTCACCTTTCAACTGGACGAAATAAGGAAACAAAGAAGAAATCAAAGGCGTTTTTTGTTTTGTTTTTGTAATATCTCAAGATATGTGAAAACCTCTTGATCCGTCGACAATGTTCCACTGAGGAATTTAAACATTCGTAATTTTTTCCGAACTTGGAGTATTCTGGAGAGTTTTGCACCATAAACTCTTTCAACCGGAGGAAATTAGGAAACAAAGAAGTAATCAAAGACGTTTTTTGTTTTGCTTTTGTAATATCTCAAGACAACCATTGTAAATCCTGGGAGGGGCGTGGGAGTTGCTGGTTTTTTTTTTTCTCTTTGTGATAGTGACTTCTTTGACTATAGATTCATCACATTCTAGCCAAGGCTTTGCTCGGAATTTGAGTATTGTTATGTTTTCTTCAGTTATGTTCAAAAGGATGAAAGGATGCAACGAGGTTTGTAAAGTCTTATTTTTCATTTATGCAAAATTTAGTTTTAAGTGTGTGTTCATAGGTAATCTATGTACGCATTTCAGTTTTAAAGTACTTTTTGTTATTTTTGTAACAGCTTCAACAGCATAATATTATTCTGTTCTGATGTTTTTTTGTTTCCAAGCTGTTTTTTGTTTATAGGTTTTGTTGACATAAATATGCCCATATTATATATATTCCTTTTATTATTTTTTTTTCCTGATCCAAAGATTATTGTTTTACATTACAACTAGATCTAATATTTGTTTAATAGTTGTAAGAAATTTTTTTTTTAACAGAAAGATTTCCATGGTTTTGATTTTTTGTTTTGTCTTTTTTTCTTCATTAGATACAGGAATACTTAGCGAGATAACTTGACAAAGCCAGGCAACATTTATTGTGATATATATATATATCAGTTCAAGCATTGTTTTATAGTTTTTTGGTTTGAAATGACTACACTAAGCTCAACCAAAACTTACATTAACTTTTTTGTGTCAGTACTTGTAAAACTTTTCCAATAAAGAAGCTGTAGAGTAGAGTAGCAGAATGGCATTATCTCAAAAATATACCATTTTGACATTGGTATAATTATCAAAAAAAAAATATATATATTTATATATATATAAATCGATGTGTTTGTAAGATCAGCATGTAATCAACTAAAGAAAAACAATAATACTATAGATTTGTGCTACTTACACTCGAATAAATCGTTCACTTTTTTGCTTTTTCAATTATCTCAAAACTGCTAAAAATGACTTGCCGTTTCGATAGTTCATTGAGTGATTGATCGAAATACAATTGACCACTGGTGCTGTAGTGAGGAGAGAAATACGGTACCGGTTTATGAAATGAGCACCATCTCCTCCTTACATAGATGACATGGAACAAAAAAACCCTGTGAAGGCGGCTTAGAGGGGAAAAAACGGTGTACAAGATTTACGCCCAGAATTTGGATTATTGAAATCTGCACGAAAGATATATATATTATACATGCCTTAACTGTCTATCCGCAAAAACCAATAATGCAAACTATGCCAAGCGGGTTTGTGTGTGAGTGTATCGTACGAATAATGGAGTCCTATATAATTTAAATGTGGTCCTTGTTTTTAAAGCTATTATGATTTAATAAAATAAACTGACTAATAATTAAAATAATTATCATGGTATGGCATAGATGGATATACATACATGTACATATATTCAAAATGTTTGCCAACTTTGATTATTCCTCTCTAGATAAACCAATCTATGGTATGGCATAGACGGATAATTATACATACATACTTGTACGTATATTCATAATGTTTGCCAACTTTAATTTTTTCGCTCTAGATAAACCAATCTATGGTATGGCATAGACGGATATACATATAATTATATATATTCGTAATGTTTGCCAACTCTGATTTTTTCTCTCTATATAGACCAATCCATGGTATGGCTTAGACAGATATACATACATGAACGTATATTCAAAATGTTTGCCAACTTTGACGATTTTTCTCTCTAGAGAAACCAATCTATGGTATGGCATAGACGGACATACATACATGTGCGTATATATTCATAATGTTTGCCAACTTTAATTTTTCCTCACTAGATAAACCAATCTATGGTATGGCGTAGACGGATATACATACATGTAGCCTACGTATATTCGTAATGTTTGCACACTCTGATTTTTCTCTAGATAAACCAATCTACGGTATGGCATAGACGGATGTACATACATGTACCTATATTCATAATGATTGCCAACTTTGATTTTCCTCTCTAGATAAAGCAATCTATGGTATGGCATATACGGATATACATACATGTACGTCTATTCATAATGTTTGCCAACTTTGACGATTTTTTTCTCTAAATAAACCAATCTATGGTATGGCATAGATGGATATACATACATGTACGTATATTCATAATGTTTGCCAACTCTGATTTTTCTCTCTAGATAGACCAGTATAGAAAGAGGCGAAGGCAACTGTACAGAGATGTGAACTCGGCCTGTTTTAAATGCTCATAATTAATTTTTCGGGGAATCTCCGAGAGAGGGAAGGAGAAAGAGAGAGAACCCTACCTCATATCTATGCAGAGTCGTCATGCAATTGTGATGCCTTTAAATTTCATCTTATATACATGTATATATATTTTTATGTATGTATATATATTCCTAAATGTTTCTCCCTGTTTTTGATTAGCTGTATCTTTTTTTTGTGTTTTTATTGTGTTCTCTACCCACCTTCTTATGATTTTTTTTTTTTTTTTGACATGAACGTATCATTTTTTTTTTCTCCTCCTTTTTTTTTTTAAATTGAGTTTTAATCAAAAGAAAATGTTCAATTAAATTAATCTTTTTTTTTTCTTCCTTTTATCCATTTTTTAAATTATTTTTAAGCAGAGACTCAGACAAACCCAGATAACGTGAAACTTTTTTATGTTTTTTTTTTTTTGTTTTTGTTGGTTTTTTGTGTTTGATACCATTGCATTTAAGCTTGATTTCTGTAAATTATAATATTAATACTTGTTGGCTTAAAAGCATTACATATGAAGTCAATAATGTAGTTTTTACATGTATATTTCTTCGTTGTTTATGTTGTTGTTTGTTTGTTTTTTAGTATCTGCGTGCAATGTAAGGGCTTCATGCATTCTAACGGGCTCGACGAGTCCAAGCCATATCGATTTCATTTTTAATTGTTGTAAGACTCCATACCTCATTAGATCTATGCGGTTTAGTCAAGACTGTGTCTATTCCACGGGCAAAACTTAGATAGGCTTCGCAATATTGAAAATGATAATTCTGTAATTATTATTATAAATTAAATATTTATATGCATTGACTAATCGCAAATGTGATGATACAGTTTCGTAATGTTTACCAATTGCCAATTTTGTTTGTTTTTTGTGTGTATCATATGTTTTGTAATTGATCAACATGTATGAATAACATTTTATAATATATGATATATTGCTACATTTTTTTTTTTTTATGAACCAGTGTATTTTTGTTTAAAGAAAACATTTATCTCGTTTCTATTTGCACATTTTTTGTACAGAGCTAACCAGCACACTCCCAGGGTCTATTCACACAACTTTTTTTTTTTTAACATATCACATAATTATAATTATATCAAAACTTTGTAAAAACAATTTTTTCTGCTGTCATATCAATATTATAGACTTTTTCATACACTTGAGAATTTTCTCTTCTTTTTGTTTTTTAGTCATGTTTTTTTTTTTTTTTTTTTAATTTATTTAAGACATTGAGAATTTTCAAGAAGGCTGTTCAAGTTGAATTTATCATTATCCTCCAAATTGCATTGAAAGGAAAAGATTAGGTGGAAAACATTTTGAAAGCAATGTTCAAATTTAATGGATGAGTCTCGTATTTAGTTGTTACGATTTTGGTTTTGTGTGGGTTTTGTTTTTTTAAATCATTATCCAGCCCATATGTGTCTTTTAAAATGATCACGTATAATTCAGTTGTACAATTGTTTAGTAAAATGTACGTCTCATACAGTTTGTGTATCAATCATGCCCTAAACTTAAAAGCTAAACAACTGCGAGACAATTTTGGAATTTGTGACCAAATTTTGTAATACTATTTTTTCAAGGAATGCTCAGCCCTATCTATAATATTTCAAGTTTGCTAACTGGCGAAGTATTTTACAGCGCATAAAATTGTCAGACATCAGTCTTGGGGCCCATGGACAACATATCCTATATAGTAGTTTTAGTACTGTCGTTGGACGTTGAACCAACTCAACAACAACTACCTTATCTTATATTTTCAAGTTTGCTAAACGGAAGAATCTACTCATTGTTCCCAACTTGTTTTTCTTTTTTGCCAATTATTACTAACTAGCAGCTAGACTTTCAGTGCCTATATAGTACATTGCCTCCGTTGAACTTACCTAAATTTATCTCTTTGGTGCATGCCGATTTTCCCTGTCCATCTTTTTGCCTGAGTTTTCACATTCCTACTTGAACTGCGCCAATCTCTCTATTCTATTTTGATGACATTCATCCTCCCTTTTTCCCATGAACAAGCCAGCTTTCCTTCTTAAATAAACCTCATCTCACCTCTTTCTCTGTCCAAAATATCTCTCCATCTTCCTCCCTCTCCCTATTTCTCTGACTTTTCTCCTCTCTGTCAGTCCTATGTGTGTGTAGCTTTGTCTCTTTCTTTGCCTCCCTTGCTTTGTCTTTCCATATTTCTCTGTTTCTCCTCTCTGTCAATCCTATGTGTGTGTAGCTTTGTCTCTTTCTTTGTCTCTCTTACTCTGTCTCTTTATTTCCATTTGTCTCCCTCCCTCCCTCTCTCTCTCTCTCTCTCTCTCTCTCTCTCTCTCTCCTCCCCTCTCATTTACTCTCCCCCACCCCCTCCTCCCTTCCTCCCTTTTCCCCCCCAAAAAATAAAATCTGTTGAGTTCACTGTGATTAACTTATCCAAACATTTCCATCACGCCTGTCTCTCTCAGTGTACAGCTAAAACCAAACAATATAATTATGTCACAATGCCGGTATGTATATATACATATATAGGTACATGCAAAAATATATTATGTTACATTCAGACCTGGATAACGTGACTATGGCATTCTTAGGAAATGTCTGGTCGGTGCGGATTGGTACCAGGTGCCTGGTACAAGTGGTAGAACATTGGTATCCCAATCAGGAGGTTCTTGGTTCAAAACCCAAAATCTCTCTCTCTTTGTGATGGGTCGGTGTTAGTACATACATGTATAATGCGACTGGCTGAGATGGAAGTTGTGGTATATCCGTGTATGGCAACTTGTAAAATTGACCAACGTTATTGCCGCGGTGAGTCCACGATAATTATAGCCTTGCTGCTGACGTTGGACGATAAGAAACCAGCTAACTCACTAACTCATTCAGTCGTTGCTAAGCAATTGATGTCAGCTTTGATGGAAGACTCAAGAGAAGAATAAATGACTTGGCATTGTCTCATTTATTGAGGCGTTTCCTAAGAATAACTATGACCAGCATCCACTTTTCCAGGCTTGACTTTAACATAGAATGGTAATATATAGACATTATGGTCTATTTTGTAATTTTTTACTTTACTTTTCTGCCTCTGCTCATTATATACGCACCTCGTCCTAAGAATAACTATGACCAGCTTCCAGGCTTCACTTTAACGTAAAATGATAATATATAGACATTATGGTCTATTTTGTACATTTTTTACTTTACTTTTCCGCCTCTGCTCATATATACGCACCTCGTCAAACTTTGATTTATGATTATAAATAATCTGTACACAAACTACTGCAGCAACAACTACGCTTCTTTCTCCTTCCTTCTGTCTCTGTTTTTTTTTCACTCCCCCACCTTTATAAAAGTTAATTTTGCCTGCCCAACATATCATTTTGAAACAACGGTGCTGCTTTTCATAACTAATTATGCAAGTTTTAGTGTACGCTTTTTTTCAGATTGTCAGGTTTAAACTTTTAAGAAAAAAAATAATTTTTTATTCTTGAATTCTTACCATTGATCAATTTTTCTTGATGCAGCTTCATTTTTAGTCCATTTCCTTTTATTTATTTTTTTAATAAATAGATTAATAATCCATTTTATTTTATAAACAATTCATATCCAATCTCGGGGCAGGAGAAATTGACTGCCTTTCTGCCTTTTCTTATAGCTTTGGATATTTTTCTGGCTTGTATAGTCTTTTTCTGTTCGAAAAGAAAGAAGTGGACCACAATGTTGTAGTCTAAGGCTTTTTTATCTTGCGACCATTGATTTGACTTTAGGTGGTTTGCGAGTTTTATCTTGAGCCCAGTGTTACAGTAGATTATCACTCAGTCATAGTGGAAGAGCGTTTTACAAAATTTGGTGTACCGGTGATGGCAATTTGTGAGGAAAAAAAGTTTTAACAAAGCCCTAGCACTGTTGAATAAACCTGATCCTATTAACTATCTCTGAAAATGTGTTAATGGAAGGTATAGCGAAAATATAATGGTGACTTATTGGAACAGCAAAATCCTTAAAACATACTATGTGATTAAAATAAGTTTTGAGGAAACTTTCTTTGATTTTGTGTCTAGTCACAGGATTGCTTGCCATATTTTTTTTTTCTTTCTATTTTTCCTATGACAGCATTGAAAGTTTCGGATTTGTTTGTTCTTGTTTTGTTTTTTCTTGATTAAAAAAAAAATGTGAGTCCTGGTCTAGTCCTGCACCATCAAACCAAACGCAAAATTAATTTTGTGACGGTTTGTGGTTTGTGTATAGTTAACTGAGGTTTCTCTAGTCTTGTAAGGAAACAAAACAAAGCGAAATTCTTGGTGCTCATTGGATTGGAACCCTCGCCTTGTGGTCTACAAGGTGGTGCTTTTGGTTTGGTGCTCATGCGCTTTTTGAGTTGTCTAGTCTTGTTCGGATATAATTGCTTGTTTAGCCATGTAAATCTTTTGCTTTTGTGGCTTCCAGCTTTTTTTTGTCCAACTTGAGTCTGGTCTAGTCTTAAGACGTTATTGTTTTGTTTGTTTGGTTGGTTTTTTTTTTAGCTTTACATTGAGGATAATGTTCTCTTTGCAATTTGAGCCAAAAGTAATGTGAATTTGCAAAAATTATCTTTTATTATACTTTTTTTTTAAATATATTATAGGGTTTATGGTCCAAGCCATTATAATTATGCTAGTGACTTATTTCACTGGCATTCAGAAAATTTTAAAAAATTAATTGATGGAATCCTTTACTCATACTAGTTGATAAGAAGGAAAGAAGCAAGGTAAATTGAAGAGATATTTAAATCAATATTAATAAATTCTTATAGGATCTATATGGGTTGAACGTTGAACGTGGAAGTTGTCATGAGTTTTGCAGAGATGTTTAGGTTTTAAGGAAGGCAATAAATCTTATGTCAGAATTCTGACTATAGAATGTCATTGCAAGCCCAGTGTCTTATATAGAAGTAAGTTTCTAGTCATCTAACTTAAGTTTTCCTTCTTATATTTTTTTTTGTTTTGTTTGTCTTGCCAGAAAAAACCATTTGCTTGCGTTATTCACTAACTTTCAATATTGAACAGTCACAGATAAATCAATGTTGTACCTTTGAGTTCTGAATATTTATGTTGTATAAACATCTTTTTTTTTTCTTTTGAACTTTATTTCTGCTGAAGCCGTTTGGCCATATTCATTGTCAATTAATTATTTAACCTATCACAAATGTGTATGAGTATCTGTTACTTTTTCCCCCGTCAAGTTATTAATTGTTAAATAAAAACAATAATATTGTATTATATTATACATGTATTTTGTTTCTTGCTCTTGTTCACAAAGGAGGATGTCCTATTTGGATTTTCAACTTGTATGTACAGAATCACAATCTTATAAATTATTATATTGTGCTCTATTAACTTATGAAAAGATTTGATGCCATAAATTTTGTACATTTTTTTTTATTTTTATTTTTTTTGCTTCATCTTGAGGAGAATATATATTTAAAGTTTTTCTGTATTAATTACATGTATTTGATTGTAAGGGTGAACACTTGTGCTCACCTCTGATGTATAACGTGCTATCTCATTTCCAAAATTCTCTAAACCTCATGTATTTTATAACTATAACTAAGTGAGATAGGACGCTATACAACTGATGTGGTGATGTTGTGGTAAGCCAGGTCTACTTGTTTTTCTTAGACTGCTGATGGACAGAGTTAACAGTGGTTGGAATGGTGGTGCGTTTGAATCTTTGAGTTGACCAGGGTGACACTAGGTGTCTGAATCTGATCATACATAAGATTTAGTGTGAGACTGCTATAGCGCTTAAAAATTTGACAAAAACATCAGAGCGAAATAACACCCCAGCCGCCAGCTTCCTGCGAGGCGTGTTACAATATAGACTGAGATGGAAAGAGGTGTGAATTCGCCGTATAGGATCCCCCAGGGGAACCTAGGAGACGTTAAACCCGGAGAGAGGGAGAGAAGTCTCACCCTTCCTCTATGAAGACCGGAAAGAGGTGTGGAGTTTTCCTACTTGTGTTTATCAAAGTGTTTGTTGTGTTGTGTACATTGCTTCTGTGTCGGTCTTTTACCACTATTTATAATGTGAATTGTTGTTGTTGTTTATCACAAATCAACTGAGTAGAGATGCTGATCAAAGCAATGGGTCTCTCACGCTATTTGAATTACCAGAAATGTGTCAAAAAGGCTGTAGTGTATGAGTGTATATATGCATAACAAAAACTATTCTGGGGACTCTAACATTTGAGTTTTCAATCATTATTGTTGTTGTTGTTGTTTTGTTGTTGTTTTTAATTATAAACAGGGTTTGAATGAACCAGATTAGGCCTACATGTATTTCAATGTAAATGGCCATGTAAAGTAAGGCCTATTTAGAAATATCCACCGTGCTCGATCTTTTGTTAAGTCTCGCAACATAATTTTGTTTAGTCTTGTGTAATGATGTGTTGCTTAAATATATATAACATATTTAAATATTAAATTATGTGCAAATATCACACCATTCTAAGTTGACTTGCTTTTTTTTCCCTTCTTTCATTTTATTCCAGTTTATCTTGTTGCTAAGCCAATAAGAAAATAATTGATATGAATATTAAATAAGTTTTGTTTTCTTTGCTGGCATTTCCTTCTCTTACATCAATTTTGTTTGTGTATGTACATAGCCTAATTTTTAAATGATATGTTGATGGAAGAATTTTGTGTGCACGTTTCCTACGCTCTAACATGGACTGATCTTTATGCAGCTTTTGAATGCAACTTGCTATAATGCTAAAAAAAAAAAAAAAGTGTGTCCATCTGTCATATTGTCTGAGCTGTTGTTACGGTTGATGAGTGAGTTTTGTGGCATTGGGCGGGTCTAGAGGCAAAGTATTGTGACTGATTGACTTCTGTCACTGTCTGCTGTTGCAATAATTTGCCTCTCACCCAGCAATTTGGAAATGTGTGTGTGGGGAGAGGGGAGAGTGCGAACTGGCTAAGTGGTAGAGCGTTGGTCTCCAGATCGGGAGGTCAGCGGTTCGAATTCCACGAGCGGCAGATTTATTTGTCCAATTTCGTCCACTGTAACTGGTTGGGTCGGTGTCAGTTTAATGTGACCGGCTGAGACAGGAGTCGTGGTATCCTCGCCCCGCCTCATGTGTGGCAGCACATAAAATTGTCAGACGTAAGTTTTTGAGCCCATCCACAATAAAGCCTATACAGTGCTGATGATGGACGCTGAACCAACTAAACTCTATAGTTGTGTGTGTGAGACAGGCAGACAGTTCAAAAGTCTGTTATTCTTTAATACATGTGTTGCTATCACAAGGTACCTCAAATCCAACGCTAATTTTAATTGTTTTTACAAAGTAACTAAAGTCTAATTCAAGTTATTTGCAAGTGAATGAGATTGAGAGGATGAAAAACTTTCTTTTGTTGTTATACTTGGCTCAAGATCTAACCCTGTTGTTTGTCTCTGGAATTCGTCTCATTGAAGTTTAAATCCGCCTGAAAGATTCTGTGCGGAAACCATTAAAAGATAGGGGAGAAGTTAGTGAGACTTTCCTTTTCTCAGCAATACACAATGTAATGTTATAGGCGTTTGAATGATTATTGGTTTTAGGTCTATTGTTCGTGGTCTGAAACTTAGGTTTTTATTGTTTTTTTGTTTTGTTTTGATTTGTTGTATTCGTTTTGTATTCCTCCTTTTTTTGTTTTGTTTGGGGTTTTTTTCGTTTTAATTTATGATCTGTAAGTTCAGGAGTGTCTTATCTTTTTTCTCTCTCTCTCTCTCTCTCTCTCTCTCTCTCTCTCTCTCTCTTTCTTTCTTTCTCTCTCTAGGTTTATCTTTAAAAATAATACAAAATAACAACAAACAAACACCTTATTTATTAAAATTTCAAATGAAAGGTGTTACCGCTAGTGGGCTGTTATGTTGTTTTCATTTCTTTTTTCTGATTTTGACGTGGTGTTGTCGTTCTTGTTGTTGTAGTAGTTGTTGGGATATCACCTTTAAAATCGGAAAGCCTTTCTAGTTCAGCTCTCCAAAATCGGTAACTATTTTACATGTAATCCTGTTGCAAATTATATACTTTATCTTTCGTTAGTCGCATTATCTTGGTGAATCATTTAATGTGTTACTTGCAATAGCATACACGAGAGATGGCTGTAGTGTGAACTTTTTTGTGTTGCTGTTCTTATCGAGATTTGGGAAAGTGCGCATCTATTCCGAAATTTTTTGCCTGTGTTGTTTCATTTTATGTTCTTTGAATGTGTATTTAATTTCCAAGGCTTTCTCGGCGCGTGGTTATGTTATGTTTTGTTTCATTATGTTGTTATGTTTTGCTATGTCCATGTATACACTAACACAATAAACAACATTTTTACACCAGAGTCACTTCAGTGTTTTTGTCTTTGTTTTTGTTTTCTTTGATTTTATGGGCAGAGAGAGAGGGAGAGAGAGAGATTAAGAGAACATTGGGGTAGAACATTGGCTTCCGACGCAAAAGGATCGGGTTCGAGCTCTGGTGATTTCGCTCCCTACTGATGAGGTCGGTGTCAGTTTAATGTGACCGGTTGAGACAGGAGTCATGGTATCCCCGCTCTGTCTCGTGTGTGGCTGCTGTGGCAGCACATAAAAAATTAGTAATTCTCATACGCCAGTCTTGGGGCCCGTCCACAATATAGCATATACAGTTCTGATGTTGGACGTTAAACCAACTCAACTCATCAACTCAAGTCGCTCCTTACTGACAGTCTCTATAGAGAACAAAAATTATCTGGCTAATCCATGACCCTCCATAACAAAAGCTTTGCGGAAGCCTGGAAGACAATACCTTTGAGGCGCAAAAACCTTGTTTGTGTCAGTCATAAGTGAAACATTACTGTCCGTCTGACGAGCGAGGAAGATTAGGGTACTGTCGAACACTTTACTGGATAAGAACTTGCCTAGCTGTTTTCGGTTTCAGTACTGTCACTGCTTTTAAGTACGTCCCTACTTAGAGTTTAAAAATGTCTAGTCATCGGGGGCAGAAGGATGACGCTGACAGAAATGTCGTGAAAAATAATAAAATATGTTAGCACGTGCTTCCAAATAATAAATAATATCTAAACGATCTCATGTAGAGTACTGGTATATTCTGCTTAATTCGACATCTGATAATCCAATATTTCGCCTAAATGGGCGTATTTTAAAAGTCCGGAATAATTGTCTTATAATTGCTTAGTTTTAGCATGCTTTTGCTTAGTACGACGATTTGCTGCTGCATTTCTTTTATTTCGCTATGTTTCTAACACAATATGACATGAATATTATGTAAAAGATGTAGTAATTGTGAAGTGAAAAAAAAGGAACAAGTACAACTAAGTAACTGAGGGACACAGTTGTTGTTGTTGAGTTGTTTTAACGTCCAAAATCAGCACTATATAGGCTGTATTATGAACGGGCCCCAAGCTGACGTCTGAGAATTGTATGTGCTGCCACACACGAGACAGGGCGGGGATACCATGACTCCTGTCTCAGCCGGTCACATGAAACTGACACCGACTCAACCAGTTACAGTGGACCCAAATCGCTAGGGCTCGAACCCGCACCTTTTGCGTCGGAAGCCGATGTTCTACCCCAGGGCCACCGCGCCACCCACAGAGGGCCACGATAAAAATAACACGTGTAAAGGTTAAAGAAGTACATGTACATATAAATGTTTAACCTTTATTGGCTTCGTCAAACAAATGAGAGGACAAGTAAGACGCCCTAATTATAACTTAGACCCAGTTGTCAATTACAAATTGACCGATTAAACGAATTAGGTCCTAGAAAAGCTTTCGAAATCAATCTTGACGCCCATCACAGACAACAATAATCCTAGTTTTACGTTTTACGTTCTAGCAGTACATGTAGAACAGACGTTCGACTTTGAACTACCAACTGTTAGAATACCAGTTCATGATCCTGCTCACCCATCCACACTGCTTTATTTCTGCCATTGCTATGCAAAGCCACTTGGTTAAGTTGAGTGTTGTTGAGGAAATTGGGACATTGTTGAATTAATGACAAGTGATTTGACCAAGAGAAAGCCCCCCCCCCACACACACACACACACACCACTCACACACTTGGTTTGATCATTCTTGAATCAGATCACCTCCCGCATTGGGTTGTGTGTGGGTGTGTATTAAGTTCGTTGCTTGACGTAAGGTATGCTATATTGAAGACAAGTCCCAAGACTAACGCCTGACAATTTTGCGATCTGCTACACACAGAAACAGTGCTGGGATACTATGACTCCTGTTTCAGCGGGTCACGTTATACTAAACACGAGAAGTCTCGCAATGACAAGGCGAAACATTAACAAAGACAATAAGTCAGGGAATAATATGCACTGGCGTCTAATCTTATCTCTATCCTAGACTTTCGGAGCCAATGAGCGATAAAAAAGCAACAACACACACACACACACACACACACACACACACACACACACATACACACACAGTGATGTGACTATGACAGTCATTCGTTATCGCCGAGTGCAAAGCATGTACACTTCCAACCTGTAGGCCAACTATCCCAGCATCGGAAGACGACAATTTGCACCAAGTGCCATCTACGACTATGGCACCTAAATAATATATGCATATCTATCTATCTATCTATCTATCTCATCTCTCTCTCTCTTTCTTTATCTCTCTATCTATCTATCTATCTATTTATCTATCTATCTATCTATCTATCTATCTATCCAAATTAAACCTTTTATCTATTTATCTATCATATCTATCCTATCTATCTATCTATCTATCTATCTATCTATCTATCTATCTATCTATCTATCTATCTATCTATCTATATATGATGGTCAGTCGGGCGTCTGCAATACACATCTAATTCTAGGTTTAACTTTGGCCACATTACTGTTATAGTGATATACATACATGTAGTAGGCATATGTACAACGCTGATATAAATCATTCAATGTAAATCCCGGACTAATAGGACTTTTTAAAAATAAAAAAATACCCTTACAACAGTGTCTAATTCAGCACCTTTGTACTTACATGTACTATCCCTGGTCTAATCTATATAATATAGTGCATACATTTAATAACGTACGTACGTACGCGCAGTAGCTTACAACTTTCTTTGTTCTGTTATCTTTAAACGAGCCGTAAGCTTTTGGCAACGCTGTACGGCCTATTTACCATGGGACTGGATTATAGTTCCACAACCAACAAAAAAAAAATAATAATGACGCTCGTGGGATTTTAATAAGGATGCACCAGATCCCGGACAAACACTAGAGGTCTTACGACAATGAAGGTTGGAACATCCACTGACTTCCGACTCAAAAGGTTCGTGGTTTGATCTCTGGCGATTTCGCTCCCAGCTGTTTGGGTCGGTGTCAGTTTAATGTGACCGGCTGAGAAAGGTGTCATGGTATCTCTGCCCTGTCTCGCGTGTGGCAGCACATAAAATTGTCAGATGTCAGGCTTGGATGCCGTCTACAATATAGCCTATATATTGCTGATGTTGGACGTTAAACCAACTCAACAACAACAACAACAACAACAACAACAACAACAACAACAACAACAACAACGAGGCCATTATCTGAAAAGAAGACGACAGCCAAGGGAATCTGCAATAACATCCAATCACAGCTTTATCATACCCGAGCCAAAGAGCGATCGGAAAATCTCATGTCTAAGGAGTCTTTATTAGGTAAACCGCTATAGTGGTGTGGAATGCAAAGCATACATAAAAGAAAAACACACGCGTGTGATTTCAATACACTCTAGCACACTTCCCTATCTCAGTGCTTCGTTACACAGGGTGGGAAGTTTTGCAGAAGCTCAAACACGATTATGAAAGTCATCCAAAAAATATACACGTTCAAGACAAAAACCATCTTTCCCCTTCCATAATAACAAGTTTAAAATGCGTTAACGATGCATAATTATGTTTCTTAATCCATACTAAAAAGTTTGACGCGCATGATAAAAATGCCTTCCCCATTCCTGTTCCATCGAGTTACAATACTTTCCCGAAACTCGCCGCCATATTGCACTAGACAAGTACATTTTTGTTTTGTTTTTTGGAAAGAATATGGATCCTCTTTGCAGACTTCCGAAGGGCTGTTTGTGCTTCAGCGAAACCCAAAATCATGTGCTTAATTTGTGTGGCTACCATTAAACAAAGACAACTGAAACACTTTGGACACCTGTACAGACATGACAGTTTGGACAGACATAATAATTGGCAAACAAAGGAGGGGGAGGGGCAAAACGGAGACAGGGCAGACCTACAAGAAGGTGGATGGATGACATCAGCGACTGGCTACAAAGGAGGCACAGCGAGGCACTCGACAGGAAGGATTGCACAAGACAGAGAACTCTTCAGGTATTATTGTACGGGAGACTACGGCAGACACCACCGACAAGCCAACATAATAATGATGATGATGATGATGATGACGATGATGATGATGCTCTCATGGAGAATCCTATTCGACAACGGGCCCCAAAACTAACTTCTGACAATTTATGAACACTGTAGTAGGTCTACCAGCCTGCCACACACGACACAGTACAGGGATACCGGATTTTTGCCACAGCTGTTCACTAATCTGGACCCAACCAGTAATCTGTCTGTATTGTCTGCTAATTGTGAAATATTGCTTTCGTATAAGTAGACGAAGCCCTAACTAGCTGAGACGAGGTTTCGACAGTTCATTCATTAACGATACATGTAGGCCTACAATCATTATGAAACCGACGGTTTAAGAGTTTGCTTTAGTACTTCTGGAGCCACGATCTCGTATTTTGCACAACCCACGAAATGCAAACATGATCACGTGATAAAATTCGCTATCATAATAAGTCCAACCCTTTTCCATAATAATTAGCGCGGGTTTGCACAATGCGCACCTGCGCAGCTTGACTTCCATGATTCAAGATTTCAAGGTCATACTTTAGACTAAAATTTAATGTAGTTCTTTGGTAGGCTTCGTCTAACCCAGTTACACTTCCAATAGCCTACAGTTTATTCTGAAATTTTGAATTTTGAAGACATCACGTGTTTACAAAATGTAAAGTGTGTCTCCTCTTTTCTTCTGAGATCTAGATATAGTTCCAACTACCCGTTATATTTGGTAAGTTAGGACTAGATCTAAATCTATGAAGAAATAAGAGATAAGCTTACACTTTAATCTAACTTTTAATAATAACCAGGTTTCAATAAGCGTACATGCCACACTATTAGAGCCTGTGCATGCATGTGTCAGAATTGACTTGCCCCTATTCTAGTTTTAAATCTATGATTTATAAACTTAATGATCGCAAAATATTACATAATCAAATCTGGCATTTATCTATACATGTCAAAATACTATTCGTAATTAATTTCATAACGGTTGGTTTTCTTTGAAGAAGTAGGCCTACCTATGTGCATGAATTGACCACAATATTGTCTTCTTAATTAAAAAGAAAATCAACACCAATAAAATTATTTGAAAGGTCAAGATCTAGATCTAGATCTTCTTTTACGGTGCTTACCATTTCTATTGTTTTTTTGCTTTCGTTAGCCTACTCTTTTACATGACTTGCATAAAGCACAATGCTAGTAGGATCAAGTGTAGTGGTTGTAGAAGTTCAAAAGGTCAGACCGGACTAGAGTGGGTGTGTGTGTATAGTGCGTAGTACACAGGGGTATCTCTATGGGTGCCATAATTATGACAGTGGTGAGTCTATCATGGGTCCGTGGTACTGAGTGCAGCTGTTCAACCGAATGCCGGTTTTTTTAAGCTGCTAAAAGTTTGTACTTTGTAGTCTAACAGGCTTGATCTACATTAACATCGTTTTAGATAAGGCATATTCAGATCTTCATCTCTAGCTCGTCTAGACCAGTTGCAGTGTTCAATTGTCTTGCAGAGAGATAGATCTAGGCTTAGATCTTGGTTAAAACGGCGACAAACACAGCAGGGAAATATCACATTTTCACTGAGAGAATCTCTATATCTAGATATAGATCTAGATCTAGTTCTTGCTACACAGTACACAGTAGGCCTAAGCTTGTGTTATTTCTGGTAAAGCAGACCAAGCGTGAGAGCTTATGGTTGTAAGTAAAACATTAATGGCATTATTAAGCTAGGGTCAAATCTAGATCTAGAATCTAGATCTTTTGCATTAAGGTTTGGTGGTTTATATATACGTAGATCTAGACTAAGGTCTAGATCTAGATTATATTAGAAATTATAGAATCAATTCATGCGAGACAGAGGGTTAAATTATAGATCTATAGATACCATAGCATAAAATATATAGATTTATTCTAAGACCTACTCCCAATACACTATATTTAGTTCCAAGAATAGAGACCATTCTCAGGTATCCCTGATCACAATATTAGCACCTACCTTGAATACATCACAACCCAAGGGAAGTAGCAATATGATCAATACTAAAAAAATAAACAAACAAAAAAACAAAAACAAATTGGGGTTGCCTAACAAGTGAACTCATGCAGGTTCAAAGGTAGACAAAAGAAAATTAGGACAATGACAGAACAACATAGCAACTGTGGAGACATTTTCTTTCTCATTACAGAACTGAGAGCACTAAAATGTTATATCCATGGATAACAAACCACATCAAAATCTTTATGAAACAGACAAGCAGGAAATTTTTTTAAAGAAAATGGTTCACAAGAATTGAGGAAAGAAGTGAAAGACTTGAAACGCCAAAAAAAAAAAAGTTTTAAAACTTATATCACGTTTTATAAACAGCCTATAGATTTGAACATAAGTGGGAGATGCTCCAAGAGCAGAAATAAAATGATTTGGGTCACACACAAAACTTCAAAAGGCATCTAACATTGGAAGCAGCCGCTTAAATTGCACCTATATTACTCACAATGAAAATTTCTTAGATCCTTAAAAAAAGGAGAGATTTCAAAAGATTGGAAATTAGCAAAGTCGCGCCTGTGTACAAAAGAGGTGAGCACTAGAAAGCCAGCAACAATCTTTCTTCCCGAAAACAATGTGAGAATGAAACCACCTTCTCCAGGAAGTTATGAATGCCCCAAATGCCGAGACCTTCCAAGAGAGGATCTCAAAGTCATATTGAAAAAATATAGAATTGAATAAAAGTCTGAAAAAAAAAGAAAAAGGGGAAAATATTATATATATACAATATTTAAATTACAAAAAAAATATCTAAGTTTCTGTGAACCAAACCTGGAAGTAATCACACCTGCTATCAGTTTTAGAAATCTCTCAGTTTATCCATCCTCTCTCTCTTTCTCTCTCTCTCTCTCTCTCTCTCTCTCTCTCTCTCTCTCTCTCTGTCTCTCTGCCTACCTGTATGTCTGTCTGTCTGTCTCTCTGTCTGTCTGTCTGTCTCTCTCTCTCTCTCTCTCTCTCTCTCTCTCTCTCTCTCTCTCTCTCTCTCTCTCTCTCTCTATCTATCTCTCTCTCTTCCCTCTCTTTCTCCCTCCCTCCTTAATTAAGTCTGTAAAAAGACCATGTTGTCTAAATTGAGTGGTTGAGTGACACTAGGATTATTAAAAGTGATGCTGAGGCAGGCCCTGGTGTCATGTCTAACACAAAGACTGCTGCTTACTCATTGTTATTGAGTCTACATGTAGTAGAAGTAGTAGTGGTACATGTGGTAGTTGTTATTCTTACCTTGTTATGTTATCCCCGTTGTGCTTTTCTATTTTTCCCATTTGAAGCTTCATTGGTGTTTTAATTGTCATTAATCTTTACGACATGAGTTTTAATACCACTCTTATTATTATTATTATTATTATTATTATTATTATTATTATTATTATTATTGTTATTATTATTATTTTTATTGTTGTTGTTGTTGTTGTTATTATCATCATTATCATAATTATTTTTTTTTTTATTATAATTTTTATCACTTTTATTGTTTTGTTTTTTTTACCACCGCTCCTGTTTTCTATTATCTTTGTGGTTAAGACTTACAACTAATAAACTTTTGTCTCTCCTTTCCTTGTTTTTTTTTTCCCGTTCATTTTATGGTGTTTTTTAATAGCCCAATTGACCACGCACATGTCAAAAACTGATAGAATAGTTATTTCAATACTTAGTACATGCACAGAGAGTCATGTACGTAGGTAGATAATGAATTATTGGTCGAATAATTTATCTACATTGTATTCAACTTCATCTCGCATTCTCATAAATCAAAAACCACAATGGCGTCTCAATATAATGTTTGAATCATTTATCATAATGAGTTCAGTTGGTTTCAACGTCCAACGTCGTGTATAATATGTACGAGGGGTGTTCATTATGTCCTTAGCTTGACCTTGAAGTAGTTGTACTAGAGTAAAGAAATTTTGTGGGTAGCTAAATCATCTATGTTGAACACGGCATGCAAAATTTGGGGAAAATCGGAATTTTTTTTCTGCACCTTATAGCGCATCAAGTAAAACAACCCCTAGGAAGTTGTCATTTGTTGTTTACAAATTGTCTGCCATGGAGGCCGTTGAATATCGCTCTGTCATCAAATTCCTTCACTTAAAAGGACAAACCCCCACGGAAATTCATCAACAGATGGTAGAAGTTTATGCTGAAAAGTGCCCTAACTACAGTACGGTGACTCATTGGGTGAGAAAGTTCAAATCTGTCTTTTTGTCAGTGATGGATGAACCTCGCGAAGGCCGGCCAACATCTGTTGTGACTGAGAAAAACGTGTCCACTGTGAAGGGACTAGTGAAGCAGGACAGGCGAAGAAAAGTCAAACAGTTAGCAAGTGAAACCAGGATCAGCGTAGGTTCAGTTGAAAAGATTCTTCATGATCATCTCAATCTGAACAAGGTCTCAGCTCGATGGGTACCAAGGTTATTGACCGCTGATCAGAAGAAAGAGAGGGCTGATTGTTGCAAACATCTTCTTCGGTTAGAAGCAAATGACGACTTGTTCTTTCAGAAAATTGTAACCATGGATGAGACTTGGATCTATCAATTCGATCCAGAGCCGAAAAACGCGTCTATGCAATGGAAAAGACCCTCATCGCCCCCACCAAAGAAAGCAAAGGTCACACAATCAAGTGGCAAAGTCATGCTGTCTTGTTTCTGGGACTGTGAGGGCATCATAATGACTGACTACATGGAAAAGGGGAAAACAATCACTGGAGAGTATTATTCAGGGTTGCTAAAAAGACTGAGATCTGAATTAGTAAGAAGAAGACGGGGAAAGCTTCGAAACGGAGCCCTGCTTTGGCATGATAACCCTCCTGCTCATCGAGCACGACAAGCCGTTGAGACAGCTGATCAGTGTGGCTATGAAATTCTTCCCCATCCACCATATTCACCGGATTTAGCTCCATCAGACTTCTGTCTGTTCCCAAACCTTAAGAAATCCATAAAAGGGCGCCGTTTTGAAGACATTGAAGATGCGATTTATGCTGTGGAAGAGTAGTTCCAAGCGCAAAATGACACGTTTTACTCTCAAGGACTTTTGAAGGTCAAGGACAGGTGGCAGAAATGTGTAACTATGCAGGGTGACTATGTAGAGAAATAAATGTAAGTGTGCCAAATTTTAAGTCTCTGAGATTATTCCCTCATTGTCATGCTAAGAACATAGTGAACACCCCTCGTAAACCAACCCAGCAACAACATTAATGAGAGATGTTTCTTAAAGAAAAGCTACGTCACATTGCTTTTGCTGGTTAATGGTGAGTTAATGTGTTGCGTGCTCACTCTTTTTCTGTATTGAAATGCGGGCAGTAGGCCACTCTTTAGATAGGGGTTTCCAACTAAGTTTACTTTACAAGAAGAAAGTTATTGCCTTCATTATCCTAACCCACATAGGCACAATCACCTCACTGAAACATATCAGTATTTTACACCCTTTGACATAGAATCTAACTACTCTAGTGTTGATGGTGTGATAGCTATACATTATTATTAATTGATTTGTTCTCCTTTCTTCTAAACACTCTGGGAGTCTCGGATCGATACAGACTGTTGCATAATGTATTTAGCGTTTGCTATATATAACTTTTGCGGGTTGTGGCTTGCGGGCGCTACTTTTAGTGACAGGGTTGTGTGTTGTGTTGAGTTGGTGTAACGTCCAACAT
>RQTK01000235.1:96936-104755 GCA_003991915.1 Elysia chlorotica | reverse complement strand
AAAAGCTGCTGACATGAGGGCCCACCTCGACCTGCTTCTTGCGGAGAAAAGCCCCGAGGCGAGGACTGTCGCCGTCCTCCACTTAGTCGGGCTGCTCGTCGGCACCGGCATCATCGTCTTCATCGTCAACATCAGCGGCTACATCAACGTGGAGTAACAACGGAGGAGGCGGTACAGCTATCACGGTTTACGAATATGAAATTTCGAATGGCACCGGGATCATCGTCTTCATCGTCAACATCAGCAGCTACATCAACGTGTAGTAACAGCGGAGGAGGCGGTCGGTAGTGCTGTCGCGGTTTACGAATATGAAATTTCGAACGGCACTGGGATCATCGTCTTCATCGTCAACATCAGCGGCTACATCAACGTGGAGTAACAACGGAGAATTCAAATTCAGTAGAGTTGTCGCAGTTTACGAAATTTCTGAAATACTGCTGGTATACGATATCTCGTAATCTTTTGTTTTTACATGGAGTAATAAGGCAGTACAGCTATCACGGTTTATGAATATGAAATTTTTAAAATACTGTCGGTTTACCATTATAATCCTTTTGTTTTTACATGGAGTTATAAGGCAGTACAGCTATCACGGTTTACGAATATGAAATTTCTAAAATGCTGGGGGTTTACCGTATAATCCTTTTTTTTTTACATGGAGCTATAAGGCAGTATAGCTATCACGGTTTACGAATATGAAATTTCTAAAATACTGCTGGTTTACCTTATAATCTTTTGTTGTTACATGGAGTTATAAGGCAGTACAGCTATCACGGTTTACGAATATGAAATTTCTAAAATACTGCCGGTTTACCGTATAATCTTTTATAATTTTTTTGCATAGAGTTATAAGGCAGTACAGCTATCACGGTTTACGAATATGAAATTTCTAAAATACTGCTGGGTTACCATTATAATCTTTTGTTTTTACATGGAGTTATAAGGCAGTACAGCTATCACGGTTTACGAATATGAAATTTCTAAAATACTGCAGGTTTACCGTATAATCCTTTTTTTTTTTTACATGGAGTAATAAGGCAGTACAGCTATCGCGGTTTACGAATATGAAATTTCGAATGGCACTTGGATCATCGTCTTCATCGTCAACATCAGCAGCTACATCAACGTGGAGTAACAACGGAGAATTCAAATTCAGTAGAGCTGTCGCGGTTTACGATTATGAAATTTCTGAAATACTGCAGGTTTACCGTATAATCCTTTTTTTTTTTACATGGAGTTATAAGGCAGTACAGCTATCACGGTTTATGAATATGAAATTTCTAAAATACTGCCGGTTTATCTTATAATCCTTATTTTTTTTACATGGAGTTATAAGGCAGTACAGCTATCACTGTTTATGAATATGAAATTTCTAAATTACTGTTGGTTATCGATAATTCTTTTTTTTTTACATGAAAGAAAAAAAACAAACAAACATAAATCGTGACACAAGAATAACAAGGTTCTATCGCAATGTAGACAAAATAGGCAGACACAACCTTGTTATTCTGAGGTCACGAAAGTATGGATGCATTTAAATCAACACTGGAGAAAAAAAAAATAAAACATACAATATGACTTTGTTTAACAAAAAAGATATGTCCTCTCTGTTAACTGCAATGATTCTTTCAGTCAGATTATTGCTTCCTAATAATAAGGTTATAGATTATACTTAAAGTTTACTTATACATATTTCTTAAGAAAAAAAAATAATTGGAATTGAATTTCTAAAGCTGTGAAGCAAACAAACCAGTCCTTGTAAAACACACCAGACTTATGTATAGAGGGTGTCCATGTTTGTTTTTCTTTTTTTTTTTTAAAGTTATTTTGTTTACTTTTATTTTTAGAGAAAGAGGTCAGGCCAGTTAAAATTGTTTAAAAATGCAAGGAAATTGAAACGCAAATGAAATTCAATTTGAACATGATTTTCTACGTTAGACTTTTGCAATTTCAGTTCTTTATACAAATATTTATATAGGCCAAATATTTTTTTTTTTACCTCTGAGTGATGAAGAATAGGAGAAAAAAAATTTCTTAAGTAAAAATTGCGGAATAATAAGAAGATCCTAAGCTTAAGGTTATCTTTAATGTCGTGACTTTGTCAATTAGTTAGTCTTAAAATAGTTTTATGCATCCATCCCATAAACTATGTACTTATCTGTTTTGTCTCCTTAGCTGGCTTGTCTCTTTCCGCATCTCACTTGCTCTGTCCGTCTCCTACTCTGTCTCTCCTTCTCTCTTTCTTTCTCGGGCTGCCTGTCTCTCTCTCTCTCTCTCTCTCTCTCTCTCTCTCTCTCTCTCTCTCTCTCTCTCTCTCTCTCTCTCTCTCTCTCTCTCTCTCTCTCTCTCTCTCTCTCTCTCTCTCTCTCTCTCTCTCTCTCTCCCCTCAACCAAACTGCTGTGCGCCTACGCCTACCATGCTATTCCAAACTTATTGATTAGGCAGTTTGAGTACATTCCCTCGCTTAAGTGCCATAGCTGTCAAAAAAAAACTCCAGTTAAAAAAAAAGTTCTATTTTTACACTGAATTGTTTAATCATTGATTTATAAAATATATATATATTTATATAAATTTATATTTTTATCATTAAGTTTTAATAAGTAGCATTTTATCTTGTTGCATAATATAATTTTTACACTCAGAATTTGAGCTACTTACTTAGTTTAATACGTCTATATTGGATTTCCCTCCAGCCAAATACTCTTGTTAAAGTCGGGCTTAGATCTAAAGGTAAGTTTCATTTAATTTCAACTAACATTAATTTTTAGAAAAATGGCATTGGATTCTATACAGTCTATTCTTGACAGAAAGTGTTAATCTTTAAAATATAATTTGTAACTTACCAACTCTATAGTCTAAAATATAATTTGTAAACTAGCACCACGATGGTGAACTATTTCCTGCTTTTAAACTTTTCTTTTGCTGTTTTTCATCACGAGAGATGCAGATCTCTGGATCTCTATCTAGGGCTGGACTTTAAATTACTATCGGATGGGCAGAAACTGTAGGACCCTCCTTCCTTTATTTATGTATATATTAAATATATAGTAATATGTATATTTACATATATATGTATACTATAGTTTTTAGTGCAAATAAAGAAAAGTGCTCAATTAATTTAAGAGCTGTATAATACAATGATTAATCATTACTTACATAATTATTGAAGTTTTTACACATGTGTTTCAAAACGCGCCATTGCGATGCAAGAAAGATGAACAATACAGTTTTCTGATGAGAGGGGTGCATTGGCGCCTCTCTTGAAACACATGAAAACTTCAATAATTGTGTAAGTAATGATAAGTCATTATGTTTATATATTATATTTTTTTTTTTTTAGTCTTAAATTTATTGCTTTATATGTTGAGCCATGCAATAGATGATATTTGAGATTTGTAGAAATGTTAAATTTTTAAATACAACTTTCCAAAACCACTGTGAAAAAAATTTATATTTTCACAATTTTCTTTTACTATGGTTCTATTGCCATAATTTGTTTTAACAGATCGTTATATTTTGGCATGTTATCAATATTTTTTATAATTTTCTTTTTGACATCTTGGGTAGGAATTTTGTTTATAAAATTTAATTCTGTATAAGGATACTTAAAAGGCATCAAGTTTAAATGACAACAAAGATTGTTCATCCATCCAGTCGCTATAAAAAAATAGCACGGTGATCTGTAAATTTGTAGAGAAAGTGTTCACAAAATGCACTCATTAAAATGTTTGTCTGTCTGTCTGTGTGTGTGTGTTTGTGTGTGTTTACAGATGTCAAAGATAGACATCAACCAAATTGTTTTGCTTTAATCTTAAAATTGATTAAATTTTTTTTCTCACATGTTGGGTTGGAATTATGTTTACAGAATTTTATTCCGTGTAAGGATACTTAAAAGGCATCAAGTTTAAATGACAACAAAGATTGAATATCCAACCAGTCGCTATAAAAAATAGCACGGTGTCCTGTAAATTTGTAGAGAAAGTGTTCACAAAATGCACTCATGAAAATGTTTGTCTGTCTGTCTGTGTGTGTGTGTGTGTGTGTGCGTGTGTTTACGGATGTCAAAGATAGACATCAACCAAATTGTTTTGTATCTCAGCTAAATTCTATGAATATGTCGTGACGACAGAATCATAATTATATTTCACCTTTACAAGTACGTTTCGTCTAATTTATATATTATATACTGTAGTTCCTCTTAAGTTGAGTTTGATTAAAGCCTCTTGGATCCTTGTGGAGGGATAGAGATTTTTTTTATTCTTTGAGAGGGATAGAGATTTTTATATTTATAATTAAGGAGGCATATTGATATAATATTCTTTGAGAGAGATAATGATTTGATATTCTTTTAAGAATGGAGTTTGCAAATCTGCGATCAATCTATTTGGTGCATTGGGGTCCGTTTCTGTACGTACATACCTTGATCGTCCCAATGGTATCTTATATCTTGCAAACAAAACTGTGAATGTTTAAACTTTTTCTGCTTTCCTGGTATGTTAAATCCTGATATCCCTGACCTGCAGATTACGTACGGTTGAAGCAGTTTGATACAATTTCCCTCCCTATGGCTGATTTTGAAAAAATAAAAAAAAAAAAAAAAAAGAATGGATTGATTTCTGTGTGATTGTTAAAAAAAAAAAAATATAATTCTTGTCGCTGTCATCATTTCATATGACAAAATAATTTTACGAGAATTGTTATGCATTTGCTCAAATTAAAAACTGGGGTGTTATTTTAAAGCCCTGCTCAAATACAGCTTTCATTCCTAAGACCACTACATGTATTTTTTGTTTGTTTTGTTTATGAATATTTTATTCATATTACATTATATGTTTATTATAATTATAAATAATATTACATTATATGATTATATATAAATACCTTCAAAACATTGTTACTATGTACCCTTGATTTTGTTTGTTTAAGGAAATGAAATATGTGCAGACGAACCTATGCAGCATTACCAAATGAAAGAAGCAATAAATACTGGTAGTATTGTTGATGGTAGGCCTGTATCTGCAAGGAAGAGTTTTCCTTTTGTTGATAATAATCCGTTGTTTTTTTTCATGAGGTTGGTCATATGTATGGGGTATAGATCAACCTTAGTTAAACATAAAATTTTCAGACATTAATCTTGGGACGTGTCTGCAATGTAGCCTTGCTGATGACGTTAGACATTCAGAAATAATAATAATGATGAAAATAATAATAATAATAATAATAATAATAATAATAATAATAATAATAATACCTGTAATAATAACAGAACAACATATCCAATAAACTCGTCTCGTTCACTCACTTACTTATGTTCTCAAAGAGAAATTTGCAGAGATTGTTTAATCGCTTTAAAGAAATAAATGTATTATGTTTAGATCTAGGGTAGGGAGTAAATTATACTTAAACAAAGTGCCTTACCTACAAGACTAAGTATACTTTTTAATGGACCAAAAGTGTTGTTAATCCGTGGTGTAAGTTAACAGCACGGTTGTACTTACAAGCCTCAAAATAAAAGTGTAATTTTTTTGCTTTAACGGAAAGACAAGAGTGTCAGCTTGTTATTGTCTCTTTTGGTGAACTATTGTTTTTTTAAATTATTATTACAATGTTTAAGCAAGAAAACCAAATCAATCCAAGTCTGCTGTTTTCAGCATAATTCCAGTTGTTAAGGATAGAGGAGATGGTGTTATTGTTTATAATGATCATGATGCATAAATAATTATGTGCTTTTTTTGTTGGTGGTTATTTTTTTGTTTGTTTTTTTTCATTTTATTATGACAAATAAGTATTTTCTGTGATCTCTTTTAATAAAGCAAATAACAAAAACTGATATGATGATGATGATGAAAAGGCCATTCATTATTATAGTAGTAATAATGATGATGATAATTATAATAATAATAATAATAATAATAACAAGAAAGAAAGAAAAAAAAAACAAATCGTTGCATATTAATTTTTTAACTTTTTTTCAACCATGAGATGAGTGGAGTTTGTACTTAAGGCATGTCAGCACAGTAAAGGTTTTACTTAATTAATGTTAACCATCAAATGGATACTATTGTAACAACCACATCAATGTGGTTGTATTTAAATGGTACATCTCTAATATATTCCATCATTTTAGCTCATTGAAAAACCCATGTGGACAAACTTTGCTTCTTTTGTTTGTGTTTCCTGTAAACAAAAGTAACAGCCTTTACTACACTGTTAATGTGAAGTTTTTCCTAGCATGGAGACTGATGAATATTTTAAGAATTTGGCACATCCTTTTAAATTCTCAAGAGAGATAAGAGATTCAATGTTTATTCAGTCAATATATATATATTAAGAACATACATATCGAAAATTATTTTGTCAAGCACAGGCTTAGCAAGATGAATACACATAAACAGTTATGCAAATATACAACACAATTAACAAAAAGTTTTACTTAAACATAGTTGTATCTAACTAGTACACATTAATTAGGGAGAAAAAGAAATTAAGAACTTATCATACATTCCTTATCAATATGGAAAACTGATTGTGCATTACATTAAAAAGTTCCAATAATGTGATTAAATAAAGTACATATAACAATGACTGCAAAATGCACCATAAATGTGTTAATTAAGTTTGATTTTAAATTACTCTAAATTATTAATAAAGGCATAGAATGTAAGAGTTCACCTTGTAGTAAACTCGAAGCTTAAATTACTTATTAAAAAAGAAAGTGCCATTTGTTGTTTTTATTTTTGAATTTTTAAATGATCGTGTTATTGATTTTTCTCATTGTGTGATAGAAAAACACTCGCTATGAATATGGAAATAGAGACAGATGAAATGTTCTTGGTCTAACGTGATCCTTTTTTTTTTGTGTTTTATACTTTTAAATGATTGTGATGGAATATTTCCGCCTTGCGGAGTTCTATTTATGATCATGGTCCCTAAAAGTTCTAGACATAACGAGGATGATTTATTTCAAACGACGACGATCAGGGAAACAAAAAGTGGTTGAAAATGTTCACGTTATAATAATATATTATACTCATTTTTTTTTTTAATCCGCTCAATTAACTATACAACAAACTGGTTACAATGAAATGTTTTTCTCTTAAATTCCTCGCCCTTACTTTCAGCCTTACACAATAATTATGCAATTTTGCATGTAATTGAATGATTAAATGTTGTTAATCATGAATTAATGTAAAATCCTTGTTCATAACTATACGAGTTAGACTTGAGTTTTTGTTTTCTTAAATTTCAAATTACCTGCTGGTGCATTTGTCAATTTTTATCTACGATGTTCTTGCATTTACTCTTTTAAGTTACTACATTTAAAGTGCCTTGGGAGCATGGTAGCCCTGGGGTGGAACATCATCTTCCGAAGCAGATGGTTTGTGACACAAGTTCTGGCATTTCTCCCATAATGGTTGGATCGGTGTCAGTATAATGTAACTGGCTGAGACAGCAGTCATGGTATCCCCGCCTTGTCTCATGTGTGGCACCATATAAAATTGTCAGTTGTCAATCTTGGGGCCCCGTTCACAATATAGTCTATATAGTGCTGACGTTGGACGCTAAACTAAGTCAATTACAATTACTTAAAGTGCCTTACCTATTGATTGCAATATAATAATGTACTTAATACATTTATAATAATTTCTTTTGCTTAATCATTGCCTTTTTTCTCTATTTTTTTTTGTGTGGGCATGCTCATTTATTTTATCCATACGAAGGCAAAACTGTTTTTATATATTTGGGTAATCTTTTTTTTTCGGAATGCATTTTAATGTTAAGTTCTTATTGTCTGTGTGACAAAGAAGAAAAAAACAA
>RQTK01000235.1:28878-40829 GCA_003991915.1 Elysia chlorotica | reverse complement strand
TCTCTCTCTCTCTCTCTCTCTCTCTCTCTCTCTCTCTCTCTCTCTCTCTCTCTCTCTCTCTGTCTCTGTCTCTCTCTCTCTCTCTGCTCTTCCCTCTTTATCTCTTTCCAATCACTGCTCCCACCCCCTATGCATGTACTTATCTCTCTCTTTCTCTCTCTCTCTCTCTCTCTCTCTCTCTCTCTCTTCCCTTCTCCTTCCCTTCCATGTTCCATCCGACTGACTACCATAAAAACTTAGAGCATGACATGTCACTCGTAGTGTGAATGCCCTCTCAATGTGAAGATCTTTTAAACCCCAGAGATAAAAAAGAGAAATTACAATCTGTGTTTCTTTTCCGTATTAGAATCTGTATGACATGTTTCCTTTCCGTATTAAATAATACAGGGGTGTGTACGACTTACTTTAAATAATTTTATAAGAATTTTTTTCATTCCTTTGGGCATTCTTAACTTATGAAAACCAAGGTAAGAAAATAATTATTTCGTTTTCAATGTTGCTTAAGAAAATCTCTACATAGACGTAATATAGACATCTTCGCAATACTACATTCAAATCTAGAACCTAAGCTCATTTAAAACTGTATATTATATATAATTTAGTATCGACAGCTTTGATATTTCATGTAGTTTAAGAATCTAAACTCATAAAAACTCTATAGATATTATTTAGTATCAGCAGATTTGCAGTAGTACATGTAATTATAGAACCTAAGCTCATATTAAACTCTATAGTTTGATTTGACCAGCTAAGACAGAAGCCATCGTATCCCCGCCCTGTCTGGTCTGTGGCAGCATATAAAATTGTCAGACGTCAGTCTTGGGGCCTATCCACAATATAGCCTGTATAGTGCTGGTGTTGGACGTTAAACCAACTCAACTACAACTAAACCTACCTACTTCACGTCAATATAAACATCCTCCCTAATTGGGTTACACGTAATAAGATGTAACTCGCCAACCTTATCCCTTTCAAACAAGAGCCAGATCTAGTGGTAGAATGTACAATCAAGACGTAGCTTACGTCTCGTCGTAACAATATAAGTATAAGAAGGCTTACGACGAGCGCCACGAGTAAGCTACGGCATGTTTGTGCATTCTACCCTAGATCTAATCTTCCTCTGAGTGAAACCCTATCGAAGCAAGTAGACACTAGCAGTGTATAAGTACAACGAGGGAGCAGATTTAGCCAATTTTCTTACCAAGTATCTATATGCCTTAGTCATGGGCCTAAATCTATTTTCTCTTTGCACTTAGTACTTTAGAAAACTGAAGTCCTATTGTTAAACGAAAACCCTTAGCGAGCTAAGTAGACACTAGCTATACATGTAATAAGTACAAAAGGGGAGTAGATTTGGGTAAGACCCAACTTACCATTATGTACATTGTAAACGCCACAGTCAGGATTGTAATTCTAGTTGGCCTTTAGTACCCAGTCAAGCCAAAAAATTGGACGCTTTGTTGATTGATGATATCCAATTTCATTCTCCGTCTAGACTGACAAGTTGCGTTGTCAAACAAAGTATACCTAATCTCTCTCTTTCTCTCTCTCTCTCTCTCTCTCTCTCTCTCTCTCTATCTAACTATCTATTTATCTATCTATCTATCTATCTATCTATCTATCTACTCTTATCTATCTATCTATCTATCTATCTATCTATCTATCTATCTATCTATCTATCTATCTATCTATCTATCTATCTATCTATTATATCAATCCCTTTCTGTTCCTTTTCTCTCTAGCTCCCTCTCTTTCTCCCCCTCCCTCTCTCTATCTCTCTCACTCTCTCCCCCCCTCTCTCTATCTCTCTCTCCGGACAAACTGGTTTAGGTGATAGAGCGTTGATCTCCAGATCGGGAGGTCCGTGGTTCGAATCCCACGATCGGCAGCTTTGTTTGTCCAATTTCGTCCCCTGTAATTAGTTGGTACAGTATCAATATAATGTTCCCGTCTGAGATATTTTATCTTAATGTCTTTAGGCACAACCGCTGTATATGATATCAGGAATCTCACTCCTGGGTTCGAACACCACACCGATACTAGAAGAGTAACATGCTCATTCCGTTTTACCTTTCTATATGACATACTTAGCTTTTTAAGTTAGATACACGTGTACATTGAAAGGCTATGGAATACAGGCACATTTGTTGATGTTTTAAAAAAACTAAACAATACAAGTCTTCGTTTATCTGTACATATAATTATGTATATCCGTTACTCTTATTACTATATCTCTCTGTTTATGTTTGTAACCCTTTTCTACTTCTATTTCTGTTCCTCATTCTCTTCCTCCACCGTTATCCCCCTATTAACTATTTCTCCCTATGTCCAATTTCTCTTATTCTACCCAAGGTATGTGTCTGTGTGTGTTTATTTCTCTCTCTATGTCTCTCTTTCTTAATCTCTCTCTGTCTCTGTATCTCTGGAGCGCGGTGGCCCTGGGGTAGAACATCGGCTTTCGATGCAAAAGGTCCCTGGTTGAGTCAGTGTCAGTATAATGTGACCGGCTGTGACAGGAGTCATTGTATCCCCGCCCTGTCTCGTGTATGGCAGCACATAAAATTGTCAGACGTCAGTCTTGTCAATATATCCTATATAGTGCTGATTTTGGACTTTAAACCAACTCAACAACAGCAACAACAGTATCTGTATCTCTCTGTTTGACTCTTTTACTCTCCAGCCATTTCCCAGCAATTCTCCTTCCTGACCTCTGTATATATAGCACCTGGATTGTACCCACTGCCCCTTTCATTCCCAGGTCTATCAAGAGACTTAATGCCAGTAAACAAGACTAGAATTACTTCTTAAGTTGATCGTTGATCGTTTATAGCTTCCCATATCTCTCTCTGCCTGTCCTTAACTTATCATTACGGACAGTCATGATTTCGTTCTCTCTCTCTCTCTCTCTCTCTCTCTCTCTCTCTCTCTCTCTCTCTCCCGTCTCTCTTCTTCGTACGTATATCACATGCATTCCCACTTCCCTGTCTCTCTTAAACCAATTTCCGTTCTTTTACGTAACATATAACACCCTTGTCAAAAGTCAGCGAGTGCATTTCAATGCTTGTCTTTGGCTCTGAGAACTTATTGATCTGACTTCAACATAAGTCAAGAATGTTGTTGAATAACCTCCAGGTAGTGGTAGCCTGATAGGCATACGTGCAACAGCCCTGGGTAGAAACATCTGGCCTCTAAAAACTCTCTCTCTCTCTTTTTTTTTTCTCCTCTCTCTTTCTCTCTCTCTCTCTCTCTCTCTCTCTCTCTCTTTCTCTCTCTCTTTTTTTCTCCCCCTCTCTCCCCATCCAACAGCCCTGGGTATAAACATCTAAAGTGCTATAAGTTCGTGTTGCGTATTAACGTGAAGTTTTATATTGTAACAGATCACCAAGTACGTACATCATTTGTATAACGTCGTATTTCATGTATAAAATGTTACAAGTTTAGAATATTTTCAGTTTCAGATAGAATATTTTACTATTTAAGTGAAGATTTGCCTATTATAATATCACCGAGTACATTGGGTTTAAACCACTTAGTTCTGATTCTGTACATTTATATCTTTACTGTCTCTAGTTAATGCTATATTTAGACATTCACATTTCTGCAGTGCTTGTTTATTTTATGCTCTGATAACAGACATTGCTCTTTTTTACCTATGGGCTATATACAACTAACATGCATAAAAACAATATATCGGCGTGGGGATGGAATAGTTCTACAATAATGTCAATGTGTCCGAAAGTGGTAGAGCAAATGTCACCCAATCGGGATGTCCACGGGTCAAAAACCATGGTCAGGCATGATTTGTTTGCCGGCTTTCGCCCCCGTACTGGTTGGATCGGTGACAGTGTAACCAATAAGACAGGAGTCATGATATCCCTGCACTATCATTTTGTGTATCAGTAGGTACTATTGTCAGACATTAGTCTTGGGACCTGTTGTCGCATGTTATCTTAATTGAAAAGCTAGCAGACGTAAAACAAGGGAAACAGAAAAAAAATTCTCTGCGACAAAAATATCAATAATCTATCAATCGATAATTCGATCTGTATCCATTTGCAGCAGGTTGGTTGTTTAAGTTATGCCTGTAGAGAGAAGGGGACCGTCAACATTGACTGAGGGTAGATCTAACGCATTACCGACTCATCAGTTTTAAATCAGACTGTGTACACTGTACAACATGTATGTCTCCATCCATCATTCTGCTTGACGTCCTTAGGTAGGGTACAGGTGTGACATAGTTAAATACATTTAAGGGGTAAGGCGTGATTTAAAATTAAAAATGTATCTAGGAATGTATGAAAGAAGGTTTACAACCTGAAAAAGGGACAGATATGAGTTCAGTACACTTATACATGAAAAATGTATAATTAATGTTTTTAATAACATGTAAGAAGAAACGGAGAAAGAAATCAAAAGGATTAAAACTCTTTGTTACTAAAATCTTAGGTCTTGAAAGTATGTTTTTTTTTTTTACCATTGATTGAATGAAATAGTCCCTAAAAGAATTCTGCTTAAAAGGGAAAAAAAAGAAACAACTAACTATCAGGAACGTGGCGTCGGCAAAAAGTCCATACCTACAATATACTGTGTTCAATACCAAATGTTTTTTGAGAGAGAGGTAAAGTAAGGTCAAGATAAAGATAGAAGATAGACAGATAGATAGAGTTAGAGAGAGATAGAAGATAGATAGATTGGGAGAGAGAGGGGGAGGTAGAGAGAGAGGGAGAGAGAGAGAGAGAGAGAGAGAGAGAGAGAGGGGGGGGGGCGAGATAGAATGAAAGAGACGATACTGCAGATTGGAAAATAATAAACAGCAAAAAAATTATTCTCTTTGTAAAAAAAAAGTCCACTTACCTGACTCTCAATCATTATAATTTCTATGATTTCTCCTAATGAAATCGGCTATAGCTATGTTGTTGTTTTATTTGGTTGCTTTGTTATAGAAATGTAAAAGTCTCAAAATACAATTTCTTTAGCATGGAATCAATATTAAACAGTGCGTGCTTAAAATAAAGTAAAAACTAACGTACGAGAAAGTGACCGTGCCAAAGAGTGAAGACCTACAAAAGACTGTCCAATAAGCGCATGTTTTATGAACAACGAAACCTTTTTACGCTCTTTCTAAAAGCCGAGAGTTTATAATTGAAATTTCTTTTTTATGATACTAGTCGGGTACTCCAGAAGTATGTAATCATAATTCCAGGATCCTTTAAGGACTACCCCCACAAAAGCCTGAAAAAGTAATGCCGCAGATAAAAGGGAAATTCAGCATATTGCGGTCCATTTACCTTTTTAGCTTAAAATCAAACACTGAGGAACTGCCAACCAAACTATCGTTTTATCAGCGTCGTCTTTATCTTTTTGTTGTTCTTGTTCTTGTTCTTGTTATTGTTCTTGTTCTTCTTTTTCTTCTTCTTCTTCTTCTTCTTCTTCTTCTTCTTCTTCTTCTTCTTCTTCTTCTTCTTCTTCTTCTTCTTCTTCTTCTTCTTCTTCTTCTTCTTCTTTTTCTTCTTTATAAAAATGAAACTGTTTTTGCAGGTCTTCCTTTTGACCATAGATTTTGTTTTCTTTGGAAGTAGGGCTTGGCCATATTTCTTTTCTGGCTTCCTCCTATAAGATGCAGGATTGTAGATCATGTACGCTGTTTCGTCTATACCACAAGCACAAGAAGGGTAGCTTTCTAATAAAGTATACAATGTAGCACCAAAAAAATAATTATCCGAAAATTTGCACAAAATACGCTTTTATGGTGATAAGTTTGCAGATCGAACTTATAGCGGTAGCAATTATTATATTAACCGACCCATTTATAGACATAGCGGGTTAGGGAAGGGTATGTTGACCCTAAGGCAACCTAATATAGTACGACAAATATTCCACGGATATAACAGTTTGGTGAGGTGTAGAATCTATAGGTTTATACCTGAGGTCAACCTTGGGGGTAAAAAAATTGGCTTTGAGTTTGCGACCTTTAGAGAGATTAAGATAGTTTGATTGATAGGTAGCTAGCAAGTTAGCTAGATAGATTGAAAGTTGGAAGAGAAAGAGAAAGATATAATTGTATACTTGTATGCTGTTTTGTTGTTGTCGTTGTTGTTGTTGTTGTTGTTGGTTGTTCTTTTTGTTTTTCATAACAAAGACATTTTAATATATCATTTTACAACAGGATCGGCATTAATTTTGGTATCTAAACGCCATTTGTTTTAAGAAGGTTCCAGACCCCTCTCTCTCTCTCTCCCTCTCTCTCTCTCTCTCTCTCTCTCTCTCTCTCTCTCTCTCTCTCACAACAACGACAACAACAAAACAGCAACAACAACAAAAACAAGAAGAACAAACAACAACAATAACAGCATCAACAGCAACAAGACATTAATGTTACTTAAAAAAGTAAAGACACATTCATCCTCAGTACTATCATACGTCATTTACTAGTATTACTACAAACATAGGCATTGCTTTATATTAAAAAATTTTAGGCTGGGAGTCTTAGATATTAAAAACGACTTCTGATAAATATTATATATGCCTTTTTATCATTTCAGAGTCATGTAGAGATTCCGTGGACGTTGATTTTACAGCCATCCGACATTGAGGATAATAAAACTACTGTTTTACCACATCTGATGATATGATCAAACTAAACTACCTTGACACTATCTCTATAAGCAGTCCGTGTTATGGTCAAACCAGTTGTCACGGTTACTGATGGTATCCAACATGGATTCATCCGAGTCAATCGAATTCCAATGGGAGTTTGACCAGAACGCCAAGGAAAAATACAAGAAAGTTGTCAACAACTTCAAAACCACAAAGAGCCTTTCAGATGGAAAATCGCTGCCAGTGAAAAACACCCCTATAGCGTACATAGGGACGTCCTTTTCTCCCAGTTTCCGAGACCAAAGGGTTAAGCTGATGATGTCCAACCGTAAGAAACCTACAGTATCTCTCAAAACGGGAGATGCCGCCACAGATTCCTCGTCTCACAAGCCCTACGCCTCGTCTTCTCTTTGGAAACCGAAAAATATCGGGCCCGGACCGGCGAGGAAAACCTTTTTGACCTTGACCCCAGTGTCAAGGTCATCGTGGCATGAAGGTCAAGGACTCTCTCAGGCCAGATCACCCGGCGTCCCGCTCATCTCCCTTACTCCACCTCTGAGGGCGGTGGATAATTCACAGATTTCACAGATTACAGCAGCGTCGGTTCTAGATGCGAAGAGGGACGGTAGTGGTGATGGTATTGTTAATCCTAACAGCATCACTAGTTACACTACCCCTCAGTCGTCGCCTCACCAGGATACGTGCATATTCTGTCGAGCAGAAGCGTCCAGGAAAAGATTACAAGAGGAGCTCGATCCATCATCTCATTCAAGTATTGGGCAAGAGAACGAAGATACACAGAGCAATTCAAAAAGTCTAGACCAACATGATGATGTTTTTCTTAGTACAGACAATAGCTACAGACATCCAGCTTGCATAGATACAGACCACAGTGTTAGATTTGAACGAAACGACGAGTTTTCTAAGTTTTCTAAACTTCCAGGCATAAAGCTATGGGAGCATAATGGATATAAAACTGATTCAGATACCACTCATTCCCACAATAGCACATCTACCTCATCAGAGGTGGATAATCTTGTGCACCAAATGTCCTACGGTGGTGCGCAATTTACTCACAACTTGTGGGAAAACCCAAAGCTTTCAAGAAAGGACACTTTGTTGGACTCCATTTCCGACCGTAACTTGCTCGATCAGAAAACGCTGTTTAGTAAGAAAGTCGACGCATCCTACTCTAGAATTACCCATGAAAATACTGTTATCCTTCCTCCTGTGGAATGTAATCGTCGGCATAGAGATGTTTTGGGAGATAGTAGTTATCTCTTGGAGAAGAAATACGTCAACGAGGCCTTTGCCAAACATCCTAAAGAATTTCACAGTCGGAAAATTGGAGGAAACGTTAGTGATGGTCCTACGACAATAAGGAAAGCTTTGGATCTACACGGGACCGGAAAAGCTGGAAAAGATCCAGGAATGAACAGTAAGAGAAAGTTTGGCAGTAAATATCCCAAACCTACAGTGAATAGAACGAACCGAGACTCACACGAAGGCATGTGTGTTTCGGAAAGAAATCACCATACTTTTGAAAACGAACAGTATATCGTAGGGAATCAGTATTTTCCCCACTACCGTCTTTCACTGGGAGACGTCTCTGATATCCATGATTCAGGACTGTATCCAAGTCAGACAGATGGGTCTATGTTCCGGCTAGGCAGATCTCAACAACCTGGTAAAATACTATCCTCTAATGGGTTAACCCATAGTAATGGCCAATCCACCATGTTTAGTGACGTTAACCCTTTGCACCACGACAGGGATGCTCTCAGCTACAATCGTGGCTATGGTGGCCAGATCTTTGACATAGAACCCGAAAGAGACAACGATTACAACTACCCACACAGGCAAGCTCGTTTGAGACTCCCAACAAATGGTACAGACACCAACCATCGCAGAGAGTCCTACCCAATGTACACAACCGGAAAGGAAACGCGATTGTTGCCCTTGGCTTCCCAGAATTCTCAGTTTGAAACCCCGAGTCACGAGACTACACATTTCTGTGACGTACTCGGCAAGAACTCGTGCAGCCGGTGTCGCGAGCAGAAGGCTCGAAGGTCGAAAGGTCACGAGTCTGTTTCTAGTCACGAATCTGTTTCTATAAATAAAGCGGAAATGGACAGTGCCTTAGCGGGTTTAGGCAGAACTGGGATTGTGTCCCCTCCACCCACTCCCTCCCCCTCTCCTACCTTCTTCCTGCCCGTGAAGGCCCTCCACAAGGTCATCATAAAGGTCAAGGACAAACAAAACATGACCTCTGTGACCTCTGTGGGGGTCAATGAGGATGTGGTAAGGAGAACCACAGCATTAAACTCGGATTAGTGTTATATCTTGAACTGACCTATATTAACACCTTCTCCGCTAAACGTTCACCCCTCACTGTGTGTTAAAGAGTTAAATGAAATATAAAAATCTATAGAGCTTTCCCATTTTCCTTACAGTAACTAAGTGCTTATCTTCTTGTAAATACTGGATATACTAGGCACACCCTATATAAGCTGTAAAACCTCTATTTATAGATAAACAGATAATTATAATTAAGATTATTATATTGAAATAGATAGATAAATTGATATACTATAGATAGCTAGATGAATAGATAGATGGATAGACTGATATTCTATAGAAAACTAGATGGATAGATAGAAAGAAAGAAATATTATAGATAGATAAATAGATAGATAAATAGATAGATAGATAGATAGAGACATCGGAGAGGAGATAGATATACTATAGACCGATTTATGGCGCGCTAGAAAAAAAGCACAGAGGTGGGCAAGAGCGGTTCACCCTTGGAAAAACTTCAAGGAAAACGAACTGTAAATCGATCGATACCATTATTACCTAGAAGTATTTAGTACAGCGGATCTTTAATTTCATAATTGTGATTACGAGTACTATTAAATAGTATAAACCGTCCTTAGTCTGGGATATAAGGTTATAGAACTGTTATAATTACTATTACTTACAATAATTAATTGGCATTTTCACGCCTACAATATTATTTCTATATGCCTGCCAGTATTATTTATTCTTCTTAATGTATCAGATTTGTTAAAGATATATGACTGTGACATCAGGACCCTCAATTTTTTTTTTCTTTTATAAGTTGCCTTGATAAAAAAATTAGATTAGAGTTACTCCTTCTTGGTGTAACTGTTTTTTGTTTTGTTTTTTGTTTATTGCAACAATCGTTGTTTCAATTTGTATAAGATAGAATTTTCACACTCACTCACTCACTCATGCCCGTTATGCCTCCTGGCATGTAGGACAGCAACAAAGGATCTCCACTCCTGTCTGTTCTGGGCCAGCCGTTGCACCGAACTCCACGTGTGCTTCACACTCATGCCCGTTATGCCTCATGGCATGTAGGACAGCAACAAAGGATCTCCACTCCTGTCTGTTCTGGGCCAGCCGTTGCACCGAACTCCACGTGTGCTTCACGGTCTTCAGCTCGCTCTCCACCGTGCGCCTCCAGGTGTTTTTAGGCCGCCCCCTCTTTCTTCTCCCCTCCGGTGTTCAGTGAAGGGCTGTACGGGGGATGTTGCCCTGTTCCTTTCGCATGACATGTCCTTGCCATCTCCATCGCCTTTGCATGATGATGGTATCCATGCACAGCTGGTTGCACCAGACGAGTAGGTGTTGGTTGGAAATGGTTTCCGACAAGGATAGAATTGAAAATTCGACGCTCTAAATAAAGACTCCAGACTAAATGCACTTTGAAATATGTATTATTACCCTTTAATCGGCTATACTTTATAACATGTAGTATCAGTGTACTCACTGTCCTATGAATAAGAGTACACATTTTTGGTAACCTTACTACTTACCTAAAAATAAGCGAAAAAGACGGATTAGGACGAGTTGTAAGTTACCGCCAATTTGCACTTACTACCATTAGACCTGTAATGCTGCTTGTTCATGAAACACTTGCCATTGTTTGACTGTTTTGAATGCTAATAAAATTATTTTGTATGTGATCAGATATACGATGTTATTTTCATTAAGATTTGGGCTTAACATTTGTAAAGCACAGGCAATTTCACCCGCAAAACCCTCCTTCTTTTTGTTTTGTAAGGTTTGTATGCAAACATTACAATTCATTGTGTGTTCAAGCTCTTATAAAATGTATTAAGTACACACTTATTCTTCCAAGAGCCGGATGACATTTTACCCACCACGCCTACGATTGATCAAAAATGTAATTGTCCCATTAAGTCTGTTTGTGGTTGGGTCTGTGTCAGTATCACCTGACTGTATGAGACAGGAGTCCGCACATCCCAGCACTTTCTCTAAGTAGCAGCATGAAAAATTGTAAGACGTTAGTTTTGAGACACGTTGACAATATAGCCTTGCGGCTAACGTTTGGCGTTAAGAGACCAGCCCACGCATTCGCTTTTTACACATCGTGTGCAAATTGTTACAGCAACGGTTTTTGTATGTTTTGTTTGTTAAGCCCTTCAGACCTTCAACCAGTCTACTTTTTATTTCATAATTATTGTTCTGTATTTAAGAGAAATTAATTTCAGAAGAAAAGTTTGTCATATATGAAACATTTTGTCGAAACTATTAAAAAATACATCAACAATAACAAACAACAACAACCTGTTTTGTTCTTTCTTCACTTATTATACATTTTTTTTACCATAGCTTGCCATATAAACACCAAATCCCTTCTCTTATTTATTCTTTGGGAAAAAGGGGGTGGGGGCATTATTAATTTCTTTTTGTTGATCGTTTAATCAATTGTATATGTTTTGTCATCTTTCCAGACAAAAAAGACAAATTTATGTTTGATTTAAAATTTAAGTTTCCATACGATAGAGAAACCAAGGGAAGTAAGATGTTTAATACAATGTTTCTAAGATTACTTCCCTTTTCTCAGCACTAATAGTATACAATAATAAAAATATTAATATTAAGAGTAATTATATTAATAATAATATTAACATGATGACAATGATGATGATGATAATGATTATGATGATGATAATGATTATGATGATGATGATGATGATGATGATGATGATGATTATGATGATGATAATGATTATGATGATGATAATGATTATGATGATGATAATGATTATGATGATGATAATGATTATGATGATGATAATGATTATGATGATGATAATGATTATGATGATGATAATGATTATGATGATGATAATGATTATGATGATGATGATGATGATGATGATGATGATGATGATGATGATGATGATGATGATGATGATGATGATGAAGATGATGATGATGATGATGATGATGATGATGATGATGATGATGATGATGATGATGATGATGATGATGATGATGATGATGATGATGATGATGAT
>RQTK01000235.1:17746-28739 GCA_003991915.1 Elysia chlorotica | reverse complement strand
AGAATAAGAGGTTCTAACCGAAAGAGAGAAATAGAGGGAGGGAGAAATGAGTTTCCTTGAAAGACTAGTTATTAAATACGATAATAATTGAATTTGGCACCCTGAACTAGGGTTACTTTGAAATAGAAATCTAAATCCAAATCCCTGAAGTCACATTAAATGTCTAATAGCCCCTTTATATGTTTTGCTGAAACCTTCCATCCAGCTCATAGGCAATATCACAACCAAGGGAGGTAATAAATTCAATTCATTATTTGAAATAATATTGTTTCCCTTGCTTTACTATTTTTCCGTTGACATACTTTTTATTTGCACCACTTGAAGCAGAAACCTTCAGGGGAGAGTTTAATTAAACTAAGAAAGAAAATAATGCAAAGAGGTCTTCCTCAAAATTCAGTAGGGAGAATGATAAGGTTGGTCTAAACTTACACCATGAACCTTGAAATAGAAAAACAAACAAACAAACAAACAAACAAACAAACAAACAAACAAACAAACAACAAAACAAGTTCTTTTGGTTTAGGGAGTAAGCTGATAGCATTAAAAAACAACTTAAAGTCCTTAAGGCCCTTTATTTTCTGATATTGTTCTAATTATTTGACATAAGCAGAACTTTTTATAATAATGCAATTTCCATGTAAAAGGCTGCAATGCTAGGCAAAAATGATCCTTTATACATGAGGGAACAAACTCCTATCTTTCTCTCTCTCCCCCCCTCTCTCTCTCTTTCTCTCTCTCTCTCTCCCCTCTCTTCCTTTCTCCGACACACATACACAAAACACAAATAAATAACCAACAGATTCAGAGTACACTTTGATTATGATAATATTTTGTAAAAATTCCACTGCCATAGTCAGAGCTTTGTTTGATATCGGTACTTTATCACCCCAATTGTATTAAATGTCCCTTCTCATTCCAAAAATACTCTAAATCCTTAGGATTTTCCAAATTGAAATAGGAATTTATACAATTTAGTTAACGAAAAGTTACTAATGTTTGTATGAACGTGACAAAGCTTTCAGCCCAACAAAAATTAGCGAAAGGGCGTCAGATAATAATATAAAAAAAACAGAATGTCTAGTACAATATTTTTCCAAAACGTTGAAAAGAATCATATTAATCTCTTAAGAATTCAACGTACATGTAGTTTTTTGTACAATGCTCTCTAACACATTTGTGAAACATTGATCTTAACAAGGCACCAAATTTTCTCTTTTCTTAATTGTCAGTGTCAATACAGATCAACAAGCCACGGACCAACACAAAGAGGCATTGCTTTTCAATTTCACACACCTTTTCTCGTCCTACTACAGATTGAGAAGCACAAGATTTAAACACAGGTAAAATACGTTTCGCAGGACAGGGTGTAGTCGTTAGTGTCTGTTTCTCACATCAACAGTCACATAAAGGTCCACCAAAATTCCTACAAAAAGTTGATGCCTGATTTTTTCTCAGTGTTGGTCCTGGAATTTGTGTCTTGATGGTAGAGTCTGCGAGGAGACTCCATTTTGTGACATAATTTATAGTGTGAGTATTGAGAACTTCAAACAAGGAAGCTGCAATCTGACCCAACTCAAATTGTGTTGCTTCTCAGTAGGACTTCAGACTAGAAGCTGCGAGGGGACTTCATTATGCCTGTCACATAATTATTTTATAGTATGAATATTTTTATTTAATACTGAATCTGCAACTTCACTCCACTGCAGAAAGGTGACTATATTCTGTCTGTGACACATTTTATAGCGTGAACATTTAGGACTTTATAATGAAGCTACAACGTCACTCAGCTCAGATTGTGGCTTAATTCAGTGTGGCTAAGTAGGTTGTTGTTGTAGAGTTGGTTTAACGTCCAACATCAGCACTATACAAGCTATATTGTGTACGGGACCCAAGACTGACGTCTGAAAATTGTATGTGCTACCACACACGAGACAGGGCGGGGATACCGTAACACTTGTCTCAGCCGGTCACATCAAAATCTGCAAAGTGGCACACACTCTGTATGTGTCTGAACAGATACAGATTAACGCTTGAAACACTAAAATGCGAAATGTCAAAACATGCACCAAAGAGTTAAAACTTTTCAATACGAAAAAAATTATAATTATCTCCGCTTTAGTGCTTTCAGACTCACCGGATAGAAACTTTCTGAAGACTTAGGAGACGTTAACTTATATATGTTTTAATTTTAAACTTGTCGTTATCCATTGGAGAATTAAGTATTTAACGGCTTAATAAAATTCTGAATTCTTTACGATTGCGTATACAGCTAAAGAAATCCAAAACTTAAACATCGTCTGTTAGAACAATGACGAGTAAGCTCCAGAAATTAATGTCTTTGAATTGAAACTAATAACACTCAGGTCTTTGCCACGGACTGACTCAACAAGGAACTCTCCTGGAGCGGATATCATCTAACTCCTTACAGAAGTCCTTGACCCTCTCTTCCAGCGGCTTCCGCTTGAACCCTGACCTCAGCATTGACCTCATGGCCGCGCGACCTCCATCTGACCTTGCAATGGCGGGGAATCCCCCTCCCCCTTTCGCTCCTGCAGGACCTCCACAGAGACCTTGCCCAAGAGACATCGTCGTCATCATCGTCCAGGGTTTCAAAGGCTGAGGAGCGGTCATGATCAACCTGGCTCCCATACCAAGAGCACCCCCCTCTGGTATCCCTAAAGGCGTAGCCCTGACCCTAGGGGATCCAGAGCCTAGGGACGGACTTGGCGTGGGGGATCTCCGCATGGGATCGTTCTGGGTGTGGATGTTGGCCAAGAGGCGTATAGGGTACACCATGTCGAAGCGACCTTGACCTTCGTCCTTGACCTTGGCGGTCGAGGCTCGCCTGGGGTCCACGGGCTTGCTGGACTCTGGCCTGTCCACCGCTGTGACGTCACTGGGCGTGTTCACGGAGGGGGTCACGGGTCGGTGCATGTTGTTGAGAACGGCGGCCAAGAAGTCGCCGTGGTCGGCGTCTGTGTAGTGCGCCTCGAGCTCTTGGCGGGCAACCTGGGAAGTGATGACATGGGTTAAATAGAGAGTGTTTAAATAGTGAGATATTTTTATGGGATGACCAAATAGTGTGAAATTTGGGGATCTTTTAACTGTAAAACTCAGAATGGAATGTTGTTTCTTCTTCAAATACTTATGTTCATACCTTTTTAAAATATGCGATGCGATAAACAATAATATACTCGTATAAATGAGAAATCTGCATTGGACATGGCAATTTTAACATAGATAAATTCATTTATATAATGTTTTACATAGATGTGCATGTCAACATAAATGATAAACCGCCAAAGATAAGCTGTCTGCTAGTCTCTATCTGTCTTTTTTGCCTATCTTTCTTTCTCTATATCTGCGCCTCGCTTCTTCTCTATCTCTCTTTATATACTATTGTATTCATTTAACACTTACTCATATCATATCAAAAAGATAAGTGTAATGTAATTCCATTCATCTAACTCATTAAAATTTAACATCTAAATATTGTTTTCTAGGATTGAAGCAAATGAACTGTTGTGATCCCTACAGTATCAGATACATACAGTGCAATGAATTATAACAACAACACTGTTTTAAGAAACAGTTAGCACCAAGTTCTGATGGTTGAACAGAATTGACAGAGGGAAAAGGGTATTCTTTCCAAATAGATTAGGTTAATCATAATGCACAACGCTTACAGCCATTACCGATGAAGTAAGGCTCTGAAAATCTAAAAGACTATGTAGTCGTATTTAGACCACATTTAACGCACGTTTACTTTGACATAAAAATACAGGTTAAGCCTGTCCTTACAATGAGAAAACACACATTTACAAAACGATGAGAAACCCACGTTTACCATACGATAAGGAACGCACATTTCCCATACGATGAGAAACCCACATTTTCCAAACAATGAGGAACCCACATTTCCCATACGATGAGAAACTCAGATTTCCCATACGATGAGAAACCAACATTTCCCATACAATAAACCCACATTAAATTTTGTCTGAACCCACATTTGCCCATACGACCTGGGGTAGAATAGCTCTTGACACAAAAATACAAATTAAGCTTATCCTTACAATGATAAACCCACATTAAATTTTGTCCATACGATGAGAAACCCACCTCTTCCCTGAGCCGCCTCAGAAACTTCTCCGCCCTCTGAAAGTCATCCATGACGCGGGGTCTAGTCGTCTGGCGCGCAGTGAGCAGACGCGTCCCTCTGGTGGCGGGAACAGACATGACGTCATAGCGCTCCCTCTGCCCGCCGTATCCGTCACTTCCGGTCGACTCGTCGTCAGAGTCAAGGCCGTCATAGTCTGCCGCAGTGCGCATGCGTCCCGGCGCGGTTCGGGCTGTTTGGCTCCTATGGCGGCGGGCGGAAGGGCTGCCTAGGAAGCTGGGAGGATATGGAATTATGGGAATTATGGGAAATGGGGTTTTTGTTGTAAAGTGTCTTGGGTAAGTTCCTAAACATTTTTGACAGACATCTATGAGTTTGTCATGGGAAGGAATGGCAATAAAATGGCGTTTTAAAGTTTGTTGTATAAATTGTAAAATTATTTCCAATCTGTGAGTTTGCTATGAAAAAGAATAGCATTAAAACGGCGTTTTTAATGTTGTTGGGTAAGTGTATTAGTAGTTTTGACATCTATAGGTTTGTTATGAGAGAAGGAATAGTTTTAAAGTGGGGTGTTAAAGTTTATTAGGTACGTCCAAAACATATTTCATATCAATTAGGATGCTATGAAAAGGAATGGCATTAAAATAACAATTTAAAGGCTGTTGTATGAGTTGTAAAATAATGTTCACATCTATAAGAAGTGCAGGCATTAAAATGGCGGTTTAAAGGTCGTTAGATAAGCTACCAAATATCTTCACATATCTGAATTCGTTATGAGAAAACATGACATTAAAACAAAGACTTAGATTTGGTTTGATGGGTTCAAAAATGGTGTTAATATAATGTGATTTTGCTATGGACGGAATGACATTAGAAAACATTGTAACGACGTGTTTCATAGAAGTAAAGAGAGTGGTTGTAAGACAGAGTAGTTGAAATGCTTGATAACATAACATTATGTCTAATAGGACATAACAATAGTCCTGCTGGTATGTAATAAATTATCACTAACATACTTATAACTTATAATGGTAAACACAGATACACAGATAATGGCTCACAGACAAAAAAGACCTCTCACACACTCACACAGTAAAATACCGCCTCCCCCCCTCCACACACACACACACACACACACACACACACACATACATTATATTATGGCTTAGAGGATAGAACACACAGTTATACTGATTAAATCATTAATAATTATAAATTATAACGGTAAACACAGAAACATAGATAATGACTAAAAGACAAAAAATACCTCACATAAACTCACACAGTAAAATATCGAACCCCCCCCCCCCCCCCCCCCAAAAAAAAAAAAAAAAACTTCCAAGCTGGACATACTGAACAACCTCTCGCGGTCAAACTGCTCCAGCGTCTTCCGTAGCTTGAGGTCAGCCAGGTTGTTCCGGTTGTTGAGCTGTCGGAGCGCCCTGTTGGACGGACCTTCTTTGGGCGGCTCTGTCATTCTGACTGGGTATGGTTACTCTGTGGTCCGGTTTGTGTATCTGGGTAGGGGGCGGGATTTTTGGAGGTTTCGGGTAGGTTGTTTTGTCTTGTACTTTTGGTGCCAAAATGGATTTGGCGTTTTATAAAATTAATACGTTGCCTTGTCTTCTACTTAAATCTGGTTTGAGGTCTGTTTGTTTTGGTTATGGTTGCTCTGTGGTCCGGTTTGTGTATCTGGGTAGGGAGCGCGAGCGGGATTCTGTGGGGGTTTTGGATACGCTGTTTTGTCTTGTAGGTTTTGGTGCGAACGTAGGATTTTGTGGTTTTAGGTTTTATAAATACGTTGTTTTGTAATCTATTTTAATGTGGTTTGAGGTCTGTTTGTTTTGGTTATGGTAACTCTGTGGTGCGTTGTGTATCTGTGTGGGTTGGGCTTCGTGGAGGGTTTGGATACGCTGTTTTGTTGTGTACTTTCTGTGGGAAAGTTGGATTTTGTGGTTTTATAAATACGTTGCCTTGTCTTGTACTTAAATGTGGTTTGAGGTCTGTTTGTTTTGGTTATGGTTGCTCTGTGGGTGTGTTTGTGTATCTGGGTGGGGTTGGACTTTGTGGAGGTTTTGGATACGCTGTTTTGTCTTTTAGGTTTACTTTTGGTGGGAAAGTTGGATTATGTGATTTTATAAATACGTTGCCTTGTCTTCTACTTAAATCTGGTTTGAGGTCTGTTTCTATTGGTTATGGTTGCTCTGTGGGCCGATTTGTGTTTCTGGGTGGGTTGGGCTTTGTGGAGGTTTGGGATACGCTGTTTTGTCATGTATGTTTACTTTTGGTGGGAAAGTCGGATTTTGTGGTTTTATAAAAACGTTGCCTTGTATTCTACTTAAATGTGGTTTGAGGTCTGTTTGTTTTGTTTATGGTTGCTCTGTGGTCGGATTTGTGTATCTGCGTGGGGTTGCGGGGTTTTATGGAGGTTTTTGGATACGCTGGTTTGTCTTGTAGGCCTACTTTTGGTGCGGAAGTTGGATTTGGCGTTTTATAAATACGTTGCCTTGTCTTCTACTTAAATCTGATTTGAGGTCTGTTTGTTTTGGTTATGGTTACTCTGTGGTGTGTTTGTGTATCTGGGTGGGTTGCGGGATTTTGTGGATGTTTTGGGTACGTTGTTTTGTTTTGTAGGCCTACTTTCTGTGCGAACGTAGGGTTTTGTGGTTTTATAAAATAAAACTTCTCCAAAAATTCTTTATAATTTATATGCTGCATTAGAATATGATAAAATTAAACACCTGCACAGTAGCACTGGTCAGTCCTTCTGAATGCAGTAGAAAAATAACACAATTTGTATATTTTTTCTGAAGTGCCCATAATAACTTAAGGCACCACCCAACCCACTTTAAGTTGTTTTTTTTTAGTGTCTTATTTTTTCAAAATAGAACCCTAATATGGGAAAGATACAATAGAGAGAGGCTTTTAAGAAAGTTAGAAAGTATAAAGAATATTAGGAAAACAGACACTAAAAAAGCTTTAAAGTAAGTTTTCTCAGCAACAAAACATTTAAAAAAAAAGCAATAACTAATAAACATTACTCTCTATACCCCCCATACCCCCAGGAAAAAAAAACAACTTACAACTAATTAAATATTTTAGGACGTTTCAGCAATGGGTGGAAGTAGGGCTTCTTATTCTCATTATCTTAAGACGAATAGTGAGCTTACCACGACTTTGTACTTATGACACCTAGTTATAATACGAATGCGATAATATTAATAGGCCTCAAAACTTTTGCGATTTTTTTTTGTAATGTATTATTTATATTTAGAAGAGGCCGGCCACTGAACTAATTATAAATAGAGCTATCAACATCTTTTTTACACAATAACAATTGTTGGTCGTTTCTAGCAATGGGTAGAAGCAGGATTACATTAAAAACGACTGAACAATGATTGCGCTCGAATCTCTTGAGTTATAGATGTATCGGCATCTAATCGCCTTACCACACAATAAGAGTATGATTTTCACCACTAGACCACTACGCTCCCAAAAGAGAAGGTTCATAATTCATAAATAGAATTTTTAAGGATTTTCTCTAATTTGCGAATCTTCATCGCGCAATTGGAAGCGCATCATAGATAACCATAGAAGCCGTAAGTATCAACATTGTCTTGCCAATGGACGCACATCTAGAGTCGTAAGTACAATGTCTCCGTAAGCCTAAGACTCGTCTCAAGACTACTTATTCTCATCTTAAGATCAGTTGTAAGCTTACCACAACGTTGTACTTAAGACACCTAGTGATAATACGAATGCGATAATATTGCGATGTCTAAAAAACATGTGTGACTTTTATTGTAATGTACCATTTAGATTTAGAATAGGCAGACCACTGAAATAATTATAAATAGAGCGATCAAACACTTTTTACTATAAAAAAAAAAAAAACTTGAAAATGTATAAAGTAAAATAAAATTAATTAGAAAAATATCTACAAGCCTGTAAACCAAACCTAGAAGTAATCTAAATATCCAAGACAGAAATTTTACACCGCTACAGAGAAATGCAACAACTACAACTACAACGATTAAAAACTGAAAAAATCCAGAAATTCCACCAAAAAACCCTGTCATTTTCATACCTACACTGGTTTATACAAAAGTCCTTTTTTACATAACTAGATCTACAGTTTAACGGCATCTAAATACCTTTAACGAGTCCTTCATACCTACACTGGTTTATACAAAAGTCCTTTTTTTCATAGCTAGATCTACAGTTTAACGGCATCTAAATACCTTTAACGAGTCCAAAAAAAAACAAGTTAAATAGCAAAATCGGCATCCCACTATCCAAGAAAGAAAGTTTACACTGCTACAACAATCCGCGACGACTATAACGATTAAAAACTGGTGGGGAAATCCGCTAAACCGACAAGTAGATAAAGATCTAGATTAAGCTATTTACAATAATTCCGACTGTAGGCGATTGTTCTGTGTGACAGCTGTAGATTTAATATCGCAGTATCGCCAGTACAGGAGGCCTAGATTTGACCATGTCCTGTTGTGATGGTGGTCAAACAAATATTAATCTATAGGCGACCTAGCTTGTGGTGTAGGTTATTAAGTAAAAACGCGAGAGTAATAATTTGTTGGTTCTATGTGGGCTCTCTAGAGTCTATAGAGTCTATAGAGTCTCTCTCTCTCTCTCTCTCTCTCTCTCTCTCTCTCTCTCTCTTTCTCTCTCTCTCTCTCTCTCTCTCTCTCTCTCTCTTTTCCCTCTGTTTTTTCTCTATCTCTCTCTCTCTCTCTCTCTCTCTCTCTCTCTCTCTCTCTCTCTCTCTCTCTCTCTCTCTCTCTCCTCTCTCTCTCCTCTCTCTCTCTCTCTCTCTTCTCTCTCTCTCTCTCTATCTCTCTCTCTTTCTCTCTCTCTTTTTCTCTCTCACTCTGGGTTTAATGTCTCCTATGTTACACCGGGAAATTCTATACGGCAACAAAAAGATCAAAATGTATTCTTGGCCATAGCAATCATACAGGATTTCTTTAAACCAATAATTTTATTTCGACCCTAAGGCTAAACAAGTTACGATAATTCTGACATTGTTATTCTAATTATACTTACCTTCTCTCTCTCTCTCTCTCTCTCTCTCTCTCTCTCTCTCTCACACACACACACTGGATTTTATGTCTCCTACATTGATCAAAATGTATTATTGGCTATAGTAATCATACAGGATTTCTTTAAACCAATACTTATTCCGACCCTAAGGCTAAACAAATTACGATATTTCTTACATTGTTATTCTAATTATACTTACCTCAATCAAGTAGTCAAGTAAATCTCTTATCAAATCAATCAATTTATGACACTAGCTATGGATTAACTATTGTAGATATTGGATTAAGACATGGTGTGCTATCCATTTGTATTGTCAATCAACATTGTGACACTAGCTATGGATTAACTATTGTAGATATTGGATTAAGGCATGGTGTGCTATCCATTTGCATTGTCAATCAACATGTGACACTAGCTATGGATTAACTATTGTAGATATTGGATTAAGACATGGACTGATTTCCATTTGTAAAGAACACCCTAAGGGCAGAAGGACGAAGTCAGAAGCAAGGAATAATATTTCAAAGTTCTACTACAGATATTAGAGGTCTTAAAAGACGATTAGTATGGGAAAGAAAACCCACGTCCAATCATAGTTCTCTTGTTAACTTACGGAGCAAATGAGCCATCAGAAAATTTCCGTGGAACAGGGTAATGATTATGTCATAGCTATTGTGGCGAAAATCGCAAAGCTTAAAACTACTGGAACTTTACAACAGTGCGGTCACTTACTCCTAACCTAGAATCTAGATCTAGACGTACACTGAAATAGATATAGGTTTAATCCGAATAGACCTGTAAATAACGTATTTCGATAATCATTAACGTAGATCTAGGAATACAAAACTTAATGTATGAGTAATGATATTAGAGGCTAAAAACTTGGACATACAGTTACACTAAACTAGATCTATCTTTATTTCCGAATAGGCGTGTAAATAATATAACTGTTAACAATCACTACCACTTATTTAGATCTAGATAGTTGATGTATGAATAAGTATAGTAAAGGTGCTAAAACTTGAATCTACAGTTACACTAAACTAGATCTATGTTTATTTCCGAATAGGCGCGTAAATAACATTATTTATTGTTACACACACTATTACTTTTTTAGATATAGGAAATTGATGTATGAGTAATTATAGTAAAGGCGCTAAAACTTGAATCTACAGTTACACTAAACTAGTTTTAATCCGGAAAAAAACGTCTAAAAAAGACATTAACAATCACTACCACTTACTTAGATCTAGGATCTTGAGCTATGAGTAATAATGGTAAAGGCGCATAAGTTGGTACATTTATAGTACGTGTACAGAACACTGCAATTGCATAGTCCTACTGTTACAAAGCTGGACTATGTATGGTGATTTACAATTACCAAGGCTAACTCGAGATCTAGATCTAGATCTAAATTCTAACAGATCTAAGGATCTACACTCGTAGCTGATCTAAGGATCTACATAACGATAAATCGATGAGCTAGAACTCTATGGTATGGATCTATGGTAGTAATTACAGCTCAAACGTAGATTTAGACGCCTAATTATGGTATCTATAATACATGGTAAGCCGGGTGACTAAATCTACACCCTCTTTCTACGTATTATCCATAGATTGCGACGTGGTTGCAATCACAGACGTAGTTAGGCTGAGCCGTGAAGGATTAACACGGATTTAATCCGGCAGGTCGTTTCTCTAGTAATGTGGTCTCTTGTTGTTTTTTCGTCTCGTGTTCTTGCTGTGTCGCTCTCTCTCTCTGTCTGTCTCTCTGTCTATCTCGCTATCTATCTCTTTCTCTCTCTTTCTATG
>RQTK01000235.1:10246-12746 GCA_003991915.1 Elysia chlorotica | reverse complement strand
TTTCAAAACTAACACTGCTATCGCAATGCATGTAGTAGTAGTAGTAGTGGCTAGCTTGCCCGCTCACTAATTGACCACTGCACTTGTGTCCAGTGAAGTGGACTACAAAACAAAAGGGTGCCTGGAACGGCGTTAATGTACGCCACACATAATTACATGTATAGCCTGTGGAGTGTAACGGATCAGTCCTCACGTGGGAAGTGACCAGCTTGTGCAAACGGTCATCCAATAACTGGACCATAAGGTCCATAACTGACCAATACTGGACATAGGAAATTGTGTACATGTAATTTGTAATCAACAGGCAGGGTGTCAGAGGGTATAGTTGTTAGAGCGCCGGATTGGGGAGTAGGAGGTTCGAGGTTCGAGGTTCGATTCTCGGCGGGTGCACTATTTTTTTTGTTTTTTGAACGGACTGATAGAATTTGTGTAATAAACAGGCTGAGCCAAGGTAGCGCAGTTAGTAGAGCACTGAACTGAAGAGAGGGACGTTCGAGGTTTGAACCTCAAACGGTGTTTCAGCCCTCACGTGGGAAGTGACCAGCTTGTGCAAACGGTCATCCAATAACTGGACCATAAGGTCCATAACTGACCAATACTGGACGTAGGACTTGTGTACATGTAATTTGTAATCAACAGGCAGGGTGTCAGAGGGTGTAGTTGTTTGTGTGGTGGATTGAGGAGTAGGAGGTTCGAGGTTCGAGGTTCGATTCTCGGCGGGTGCACTATTTTTTTTTTTTTTTTGAACGGACTGATAGAATTTGTGTAATAAATAAACATACTGAGCCAAGGTAGCGCAGTCAGTAGAGCCCTGAACTGAAGAGAGGGGCGTTCGAGGTTTGAACCTCAGTGAGTGTTTCACTGTTGGCCTGGTGTAAAATATACATTTTCCCTTTTATTTTGTTTCATACTAAAATATAATGATCTATGAGAGTAGTGTTCTCAAAAGAGGCATCAGATAGTGTAGGGGTTAGAGCGCTGGACTGACGTGCAGGAGATCTGAGTTCGATCCTTAACAGGTCGGTTAGTTTTGCTTTAACTTCAGATTGGTCGGATGTTAGCCAGCCACAGATGATCAAGCTGAAAAATTTAAGTTTGGCGGTTGATTCAATCTTAGAGTGGAAAAGTAGGAGGGGGGGAGGGATTAGAGTTTAAGTTGTTTAATTTTCAGCACTATTAGCCTATATTGTAGACGGGCCTCGAGACTAAGTCTGACAATTTACGCACAAGACAGGGCGGGGAGACCTAGACACATGTCTCAGTCGGTGACATTAAGTGGACATCGACCTTACCAACAGGAGAAGAAATCTGACAAATAAGTTTTTGACGGATCGTGGGATTCGAATCACGGACCCTCCGATTTAGAGATCATTGCTCTACCACTTGAGCCAGTTCGCCAGCCGGGGAGTGAACACATTTTAGCGTAATATGAGTAACAGTGATCTCTGTCTAATAAGCCATTGCCATTGTTAGTTCAGATTTATACTCAGAGAGTAATTTTTTCAAGCCTACTCAGTTGTGTGTGTCTCTCTCTCTCTCGCTCTCCACCTCTCCCATTCCTCTCTCTCCCTCTCTCTCTCTTCCTTTCAATATCTGTGTCTGTCTATCTGTATGTATGTATGTATGCATGTACGTCTGTTTATCTTCCTCTTTCTCTTTCTCTTCTTTTCTATGTCTCTCTCTCTCTCTCTCTCTCTCTCTCTCGCTCTCCACCTCTCCCATTCCTCTCTCTCCCTCTCTCTCTCTCTTCCTTTCAATATCTGTGTCTGTCTATCTGTATGTATATGATGCATGTACATCTGTTTATCTTCCTCTTTCTCTTTCTCTTCTTTTCTATGTCTCTCTCTCTCTCTCTCTCTCTCTCTCTCTCTCTCTCCCTGTCTGTGTCTCTCTCTGCCTCTTTCTCTATGGCTCTCTTTATCTCTGAAGTATACAGCGAATGTTGTTTTGTGTTCCGTCAGGATAGGAAATTAATTTTTGTTATATTCATGACAGGAGAATCTACGGTTGAAAAAACGTTGCTGTCGATGTTGAAGCCATGTAGTTTTAATGTTTGTAGAGTATAGACCTTTTCGATGAGCAATGCTCTCAAGCTCTAAAATTAGGAGATTTAAGACCTGTCATCCTCAAGGCTTGGTACATTTGTCTACACAGTTTAAGAACACTGTCAAAAGAAGGGACTTTATTTAAGCGTGGAAAAAAACGCTTATTTTATTTAATGAAATAGAGAGAGAGAGAGAGAGAGAGAGAGAGAGAGAGAGAGAGAGAGAGAGAGAGAGAGAGAGATGTTAAGGGAAATAAAAGACAGGGCGAGGAGAATAGAAAAAGGGAAAAAAAAAAGATTATGAGAGAAAAAGAGAGGAGGTTAGGGAAGCAAAAGGATAAAGGAGAAAGAGAGAGAGAGAGAAAAGGTAGAGAAAAAGAGAGAGAAAAGGTAGAGAAGAGAGAGAGAAAGAAAAGGTAGAGAGAGAGAGAGAGAGAGAGAGAGAGACAGAGAGAG
>RQTK01000234.1:581488-592912 GCA_003991915.1 Elysia chlorotica | reverse complement strand
CAGACACAGACAAGATGATGTTATTAAAAATGTTCTAACTCCAATCTCAGCCAGACATCATGACAAAAGGTGGTCACCCCTTCGACATGGGAATCAAGAGTGACGCTTGATCAGTTGGGTCGACTGACAGGATGGCCATGCAATGCTGCACAAGGAATAGTGGGTGGTGCATCCTTGCACGAAAATCGGGCTGCTATGCAGAAAGTAGGTGGTGCATCCTTGCACGAAAATCGGGCTGCTAAGCAGAAAGTAGGTGGTGCATCCTTGCACGAAAATCGGGCTGCTATGCAGAAAGTAGGTGGTGCATCCTTGCACGTAAATCGGGCTGCTATGCAGCAAGTGGGTGGTGCATCCTTGCACGTGAATCGGGCTGCTATGCAGCAAGTGGGTGGTGCATCCTTGCACGTAAATCGGGCTGCTATGCAGCAAGTGGGTGGTGCATCCTTGCACGAAAATCGGGCTGCTATGCAGCAAGTGGGTGGTGCATCCTTGCACGAAAATCGGGCTGCTATGCAGCAAGTGGGTGGTGCATCCTTGCACGTGAATCGGGCTGCTATGCAGCAAGTGGGTGGTGCATCCTTGCACGTAAATCGGGCTGCTATGCAGCAAGTGGGTGGTGCATCCTTGCACGTGAATCGGGCTGCTATGCAGCAAGTGGGTGGTGCATCCTTGCACGTGAATCGGGCTGCTAGACAGCAAATTGGTGGCACCCTCTCAGAAAAGAGAATTGGTGCGCAAGAAAGTTCAGGTAGGTCAAGTGCATGAGGTGGACAAGGATACAGAAAAACTAGATCTACTGTCATTCTACATGGTGGAATCAGTGACTGTAAAATCGAAATATGTCAAAAGAAAAAGGAAATGAAATCATATCCAAGGAAGGGTGCTAATGCCATTAAAAGGGGGAAGAGTGTAGTGAAAGTGAATAGGTTTAACTATAACTAAGGGAGAGGGACTGACTGGGCTGATGTGGTGGCAGCAAAGAGGTAAGGTGGAGCCAAGAGAACCAGGGCTGTAACCTGATCTGGCTGAGGAGTGGTCCAAGACAGGGGGTAAGCAGCTGCCAATCTTGGGACCAGTGAGTTGGTTTTGGATCTTGGCAAGCAGTGGACATAATATTCCCACTGCCTGTGCCAGAGCCATATTACAGCCCCAACTTCATCATCATCACAAGTCTAGGTGAGCATAATTCTTATATATTAATTAACTATCTTTAGATATAGAGTTCTAACTATACTATATAGTTAGAATACTTTACATGGTGTCAGAGGACACTATACCGATTCATCATTCAAGCGATTGTATTGTTTTGTATTCGCTCTGGATCTAGAGATCTAGAGATTTAGAATTTGGGCAGAATTTGTAGATCTATCTAGAAATATAGATCTCTAAATCTAGATCTATATATAAATTGATATTATTGTGTTTTTGTCACCATTAACGGACATAATTTGTAAACTCTGTGTAGATGTACATCAATTTTTTTTTACTTTAGGCTAATTTTTACCACCGCCGAGCAGCACTACGGGAGAGTCGTTTGTGGCATATTTACCACATAGGGATCCCCCCGGCGAGCCGCGGCCGTGGTATTTTTACCACGGCCATGTGCTGACATGTAGGCCTTGAATGAATTTAAGGATTGCGACGTTCATTATAAAACTACGTGTAAGAGCCTTTGGTTAGTCATTCCTAAAATAGTCACAAGGTTGACTAATGGAACTTTAAATTGCATCCATTTTATTGTCAAAAAGGAAGTACGAGTTCTGACCACAGCCCATGCGGCCAACTTGGTGGAGACGGGCAAGAACAATCCTGTCACTAAGGAGCCCATTTATCAAATTTGAAGCCGTTCACCGGTATAACCAGCTGATGGGTGCTGTCGACAGGAGCAACCAGATGGTCAGTTACGCCTTCAAGCGTCGCACCTTGAAGTGGTGGAAAAAGGCATTTTTTCATCTCTTTATGCTTGATGTACTTTAATGCATTATACTTGATGCACAAAGCAACAGCGGTGAAGAAACTGAGCCACCGCATATTATGACGTGACCTCGCAAAGCAGCTCGCACTACTTGTGCCGATATAACACCAAGATTGAGAACCCTCCCAGCTGTCGGACAGTCATCCCTCTTCAGGCTAACAGCTCGCCACCTTCATACAAAAAATCGAGCCCAAGCCTGGTGCTAAAAAACAGCATCCTCAGCGGGAGTGCACTGTCTTCTCAGAGCCCAACAAACGAAAGTTCTCTCGCAATGAGTGCCGCTCATGTGATGTTGGGCTCCATATTGAATGCTTTGAGATCTATCATACAGTGAAGGATTTCAAGCGAGCATTCAAACGCAAGTACCAGGAGGACTAAGCCTGAGTCCTGCCAGAACCCTCTGACTGTCAGTCGAGACCACGCTGCTGCCTACTGGAAAACCAAACGGTCCTTTTCAGGACCTCTACTTCTCTATCTTCTTCTTTTGTCTTCTTCTCTACCTTTCTAATGAGGCCAAGGCAGTCCCAAGCCTGCGACCTGAAATAATATTATTCCAGGGACTCAGAGGGGAAAGGTTCTTTCCTTTTCTTTCTTACTCACTTCCTTTCCAATAAAAAAAAAAAGAGAAAACCAACAACCAACAAAAAAAATATATCAACAATAAAACAAACAACAACAAACATTCATTTAAAACCATCTCCGAACCCCCTCCCCCTTGTCGCCTCAATGCATATTTTGTCTTCTTCTCTAGTTAACACTACAATGAGAGCTGACAAAAAATTACATCGTGCAACAGGAACTCAGACAAATAGATCGATGCACTAATGCAGTAAATAACTTTCTTCTAATTCTATTTAGGCGAAATTAGTGTTAATCAACCATCTTGAAAATCTGAAAGTGTCTAGAGGGGTCATATTTATTCATACTCTAGAGCTAAAACATGATGACATAGTTTTCATGTATAGATTTCGAGATAAAGATTTAATAGCATTAAAAAACGCCAATATTGTAAATGATCGATAGATCTATATCTATATCAAAATGAATATATATATCGTAGTGTTAAAGAAAAAAATTGAACCTAAAAAATGTACTGCTTAAGTTTTAAGTACTTTTGTCAAATTATATATATCTATCTAGATCTTTAAATTTTCTTAGATTTTGGCAGCAAAGGGGTGGAGTTGCTGTTGCAGCACAACAACTAGATCTAGTACACCACTCTAAATTTTAAGCACAGAATTTAAAAAAAAAAAAAACAGCATGATGTATAAAATTATATATGATTCATCATTCAATATTATTTAATCAAACCCAAAATATTTTTAAGTAACAAGATATTTTGTTTCGAAAAAGAAAGCGACCACAAAATGTGTCTTAGTTGTTGTGTATAGACGTAGATCTAGATATCCAGTACTATTCTGAAGTAAACTTAACGTTCCTGGTAATATTTCTGTCCTGATTTTAGTATTGATTTATTCTTTGCAGACGTCAGAAACTCAACTAGACTCATTTTTGTAAGATTGAGACACATTTATTTTAAGTTCACAAAGGATGTAACATGGGCATTAAATAGCTCAGTCGTTAGTGCTCTGAACTGTTGAGCAAAGAGAAAGTCTGCTAGGTTGAAAGTTCAGCATGAGCCCTAGGATCCTTGGAAAAAAACCTGAAAGTTTAAAAACTAATCAGGAGAAAAAATTTCAATTATATTTTTTTTTAATATATAGAAATTTTGCTTTCTGAGGTGTTTCAAAAAATAAAATTAATTTTTTTCGTTAAATTTCACCCCATATGTTTTTTTTAATGTTTGTTCCAGGTCATCTCTCACAGATTTAACAACCAGTGACCGCAGAATTTGTTGCATTGACTAAACGGAGCAACTCTGAATAACAAACTCACACACACACAGCATGCCAGGAAAAGTTTTAGAGAAGAATCCTGTTCTGGCTGGGGTAGAGGAGGTGGCAATAGATGCAAGCGGCAACTTCAAGTACATCCTGTGTAGAGTTTACAAGGACGGGGCTAAGGAGGACAGTAAACTTATCATCAGAGGCACTGCTCAAGCTGAGTACCATGGTAGGCATGCCTTTTGAATATTTTTTTATAAAAAAGCTTTGAAATGTCTAGTACTGGCAATCTGAAATGGTTACATGTTTGATTACAAGTGTCTTTAACTTTTTGTCCCTCAATTTTTTTTCACACTTAAGTTCTGATATCTTGGTAAATGAAATCAAAATATCCTAACTCTTGTTAAATTTTCTGCATAAAATCTGGTTTTGTTTTTGACAACCAGGATTACTTCTTTGTACACTAAATTACAATGAAGTTTTATTAAGAAATTAAGAGCAGTACAAATTTTTCATATTTTAATAATTGTTGTAAATCTTGAATAATGTGGACTGTTGGGGTCATAGGACTAAGAGGTTTGAGAATCTGATATTCGCACTATAATTTATTTTGGAAATGGAAGGAATCTAATTCTAAGTCTTTTAACACTGGGAATAACAAGAGTTTTGAGATTATCTGCTCTAAAAAAAACATTTTCTTATTCTGATGCCTCAAACGACAAACCTGCACACAATGGCAGTCAGTCTGTGCCTCAGCCCTGTCACTCTTCCTGCATCTTCCCCTACAGGTTGACATTAGTGACAACCCCAGCCTCCCCTACATGCATCTCACTATGAAATAAATACGTCCTAGGAAATGCTCAGAAGGAAACATGTATATGCTAGCTTTAAGTTTTTATTAAAAAAAGCTATGGTCGTGGGTTAGATAAGAGTAAACAAATACCAGATATAGCATCAAGGCGCATATTTGAAATTCAGCGAGAGCACATACAATAAAACAATTTATAAATGTCCCCCTTAGATTGTAAGTTCAAAATTTTAGTTTATTTTGTTTTATTTTATTTTATTTGGGTAATGGTTTTCTGTGAATGAAACAATTTGTTTTTCTGTTTTATCCTGCAACAGTGTAAGTAGCAAATTGATCCTATTATTTACCTGTTATCACTCAATCTTTTATTTTTTTTCTCAAGATTGCAAACAGATCTGAATGCTATAAAATGTGTAAAGGAAAAATATTTACATTTAAGTACAACTATGGATATTAAATAAAATTGTCATTGATTGTTGAACAAACTCATGACTTTCGGAAAGTTTCCAATTAGCTTGACTTTTTTGTACAAATTTCATGGCATTTTGAGTAGTGGATAATTTTTAAAATGCTTCTGAAGAAAGGAAAATTATTTATTTTCAACCCACTCTGTACTAGGGCATCCATCTATGCATTTACTCTTAGGAGTCAGGGCAACCCCATAGGTCTGAAAGCATTATAAAAAAGTAGATTGTTATTGAAAATTAACACAGCGAGCAATAATAAATGGAAACTTTGTACATTATACTTATTTATTTCTAAATCAAGTTATGAATGCTTATGTTTTTTTTTGTAAATTAATGTTTTCATGCCAACATTAAGATTACTGTTCTTGTTGGTAATGGTATATCCAACGAAAACTTTCCTTGTTTAGTTGTAGATAAATACAAGTTTATCTTATATAAACATATACATCTTTTTTCAGCTGACATCTACGACCATCTGGACTCCTCGTTAGAAGACATTGGCCTGACCTGCGAGTGTCTGGGTGGTGGTAGGATAGATCACAATGCGGCTGCGAAGAGCATTGAAGTCTACGGTCTCTCTCAGGTTGGTTGTGAGGCAAAGATAGCAGAGAAAACAACTCCATTTGGTCTTTTTCGTTTTCACCCCCTCCCCTTTCTCTCCCCTCCCCCTCTTTCCTCACTGTTTCTGGTTCTAGAAATGATAGATGTGTCATTTTTTAACCTCTTAAACTCTTAAAGTACAATTTACATTTTGATGCTTCTTAAGACAATATTGCTAACACAAAATTCAAAAAGTCCTAATTCTATCTCTAACTTGTGTCTGATTCACCCTGGTTGCTTTACATACATGTATTTGTAATGGATATGAACTATGTAAAACAAACTCAGATCACAAGACTTAAGTTTTGGTAGGCATGGACATTTCTAATGGGTGTAGGTTTACTTTGAGTCCAATAAGATTTGTAAGTAATAATAATAAATTACATTTATTTAGCACTTTCCATTTTCAGAATATATTTTTTTAATCTCAAAGCGCTTTACAATGGATACACTAAATATGCATACATCATATCAATTCAAGTAAACATTTTCAAGGAAATAAGGGAGTTATTTTTTAACCACGATTTTATCCAATTGTATTTTTCCGTTAGGTTGCATTTTAGAAGGCCTGTATTATTTATAGTTAAAAATGTTGTCTTTTTACGAGATAATAATAATAATATATGGTTAGAAAAGATTAAAAAATGCAATTTTTTTAGTGAGCAAGGGACACAAAGTATTAATATGCCCGCCAACTCTCTGTGCAGGGTTACGGCAAAGCTGACCATACCATCGCCGTGAGGCTGCTGAGGGAGAAATATCCAGACTACACCACCATCTCCAGCTCAGACTTTGATTAAGGCACTGACAGTACACCGTCGTTGTTGTCAAAGTTTATGTTGATCCCTGGTCTAGTTCTTTTGTTGTTCATGCCCTCTGAAGTTTTGAGACTTGTTAGTTTTTACGGATACAGACTTTATTTTACATTGCTTCTCTTTCCTTGTTTTGCATTTATTCATTTATTTTTTGTTTTGTTTATGTTTTTTGTCCAAGAAAAGTTGTTTGTGTTTACGAATTATCAGTACAAACTTCATTGTATCATGTATTTAAGATCAACTACCTTTTTGTAGTGTGCTCATGCATGTGTATTTGTATGTCTTTTTCATAATTATATCAAGCAAACTTGAAAGAACCATTTTATGTTGTTGGTTGTTTTTTTTCAGATCTTATGTTACCAAATCATGTTATGTTTTCATCAGGTTCTTTTTTTCCCAATATTGAAGGGTTTCTTATGATTGTTGATTGTACAGTTTTTATGACCATTTTTTGTACATGTGTGATATTCATAATACCATGTTAAAAAAGTAAGGAAATGAAAATGAATTATCAAATCTATTGTTCCATTGCAGCGATATTTTTGTACAGTTGGCTTATGGTTATTAGCACTTTTAGTTTTACTGTAAATTTAGAAGGGTTTCTTTTCTGGTTGCTAAAATTCTAGATTTATTCACTGTAGTGTAACTGTAAACAGTACTGTATTAATTTACTCCGGAAGCAAGTACAGGTAGACAAGAACAAACTAGCTGCTTGAATTTTCTTCAGCATGTGTTAAAAAGGACTAAAGATTTTTTTGTTTTGTTTTGTTTTCTTTTGGCATGTTACATTTTGTTGTTGTTTGGTTTTTTTTTAATACAAGCTGCGAGGGGATTTTTTTTTAACCCGCAAGTGCTATGGTTTTTGTTTTTGCTTGTTTTTTTCCTCTTTCTCCTGCTAGATCTAGTATTGTCTCAAATGGTAATTCTGTATTTCTCTTGAACTAATTACATGTTCTACATGTATTTTGAATCAGACCACATCATAATTTTCAAACTTATTTTTGCCCCCTTTTTTAATACTTTTTTTTTTACTCCGACGCAAATCAATCTCTTTTTTTGTTGTTGAAATAATGGCCAAAAGAATAATACAATAGTGTAAAGGTGATAGTTTTTATAATTACTGTACTTGATTTACTTTAAAGTAGAAACAAAACATGCAGCGAACATTTTAAAGCAAGAACATACAAAACCAGCAATTAAAGGTAATATAACTAAGGTTATCATCAGTTCATCAGATTTCTTTTTCATATGTATTTGAATGTGTCATACTGACGCAGACAAATGATAATTGTTGTTTTTGTTATAATTATGGTTTGATTTTCTGCATACCTGTATGGCGAATAAGAGATGTTGACTAGAGTGGTATGAAGGTCACTGTGTTGTCCTAAAATTAGTTATTATTGTAAATAAAATGCTTGAAAGCAAAAAGTTAAAAAGAATTGTGTTTGTGTTTATTGCTCATAATGTTTAAAACTTGTTTAAACCAAGGTTGTTTTTTTTTTTATCCAGCACCTGGTAATGCAAGGTTAAATGTGTTGTAGTTTAGGTTTGGATGTGTTTCACCAAGAAACTGATTGCATCATTCTCCACAGCTCTTCACGTTTTCTCAATTCTTTTGCTTAGAGGCTGTTCAAATATTTATTACACCTAATGAACTCTTTTGGGACCTTTCGACCCCCCTCCCCCTGTATTATGCATGTATTACACAAAATTATTCCCCATCTTAACTCTACTCTTAAAGTTAAAACATCCCCTCTTGTTACCCCCTCTCTCTCTCTTTCTATCTTCCCCCCTTTTTCCCGTTCTTTCCGGGACAAAAATTTTCAAAAATGTGAACCTCATGTCTGATTTAACACCTCCATCAGACGCGTAGCTTGTTTAAAATATAAACATTTTTACAAACTCCTTTAAAAAAAAAAACATAGTTAACCCTTGGGTGCTCTGTTTTATGGCCCAACCAATCTTAACACATTGGCGGCTCAGAACTACTTTGTTCCATCTCCATTGGTAATTAGAGGGAGATAGAACAAAGTAGTTCTACAGCGGCGATGTTCAATAATGTTAGCTGATGAATCCGCCAAGATTTTGTAGTTAACCCAGTCTTTGGCAGTTCGATACTCGGCCTTTTAAAACTCTTCAAGAGAGAGAGAGAGAGAGAGAGAGAGAGAGAGAGAGAGAGAGAAATTTCTACCGCGTCTCCTCGGCTATTACAGTATAACTTATAGCCTATGTTAAGTTTTAAACATCAGGACTCGGAAGTACAATGTTGAAGTAAACTTACGACTCGTCGTAAGATATTCGAATACGGAGACTTGTGATAAGGCGTAAGTTACAGCGACTTTGTACTTACGACATCAAAAGAAGGGGCCAGAACTCTCATTAGGCGAGCCATCGATCTCCTCTTAGTAAGTCTTACCAAAGAGATTCCCCTATAAAGAAGAAGAAGAAGAAGAAGAAGAAAAAACAAAAACAAGATAAAGAAAAACAAGGAGTAGGAAGAGGAGGGTGAGAGAAAAAAGGAGTTATTAAGAGATTCTCACTGTTGTTAATATTAATGCAACTGGTTTGTTTACAATGATCTAGCACTAGCAGCAGCACTGGCCAGTTATCTTAGCCTGTGTAATGGCGGCGGCTGTTCGTTCTTCGCGGGCCGCGTCACGTGACCTCGCTGTAGGCCCCTGCCTCTTACTTAAGTCTTAGCCTGAGAGCTTGTATGCTCTGCTGCCAACCTTTTACCAGCACAGTTCGTATTTGGTATTTTATATCACTTGATTGGGCACTCTTACAGTTTATTGGTGCGGGTTTGTTTCGATCGAATACATTTTCATAAAAAAAGAAGATCTATCTGATGCTCTAATGTATCTTTTTTCTAGGGAGTGCACAATTTATACTCAGCAAATTGAATGTCTTTTAAAGTAAAAAAAAATATCCTTTATGAAGTCTTTAGAAATTTAATAAATCGATATTTCAGAATCCATGAATAATCATAGCCCTCTAAAACACAAGTAGTTCTGGGGACATAGACTGGTGTTATGTAAACCTAGTTTGCACTCAACCAGCTGTAAGGCTATGTCCATATTGCAAGCGAGAGCCCCTTGTTAGCGATGGCGCCACATACATGTATTTCTATTAATAGAAATCTGTGGTTGAGACACACTGCAGCACCGGGCGAGAACGAGAATAAACAATACAGCGGAAATAACTTACAATTTTATTACACGGCAACACTTATAAGCTGTCTCGCTCATGTCTCGCTAGCAGTGAGCGCTCCAATACTTTCCAATGTTTTTCTCGCTTGCCGCTCAATCCCAAGTCATTGACACGATAACATACTTTTGAGCATCACCCACTGCGTCACTGACTAACTTGGATGCGTAGAGAAAGTCGCAATGTAAATTGACATCGTTAGAGACAGCTCTCGATTGCAGTGTGACCTCAGCCTTAGACTTAGAGCATCCTTGTTTGGCTCAAACATACACTGTTATGGCTGCCTTGGTTGGCAGCTCTGTAGACCTGAGATTCGATCTAGACGAGAGTACGAGACGGGCAGAACTGGGTCGAGTTCGATAATTGGAGCGCAAACACAGTCAGTATAAACACCGAAGTCTGAAATTTCCGAAGTGTCGCTCTAAGAGAGGCTTTAGAACGTTTCAGGGTCAGAAGAGTTCCGACTCTGTGAGGTCGGTTGGGGATCGGGCTTTGGCAGTTTGGCGATTGATTGTAACGTCTATTTCATTTCCACTTCCTAGGTGACTTGTTAACTCTCTTTGCCCATTTCGTTTCTGTCTACATCTCTCTCTCTCTCTCTCTCTCTCTCTCTCTCTCTCTCTCCTTATTCTTTCTTGCGAATTTTATAGTTATACATGTACATACTCATAGTCATAACGTACAATGTTCATTTCGAATGTCCTGCTTTATCACCCCCTCCCGTTCTATTCCACTTACAGATGTCTATATAAAAAAAGACATTATTTTGTGATTCCACTAGACTCTTAACCGTAACGGCTCATTCTCCGTGTCACAGTGCCCTAACCATCCCGCAGTTACAAAGAGTCTTATAATTATGTCACGCCCTATAACGAATGACACTGACATTGTGCAAATCAATGATTAATGCGTGCAGCGATTGTGTGTGTATGTCTGTGTGTCTGTGTGTGCATGTGCGTGTGTATGTGTGCGTGTGTGTCCGTACGCGTGTGTGTAGTAAGAGAGTCTGTAATTGTCACAGCTACTGACAGTCTGCTACTCGTAGTACAAAATGTAGCGATATTTGTACTAGATTCCAAGAGCCTAACGTTTGTGCCTTCTAATCCCTTACCTTCCCTACTCCTCCTTGCCACCTCCACCCTCTTTTCCCTACCCCACTACCCCCTCTCATCCCTACTTCTCCCTTTCCCCAATCCCCCTACCCCCTACTCTTCCCTACTCCTCACTGTCCCCACTCCTCCTACCCACTACTCTTCCCTACGTCTTCCTTCCCCCAATCACCCTACCCCTAACCTACCCTTCCTCCACCCAGTCCCTTGAGATCCTCACCGAGGGGGGTAGGGGTAGGGGGGGTAGAACCCTCAGGGAACAGGGAGAGGGGGGGGGGGGTAGAATCCTCAGGGGATAAAACAGTCGCATTCATAGTTGCACGGGCCTGACAAACTGACGCAAAACAAGCGTATTTTGTATGCTTTTCTTGCACTTTTTTGTGTTAATATCTTACAGTTTGAGAGCTTGTTGGGATGGTATCTCATTTTCAGTCTGTAGTTGTACAATTTATGTAGAATATAGTACATTAGTAGATTGAACTAGACTTGGGACATAGAGAGTAGAGCAAACGCTCTTTTTAGAGGCGAGCGGTTGGACGCGTGCTGGGCGACTGTGCTTGGCATACAGGGGGTGAGTGAGGGAGGGAGGGAGAGAGTGG